>WBNO01010166.1:29352-114104 GCA_013400575.1 Peucedramus taeniatus
CTCTGTATCTACTCTTCCTAGGAAGCTCACAGATCAGATGAGCTGGAAACCTGCACAGTAGTGCAAATTCATGTGTATTTAAGTCAAATAATTTTTGTATTCCTGAATCAATTCCTGAACTGCTACAGTATGACACAAAATACATGTCTTTTATTTCCATCAGAAGCCTGAGGAATGAATGCCTGGCAGAAAAAAAAAAATAGGAGAGATTCATAATTTCCTAATCTGCTTTGTCTTTCCAGCATCTAGTAGCCTGTGTTTAAGGGTTTCTGGAGCTGGAGACTGTGGATCATTTTAATTGTTGCAAAGAAGGCTACACTCCATTAATTTACCTGCTCTATTTTAAAATTTTATGTATTATTGAGGAATTAGCCCCACTACAGGTTTTGTGAGATGACAGCTCTTTTTAAAAAAAATTAAACCTTTTCTTTGCTAGGGTCNCTTCTGGTACTGTGCAAGTCAAAGCTTCCCGCGATATTCAACATATGGTTGACAGCACAGGTTAACATAATGGCATAATAAAATTTTATTTAGTTGTCAAGTCCAACTAATTCCTGCTGTTTCATCTGTGTTCACTGACAGCATTATCTAAAGGTTGGGTCAGTAACATCACCAGAAATGCTGCACTTGGGATACTTTGGGGCCATTTCTGCATATTTATAATGTTGCTTCTCTTGCTCACAAGCACCACATGACATCAGCAGAGTCAAAGTAGCAGATTAGTTTTGCTCCATTTTATGCAATTCTTCTCTCTCTGACCAAAACACTGGCCTCTTATTCCTAATTTGACTGGCTTCCTTCTGGCTTTGAGACACCCAGCAAGAGCCACTCTCAGATTCATGTCCCCTGACAACCTAGTGAAGATCTTCAGCTTCTGTGGTCCCTTTTGCCTACTAACACCTTCCAGAAACATGTGGAGGCTTCCACCGCCTGTGCTAAGAGACAGGAACTGGTCCACATTCCCATGCTCTCCCTTGCATGCTGGGGCACAGGTCTCTTGTGTTGCCTGATTTTTTATTGATAGACAAGAGAGCAACTGCAGTTGCAGCATTGTTAAGTCAGGCAAGTGACAGGGCAAGCAGCTGGCAGCCAAGTGAAGGCTATAATGTAATATTGAATATATGTGTATGCCACACATTGTATTCACTTTTCTAGCAAGCAAAAAAAGCTTGTCTCTTGGCCATGGCTCAAGAGATCACCTGGACCCTGAGGCATTAAACACTATCTCATTCCAAAGACCATCTTTCAGAATTGCAGAGTGGTTAGTGATTAATAGTTTCCGGCTACAGTTGTTACACATTTTAGTGTCTGCAAAAATTCTTGTAATATTTCCATGTTTGCTTTCTGAGGATATTTTCCCTGCAACTCACACATCTACAGCCTTCAAGGCTGTGTTTTGCTTATATATAGATTCAGCTAGTACAGCAATTGTCACACCCTCCCTTATTAATTTAAAACACAGATGTTTATCTTGCAGCTCTTTCAACTTCACAGCCACAACACAGGACAGCCCACCCAAAAAAAAAGCCTACTTATTTTTTTCAGAAGTTGCCATGTCTCATCCAGACAAGACAAAATGAACCTTTACCGTTGCAAGTTTTCCTCTTCCAGATTATTGAAGACAAGGCATGGGTCTCTGAGATGATTTTTTATCATTAGGATGTCCTTATTTTCCAAGGTCTGGTTTAGCAACACAACAGCTGACAACATTTCTACTGCAATAGACAGTTCATCATGTGCCAGGTAGTTCTGTAGGACAATAATGTACTGCAGTCAGGAAGCTAAATAAGCAGTGTAACAGATTTGAGTTACACACTCTAGATACCATCAAGGAGATGGGCTTGATTTAAGAAGCCTGGAAAGTTTCCTAGTCACAGGCATGCCAGACTGACACAACAGTGGTGGTGGAGCTCAGTGGATTTCTATGTCCCATCCAGTCTGCCTTTCCTTCTTTTGCCCCAATCTCACCTCTTCTGGTTCTACTCAGGGGATTACTTTTCTAAACAATATATAAACCAGAGTTAGTCCTCATTAAGAGCATGCAACAATTAAAAAGTCAGTTGATTTGTTGCAACACAAGAGCTCAGCCAGATTGAAGTGTGGCAAGAAACAAACTATGCAATTAAATATTGCTTTTTCAACCAAAATGATTCATGCAATACATAACACCATGGCAAGAGAATTATGTCTGATTTTACACAACAACATGCTATGTTTGTGCTCTTTCATGGTCTACACAACATCAACGAGCAGGTTGTAAGCTTTTCACTCTTACCACAGCATTCTGTTGTTGGAGGTTGAACAGCTCAGTCTGATAGACAGCAGCAGCAAATGAGTGAACAACAGGCAGCTGTGCCTCAGGTTTCATCAGTGCAACCAGTGTTTTACTAGGATCACAGTTACGAATTGCTGTATTGATATTGTCAACCGCTATAAGTTCTGAAGAATAGCAGGGAAAAAAGCTTATTAATTTTCATATGCTGTTTGCTCTTCATGCCATGTAGGTGACAACTAGATTATTACAAACTTAATTTTGTGTCATAAGAGAAAAAAACATTTTTGTGAAATGACATGACTGCTGAATGCTGCAAAAACAGTCTCTGTTCAAAGGTATTGAGCAAATAATTGACTGGAGGACTTTAACATTTCTGTACTTTTAGAAATGAGTGTCTCCTTATTGCACCTCTAACACAAAACAAGGAGCTGACCCCACCCTAGCACACAGAAAGATCTAACTCCTCCTGGGTGTGCTTGCAGCAGGTACTGTTGTGTATGTCAGCTCCAGCACCTTGGTCTTGCTTCACCACAAATGCTCCCTTCCTTCTGCACCACAGTTCCTCTCACCTCTTCCTTTGGCAGGATCTAATCGAGCTAGCTAAAACAGGCCAGTACCTGAAGTACCAACAGCATTATTAGTGTCTACTTCAGGAGGCCTGGTGAAAATCAGCCAAATGTATTAGAGGGGTGGGATTTTCTGCCAGAAAATTAGTAGCTGAACTGATGGAAAACCGCATGCTGTGGTTTCTAGAACTTTCTCTGCATGCCAGCACCTGTTTGCTTTTCTGCCATTGTTGAAGATCAGTCCGTACAGGCACTGCCATCAAGAAATTAATCCCTTTGCAACAGCTTAGATTTTAATTTAAACAGACCACAATAGAGGGGTATGAGTGTAAACCTTTTCACTACCTCAACAACTTGCCTGTTTTGCTTTTTGCTGGACTGACTTTGTCAGGGGTTTGAAGCCCAGCAGAAAAATGCTGAAAAACACTTCCCACTTGGGCAGCTGCAGAAACATTACAACATCCCTCAGCTATCCCTCAGCTTAGTCACTGCCACCATAATTGCACACCTGGAGGAGCCATCTCTGAAGAAACCCAGGCCAGGACACACCCAAGAACACACTGTACAAGGCTCCACTCTGGTCTGGCAGAAAGGGAAGCAACCTTGAAGGTTAGAGCACATGTGGCCAATTGAAGAATAGCAATTATGCAAATGCCTTTTCCATCAATAAGCCCCACTCCTCTACCTTATCATATGGCTTTTCTGTGTACTGTTACCCAGGGAACATTTTTAGTTCCCACTGATTGCCCAAATCTGAGACAAGACTTCTTGTACAGAAGACACCATCCACCATCCACAGTTCGTGTATACAGCAACACTCAGCAACACTTTACTGTACAAAACAAAGTCTTTGAAAACCTTTTGGCCAGGCCCACCTAAAAAAAGCCCCTCGCTTCCCATTTAATTTTCTCTGAAGCATGGTCATATGGGTCCACGTTGTCCCTGAAGACTGTCTCTATTGGCTATTTCTAAAGTTAGAAACCAGGAAAGGCTCTCACAGCTACAGCATGCATGCATGCTTTTTAAAGAAAAAAGTGAAGAGGAAAGGAGTCAAGGTCCACAAATGAACTAGACTAGTTCTGCAGCCACTAACCAAGCTACTGACTTCTAGTTTTGAAACCCAGCATGCAAATTGCAAAACATTTTTTACATTTCTTACAGTCCTGTAACAAAAGCCACTATTTTTTTTTCTTCTCAAGCCAAACAGAAGAACTAAGTTACTCTCTAGATTGCTGTTAATGCTTGTCACACATCACATTTTTTTTCTTCCTTTCTTTTATCAAGAGATAACTTTTTCAGAGAAAGTACTCCTCACCATGGCTAACTAATCTGAAACAGGCTAACATTTAAGGTATGAAGTCAAATTTATTGTCTGACTTAAGCTAACCTCACAATATAGCCTTTAAGGCACATCACAAAAGCAATCAGCCTGGATTTCAAAGCATTGAATACAGTACCAGAGACAAAACAGCCATGCCCAGATGCAGTATGAAATGACAGCAGATCAACCAAAGGTTAACTTCCTAGCAAAGAAGCTTCCAGTCAAAAGCAGCAACACATGCACTGCAAATTTAGATCCCCTTTAACTATATTTTTTTACAAACTATGACTTGTGTCATGTGGCATTCTTAACAGACTGAGAATAGGTTAGATTTAGATAATGTGTGTCTAAAAGTAAGAAGAATTTTTGTCTGCAATGTGATTGAAAAATATTCCTCCATCTTAATTCTACAAGTATGGTCATTGCTCCCAGGTGAGTATTAATACTGCACTAATAAGTATTTGTTCAAGCCGTCAAGCTTTCATTTTTTTTGCTGCTGTGCTTGTCAGTACCTCAAATCAGTTATCTCAATAAGAGTACATCCAATGCAGCACAGATTGGTGACTTGGCAATTGTGACACTGAGAAGAAAGATTATGAGAGTAAAATGCAACACATATGGTTTCAGTTTGAGAAACCTTTTTTATGTGCAAGAAATGGTGGACTCAATTATCTTAACATAATTAAACGGTGATGGTAAAGAATATTAAAACAGTTACTCACTAAGCTTGTGAGCCTCAGCTTCCACATTGGCAACACTAACGTCTTTCTGTATTTCACTTTTGTCGAGAATATTTGGAATGCCTGCTATCTAACAGATCAGAAAAACAAGGTTTAATTATGCTTTTGTTTGATGGGAGATAAGGGATGGTGATGGTACGCTGGTATTTTAGGTACTATCACCTGTGCAACACAGCATTAATCTTTTCCTGTGATTTTTGTCTTACTTAAATTAATAGATTTTCTCCTTAAAACCCAATTGGAACTTTAAATTAATGTTAATTATTTAATATTACTTGTATTTGTAGTCAGGTTATAACTCATTTTGTAAACAAAATATTAAGAGCTGCATGTTAGACATTAAATTTTCTTCTTATATCTTAGTAAATATAAGGATACCATGCTCTTTAGAGCAAATGCAGCTCTTTGGTATTGATTAGTACATCAATTATTCTCAAATCTTTATAAAACTTTTTATAAATGATGCTGAAAGGCAGAGTAAAGACAATTTCTCTCTGGATTAAAACCAGCTAAAAAAGTGCAAACTGACACGTAGTACCTGTTCAATTCAATTACCTGCATTTTCTGTTCTTTAGAATCACACAATTGCAACAGGTACCATGAGGAATTTTGCGGCAGAACTTCAAGTAGGCTCAGAGCAGGGTGGTTCAAGCCTGCCATCAGTGCCCCTTCATCTTGCCGGTCAATAGCCTCATTCACTTGGACTAAAGCTATGTGAACTGAAATGAAAACAATGCCTATGAACAAATGAACATATGAAAGCAAATACAGCTTTCCTGGAGAAAAAAGTCCATTGCTGTCAGCATCTCACTTTGTGTAAAAGCCATCTAGGGTGGCAATCTTTATCTAGCAGAGAATTACCTCTTTCATGTCCAATCCTACAAAGGGAGTCTCTGGCTCTGGGTAGAAGCAGCTCAACCACAGCTAAGCAAAAGCTTATGAATGAATTTTGGGTCTATATAGAAGAGGGGGTCAAAATTTACAGTATTCTGCACACATAAAGAACATAAAGAAACAGAGCAGGCAATAAATTATTTGATTCTGAACTGAAGAATCCTTACAGCAAAAACCACAAACAGAAATTAGCCTCCCTCCCACAAAGATTAGTAGAGAAAGAATAGCATGACAAAAACAGTTGTAGACAGATATTAGCCAGTTGTGCATGTTTTACAAGTTTCCATAGCAATATTTTGTTTGTTCAGGTGGACTCAAGTTGTGTTCAGCTGGAATCTGGGAGATCACATATTTTGTGCATACTTCCAGGACGATCCAGAATAGCTTACTGTTTATTTTATTGATATTGCCTTGAATCTCAGCTTGTGTTAGCAACTCCTCGTAGACATCTCTCTCTTCATCAGAAATTGTGCCATTCTAAGAAAACAAAATTGTTGCTAGTTCACACGAAACAGTTTGCAGAGAGAAAAGCTATTAGCCAAAGTCATTAAAACTGCATCAGCTGAAGCATTTACTGAATGTATTTGTAAAGCAATTTGTTGACTAAGTGAACTGAAGAAATTAGCACTTTGCATAGAGGCCATTGGCTCTCATGTAAAAGAACACATCAAATAACTTCACATTAAGTATCTATGGCAGAGGTTATACTTTATACTCAAAGAAGGGTATTATTGTGTTTACAACTTTTTAAGCAGTAAATCTGTATTTTCTAAGGCAATTAATGGAAGAATTTTTTTTTTTACTTTTTTTTACTATTTTGTCTTCTGGTATATTTAGCCTTTGGAAAAAGTTAAGTTACATCATACTCATGGTAGTCATATTCTGATAAAACGGCTTTTAGCTTATTTCATTACCATTATTTCTCTTAGTTATTTTAAAAGTAGGGGTTTCTTCCTAATTGTACTAATTTTAAAAATTAAGTAAAGTTTTAGAACAATAATAATGCTATAGCATGACAAGAAACATGAAGAAACACATGTACTAGGAGTACAAATAAAACACCACTACCTTGAGTCTTGCATTTGATTCTTTCTTCCTTTTAGCATCAAAGAGTTCATTCTGATAGTCCTGTGCCAGTTCCTCATCCACGTTGAGCAGCATTGCATTTGGGTTCCTCAGAGTCACAATGGTTTGCTCGGCTATTCCCTTTTCGACAGCTTCGTTGATTGCTATTACAGCTGCATGCACTAAAATTGAAAGCACAGTCCTAAACTTCAGGAAGCAAAAAAAGTCAAAGCTGTCACTGTTTCTTCTGATTTATTTGAAAGGACTGTTGAATTTATGTTCAATAATTCACAGATTTGAACATTCCACTCCATGTTTCCTCTAGACTGCAGAACTTCGTGTTTACTCAAAGGTGACACATCGCTGTCTGTTCCACGTTCACCCTTTCCCCAAACAGGAGTGTGCTGGTTTCAGCTATGGTAGAGTTAATTTTCTGCTCAGTGGCTGTTATGGGGCTGTGATTTAGATTTGTGCTGAGCACAGAGTTGATAATACAGAGGTGTTTTAGTTGCTGCTGAGCAGGGCTTGCACAGAACCAAGGCCTTTTCTGCTTTTGGTACTGCCACAGTGGGGAGGGGACTGGGGGTGCTTGGCAGGCTGGGAGGAGACAGAGCCAGGACAGGTGACCCAAACTGACCAAAGGGATATTCCAGACTATGTGGCACCAAGCTCAGTGTATAAAATAGGGAGAAGAAGGAAGAGGGGGACATTTGGAGTAATGGAGTGTGTCTTCCTAAGTCACCATCACACATGATGGGGCCCGGCTCTCCTGGAGATGGCTGAACATCTGTCTGCTCATGAGAAGCACTGAATTAATTCCGTGTTTTGCTTTGCTTGTGTGTGTGGCCTTTGCTTTCCCTATTAAACTGTCTTTTGCTTAGCCCATGAGTTCTCCAGCTTTCACCCTTCTGATCTTGCTGGCTGGGGACTGAGTGAGGGGCTGTGTGGGGCTTGGCTGCTGGCTGGGGTTAACCATGATACAGTTAATATTTTACTGACAGAAAATAAAACATGAGTTATATTTTATCATTCAAGTCCTATTTTATTTAGAAGGTAATTACATGCAGGAATTGAAATTATTTTTGGTAGTTTTTACCTTAAAGCTGTCTGTTTGTGTCCATATAAAAGTACTGTTTAAACTGAGTATATCTGAGAGATGATGCACAAGAATAAGGAAAATGAAGCTCCATTAAACTTATCCTCTGGAAAAACACATTCACGACCCTCCCCCCAGGCAGGATGCAGCCCTGTACATCACGTTTAAGCCTCCCTGAGATGGTTCTTTGCACATCAAGATCTCCATGAATCCCTAGGCACATGACACACCCTGATGTAATTGTCCCTCCTCCTGTCATTTGCAAAGCCACAAGACAGAAAACTTCAAACAGAGGCAAAAGACATCCAGCAGGCTTTGCAGGGTCCACAAAATACAGGAAAAAGGGAAAAGAGTGCCATAGGATTCAGCACAGTCACAGATTAGCTTAAGTGTTAAGCCTTTCCCTTGAGAAAAAAAAAACAAACTTTATCTACTAAACAAATAGTTGACTCCAAGAATTTAAGAGTCACAAAAGTTGATTCATTTTCACACAGTAAAATTGCATGAGTGTACAAATTCAAAACCACTTATAGCTGAATTAGGCGAAGAGCAGTAGCTAACCCCTCTCAGTTACTCCTTGAACACATTTGGCCCTAAGATCAGTCTAGATTAAGGACTTGCACTAGAATTGCACTTTATCTAGACCTTCATGCCACAAAGAGACTCCAATGTCTATCTGGTGGCACATTAATCTCAAATATTTTAAAGACTTTACTATACAAAATGTAAAATTTCTGAAAAACGTATCTAGATCATGTCTTAAAGGAGGAACATTGCAGCATCCCATTTATCAGCACAGCAGCTTGCCTAGGATTTACTTTCATGCCACCAAGGAGATGTGTGAAGGGAAAACACAATGACCATCTTTCCTTACTTTGTCAATATTTATTTTCTACTTGGCCCTGCATGGTACTGCTGAAGTGGAGAAAAACATGAAGTAAAATTAGGTTATTTGTATTAAGTTTAGTTGAAGGTCTAAATATCTGAGTCTGAAAGACTTTTGTTTCAGTTTATGAAAGAAAGCAAAGATGCTGCAGATTTGAGGTTTTAGGAAAAAAAGGAGTGTCCAAATTTAGGGAAGTCAGAAGATCATATCATGGAACATTCAACAGGGGCAAATGAAGGATGAAGTGAAGCTATACACCCTCAGAGATGGCAGCTACTGGAACTTGCATAGCTGTTGGTGGATAATCCATTGCTTAGGACAGAGCTCATGGCAGAAGGTTGTTCTAAAATTGTTTCACTCTAGCTCAGCAGAATACAGCTGGGCAGTACAAGCAGCTAGCATGGTGGAGGAGATACAAGCAGAGATGCCCACTGGTTTTATTTGTCATTGAACTTCATGAAAAGACAAAGTTTACATTGAACATGAGGAAAGGTTTTTCATCGAGAGGGTGGTTAAGTCACTGAAACAGGCTCCTCAGGGAAATGGTCACAGCATCAAACCTGACAGAGTTCAAGGAGCATCTGGACAATGCTCTTAGCTGTATGGTTTAGTTTTAGGCAATCCTGTGCAGATCAGAAGCTTGGACTCAATTGTGCATATGGGTTCCTTCCCACTTGAGGCATTCTATGGTTCTGTGTATATCCATATCCACTCCAAGGGACTAAGCAAACTGTCCTTAGACATATATGATCCCAACATCCTCATATAACAGAACACATAGAAAGGGGGTTATGTCTTTTAGTTGTGTAAGAGGCTTCACTAACTGAAATGGAGCTAGCAAAAAGCAGTCAAAAGATACACTGAAGATTAGGAAAGAATCAAACAGATATTGGTAGATGTGAACCCACCTACCAAGAGAAACAGTGAGAAGCCTGATTGGACTTGAAAGAGCAGGCTGGAAGCTTGGAATGAGAGAGGTTTCCTTGCAGAATAAGTTCTCTGTGAAAGCACTTCAATTTATTCATCCCATGCTGATTTATACTATTGCTGGCAGCAGAGTAGGAGTCATCTGCAGTTGTTCCACTTTCATATCTTCTTTTGCAAGCTCCACTTAGGAAGAAGGATGGTAGACCCCTTCCTTCCCCCCTTCCTAATGGATCTCCATTATCCAACCTCACTAGTGTGTGAGGGTTCCCATAGCAGATGTTTCCTGCCGTGGGGCAGAGCATGTTATCTACAGCACAATCCTTGCTCAGGGGGACAGAACCAGCATCAGGAAACCCTGCTTTTCTGAGACTGAAAACACTTCACAAGTTAAAGGATGCCCTACACACTGTAAAAAAAGGCTTTCAGTGAAGGATGTTTCATCTTCAGGGGAGGAAGCCTTTTCATCTTCAGGGGAGGAAGCTCCCTGAAAAAGTACTAGGTAGTCACTAAATACCTAAAAATTTGCTAGAAAACTCCTGCCATTTCAAAAGGCAGTATTTTAAGATCTAGCTTTGGTAAAGCATGCACATATTAAGCAAGCTTCAAGATATACAACACAGACAATGCAAATCAACATCAAGTGTGTTTAAAGTTGGGCTCTGAAAATTTCAGCACACTAATACCATGAATCAGCTTGCCACTTTGCAAGGTTGAATAAAGTAGCAAAGACAACCCTTCTGTTCTTTAGTTTACCCTTCTGAAAAAACTAGAATCAAAATAACTAGAGCTCAAGTGTTGATTTAAGTGAACACACTTGATTTAATATAATTTAAATGTAAGCAAATTTTTTGTAATATATAATATTTCATATCACAAAGAAAAAAAGTAGTGATATAGAAAAAAACAGCCAGACTTACACATGAATAGTCATGAGCAGCAGAAAAAAACATTTAATTCTGTTTTTGAATGAAAGCTGTTCAAGATAGGCTCAAAAGAACCCTAACTGTCCAGCAGGACCTACCCTACAGCAGGGTTCTACCATGCAATGGGTCACATGCCAGTGGTCAGACAGATTGAAAGCTACCCATGAAGGCAAGTTACAAATGTGCCACACCATATGTGAGAGAGTTGTCTGTCTGGAACAATGACTTGTCCTCACAGTAACCTGTTTGGGTGTTTTAGGAAAACTGCAAAAGGCAAAAAATAAAAAGAGGAGCCACAGAGAAGGCACCATGTCCCCATGGCCGTCTTCATTGTACTCATATGGTGCAGAGGCATGCACAGAGGTCAATTCATTATTCTAGAGGACCACTACCTACCAAAAAGCATTAAACCCATTCAAAATATTGTGAGAAATCTTTGCATTTGGTAGCACTTCCTATGGGTCAATGGAGATACCAAAAAACTCAGACTGCAAATTTTGAAGAGGCCTTGTAATAATGAAGCAATGTGGTAGTGAAAACTTGTTTGCTTTCCTTTCTAGCTCTGAGGAGGTGCCAAACGAACAGAAAATATGTTGCTAGCATTCTGTCAGAGCATTCAGTAGAGAACAGAACAAGAGTCACACTTACAGGCAGCTTCATCCACTGATAATTCACTGGCCAGAATCCCACCAATTTTACTGAAAGATGGCATCTGTATACCATATTTCTCTAGCTCCTTTCGCATGTTGCTAATTTCTTCCTCTGTTCAGACAAAAAAAAAAAAAGAAAAAAAAAGAAAAAAAAAGGAAATATTATCAGAACAAAAGCATGACAATTTCATTATGAATAACCATACCTACAAAAATGTTTCTGAAAGTGCTTCTGACCAGGGCTTCTGAGCAGTTTTCCTCCCTGTTTTGAAGGACTCTAAGATATGACAAGTATTCAATGAAAACTCCCTCCCTCTTGTCCTTCTGAGACCCACAATCATTAAAAACAGCAGCTTCCCACCTGTTTAATTTGTAACAGTGTTTGTAACAATGTTGTTGGAGGAGAGAGGCCATAATAGAAAATATGTACAATGTTAGCAGATTTTCAGTGTAAAAAACCGTCTAACATGTGATTAGATAAGCATCTTTTTACCTGTGAAATCTACTTTTCCCAGAAGGTCCTGGATCTGTGGAGCTAGTCCTAGTTTGAAGAGATATAAACTGCAAAGAAGAAAATTAGGCTTTAAAGTTCTGCACGTGCTTGAGGTTTGCTTTCTGTACAAAAGAAAAGCACTTTTATGAAGCTTGTCCTTTGACCCTTGACTTACATATGGCAATACAAAATAAATTTACATTACAATTTTATTTGTGCTGTATTTTAAAGTCTTACAGGAAGAGAAATATTTTATTTCCAAGAAGCATTTCTAAGAGAGGGGCACTGTCAGTGTATCTCAGGTCACAGGGGATGTAGAAACAAGTAGAAACACACCTATCAGTGAAAGATAGGTAAAGAAATGCAAAAGCTAATACTGGGGGGAAATTGATGTCTGAAAGCATTTTAGCACAGCTTGTATCTTTGGATCTATGTTCTGGTTTGACTTGCATTAATTACATCCCTGTAATTACTAACACATAAATCACTGATACCCTTCTTACTAATGGTAGAGAAACAAGGACCTGTAAGTCCACCCAACACCATCTCAAAATATTTGTGTCATTAGCTATTTACTCTTGGAAAATGAAAAAAGTTGATTTAATGTACTATCCAATAACTTTTATTTCAATATGGCATGAAGAATACCTTCACTCATTCCTAGAGCTCTGGAGTGCTATTTGAAGCAAAACAGCTGAATACATACATATTTTCTCAGTAGCTTCCAAATGTAAGGCATGTATTTATCTACATAGGACTGATGCTTCTATAATTTTTCAGTGAAATTCAATAAACAAGCGAGTTACACAAGAAAGAATTAAAAAACATGTTTTTAAAACCATACGTAGCACATTCTTCCAATAGGATTGTTTTCCACCTCTTTTCAAACTTACTTCACCCCAAGATCATTCATTGCTAATGTGCTTTGTGGTTTAGGGGTTTTGTTTCTAGAGAAGCATATTTTCCTTTTGTGTTTTGTTGAAGAGGGGATTTTTTTGCTACTAGCAGCTTATGGGATGAGGTTTCAAAGCACATGTTTTGTAGCTGTTGTATGTATTTAGGAGCATTTGGAATCAGCATTTATCTTCCATCCTGCCACAGCTACTCCTCTGTCCTGCCCCCATCTGGATGAAGACAAAGGATCTCAGGCAGGCCAGCCTGCCTTTACAGCCTCTCAAAACCATTGCTGATACCATCCTTATATTTCAAATCTGCCCAAAAGGTAAATTAGCTTTTTCAGGGGGAAAAAAAGCACATAGAAGACTTTACAAGACTACAGTAATGTACTGTGTTCCTCTGTTACTCTGATCTACTTTCCAGTCTTTCTGCATGAAGAAAGATTTTGCTCCAAATTTGAGACAGGGACACAATCCTGTCTGAAATGCTGGGTGTCGTGCAAATAGCTATGGAAATCAGCAGCTGATGGCGCTGACTCTTTTTTGGATCATCACAATAAAAAGATACAAGAAGAAAGGGTGCTGTGAACTTTAAAGAATTTTTTTTTTTTTTTTTGCTGTTCAGCACTTCCAGAAGGATGTTGAACTGCGTGTGGCATTTCCTATATTCCTTTGTTCGGATAAACTTATTAACCACCAGATGGTGCTGAAAATGCTCTTCGGGTCTTGCAGAGAACA
The DNA here is from genome assembly GCA_013400575.1 of Peucedramus taeniatus. NCBI lineage: Eukaryota > Metazoa > Chordata > Aves > Passeriformes > Fringillidae > Peucedramus > Peucedramus taeniatus. The sequence continues at coordinate 42,823 of WBNO01010166.1, forward strand.
CAAATACACTTTCCTGAGTTAACATATAATTTCACTTGAAACAGTTTGATTAATGCTTTTGTTGTGTAACTTGAACCTCAGAAAACAGACAAAGTCAAAAGCAGGGGGCCTCATGATTAAGAAAACTGAATTCAAGGCATCAGGAGCAATGGAAAAACAAAGGAGAAAGAGCAGTTCCTAGGTGAAACTCCTTTCAATAGAAAGCATCACCCATCTCATATCAGGCAGATGTTCCCAGGACTTATTTTATGATTAGCTCAAGTATAACATGCTGTGAAAAACAGATCCGAAAATAGCATGTTTTTTCTCTTATGGCATGCTTGCTATTTTGCTGCTTCCCAGGAAAACAATGTTTTGAAACAGTACAGCTTCTGGAGGGATAGTTTATCTAAGATGTAGCAGTGATCTTCTTGCAAAGATTATTTGAAAACTAAATTTTTCAGGGAAAAAAATATCTCCAAGCACTGCTATTTATGAAGCAGAATCACTGTTAGGGTCTTAATTTAAATGAAGCTGTTCTTAACCTCATTTAGTTCAGGAACAAGCCCAAATCTGCTTTCACAAAAAAAAAAAGTGGTGCAAGTAATGGAATCTAAGCCTTTGTATTTTTCAGGTCAGAATCAGAATTTCCAGTTCTAGTTCTACCACTTATTTCTTCCTGGCCTTTGGCCCAGTCAATACTTCAAGTATTGATGTTTCAGTGAGAGAAAAGCAAGAGGTAATTACATTCAACAGGAATATAATAAGAAATTGCTTGCTATTAGCTCCTTCCTGGCCAGAGCAGTGTTGTATTTGACAGCACAAGTCATCTCACATGCTTTAAGTGCAATGGTCTTAATTTCAGACTTGAATCAGGACATACCCTAAAACTATATTTAAACCATCATGTTTAGAGGACCCATCTATCTTCAGGCCTTCTAGCAGAAAAAGATCAGCAAAACAATAAACAGCCAAAGACTTTTCCTGCAAAATGTTATTATTTCATATGTCAAATATACGTTTCAGATACAGCTCAGCATTCCTCTGGTGCCAATCCACCTGGGAGCACTGCTGGCCAAGCAAAGCACACTGTGCTTAATTCTATTCTTTCCCAAACAGCTTTCAATGTGGCTTGCATGCCATTCAACACTGAGATTGAAGTTTGATTTGAAAGACTTCAGTGAAGGACTTCTGGCATGCATTTTAGGAAAAGGTATGGGAATAAATAAAGCTCAATCATTGTTTCTTCTATTCTTACATCCTGCACAGGATGCAGGCAAAGGGGCCTACAATCTCATGGGAAAGCATCATAAATAAAAGCATTTCAGGCCTATTCCTCTTCATTGTGGCATGGCACATATGATATAAAGTCCATCTCTAAAATAATAGCACTTAAAACCCAAAATACTAAGTACAGAGGTACAGAGTTAGAGCTTTTTGTTGATATGCATAAAGAAAAAGTAATTTAAAAAGGACAAACTTGCAAGTGAAAGCTGAGACAACACAGACTAATTCTGCTACTGCATAGATCCTGGGGCATGGCAAGATGGAGAAAGGAAAATTTTTACCATAGGTCAATCCACTGTAAACCTCAGTTCAAGTTAAGAGGTATTTGCCATTGCAATGATAAGGCAGATATTAAGAAGATATTTGATGGAGCTGTTGTTCAAGTACCATTCAAATCCACAGTTAATAATGTCCTATATACATAAGAGAGCAAATATTAAAATTAAATGTGTTCTTGCACCTCCTGCAAAACGTTTGATCTGGCCCCTAACACTGCTGGGGGTGGGGGGCACACTGCCCACTGAGCCAGCTCAGCCTAGGTTAGGTTGCAGCCCCACATATTCTCCTTAGGAAATCACTTCAAGCTTACACAAGACACTCGCTGTCAGAACAGACTGCACTACCAAGTTATAGGCAAGAACCACCCTCAAACAGCCCTGGTATCAATTCCCAGTTAATAGTACACCAAGTACAATAATTTCAAGGAGCAACTCTTGTCAAAGATGGCAAAAATATACTGGGCTGTCAAGTATGAACACCTGGCATGTTAAGCAAATGTGGTGAACTTTAGTGGTAAGTCCTGTTTACTGGGAGTGAGTCACATCCCAGAATGCAAGAGCAGGCACATAATTTCAAGGATTAACCCTAAAAAAGTTTCAATAAAACATGTATTGAATAGCTTCTGTCTGATAGCCCTGGAGCAGCTGATGTGCATTTGAACACCATTAGAAACAGAGAAATTTTCAGGTGCAAGTTAATTCTGTTCTCTGAAAGACTAGTGCCAAAAAATATTTAAAGGAAAAGGTCTCTGTGCAAGAAATGAACTAGAAAAGCCACAGGAGAGTGGAGCTCTCTGCCAACACCACTGTCCCTCACACCAGGGACAGCACAGGGCATATGTTTTTGTTCTAAACATCAAGAAAATCCTTAAGGCAGAACACAAAAAAAATTTAATCATCACTTTCAATGATGTAGTCGAAGCCTTTCTGATTTTACATTAAAGGCCAAGTTGCTCAGAATTTTGACATCTTTGAGAATGTATCATTTTTACATGAATTACCACTGAATAGAGTAATTAATTGCTTCAGTTTTGGGACAGAAATATATCAGTTCATCCTGATTTTCGCTCTGATCAGAATGTCTGCTCCATGGTTGTATTAATGTTTTGATAAGCTTCTGTTAATTTGTTCGATTTCTGTTGAAGTATGTATTTTGAAATTGTATGTTCATTTTGCAAGGGTGTGTACTGTTGAGAGAGGGATTTGCATCTAAATTCACTAGTCCTTAATTTCTATTTTGAAAGTTATTTGTCCAATAGACCTGACAAAGCTCAAATTTCAGCTCCAACTTAAAACTAATGAACTTGTAAATTCTGACAGATTTTGATATATTGGTTGTCCTAAAGCCATTTCAAGACTTACACTCCAAACTTTGCCAGTTACTATAACTTTTATTCCTGTCAGCAGTTACCTTAGAGCGTGAATGCAGTATATCATCCTAGGGATGTTTTTCCGATCATAGACATCCGTAGTCTCTGGATAAAAGATCTAAAAAGCAAAGAGCCCACAGTTAAAAGAGAAGACTTATTACTGAGCAGAAACATTTACTCTGCAGAACCATACCTTAAATTTACAGAATTTCAGCTGCTACTTTTATACAGCTATAAGTCACATCTCTTCTGATGTGATTTTAAATTAATCAGTAGTTTTCATAAATAAAAGTGTAATAAAACATACAAGCTACTTAATAAGAGGGGAAAAAAGGAAGATGAGCAGGCAGCATTTCAACAAGATTTTTAGAAAATGTCCTTTGGCATAAGCTCAGCCAGTAGTGCTTGTCCTCTACAGACACCCAAAACCTGGAATGCAGTTATAATTTGCAAAGCCTCATTACAAACCAAACCTATCAAGTATGGTTTAAAAATGCATAATTCTAATTGCCAGCACCCTTAATTTTGTGACTACATCATTTACAAAGGAAGATATTTAGAGAGAGGAATATTAAGCAATTTAGCCAAGAAGTCACATCATAAGTTCCAGTTCTGGTTCTACCACTAATTTGTTCCTGGCTTTGGTCCCAGTCACTAAACACTGTTTCTCCACAAAAATATAATAAAAAGACTTAGTTAACCGTGAGAGTTGGCAGCATGCTTCCAGCCCCAGCTGGTCACTTGGGGCTGCACTGTCCCATGGTTAATAGGACTAGACTGAGTAAGTCAGGAGCACAGTGCCCTCTTCATCATTTGCTCAAAACAGCTTTGTGAGGGAGAATTGAGAAAGCTTTTGGCCATGACCATCCTTTGCGACAGAAACACAATCTTTCAGAGGAAGGATGGCAGCATGGAAATCAGCCAGCTGAACAGAGGGCTGAAGGACTCAACTGGAAAAAGAAAGCCTGCCCTGGAAAGGGCAGGACCCCTTCCCGTCTCTCTGGCATTTCTGATGGCAGTCATGAGTGCCCTGTTTCGGTTATGGGCACCTGCAGTGAGTTTGCCTACAGCAGCCGACCCTTGGTCCATTCAGCCCTTCAAGGAGCTGCCTGAGCGTCCCCACTGTGCCTGACCACAGTGTCTCAGGCAGCACTCAGGCTGAGGGCACCCAGGCACCCTGGGGTGGGAACTGCTCACCTTGGCCTGTGCGTGGCTGCCAGAATGTACAAACAAGCAGCATAGGTGTTTGCACACAGCTCTTTCTTAAAGGATTTTCATCCAAAATAGACTCACTGGTGCCCAGAAACAGCAGCAGAGGGGGGAGATGACAAGTGAAGACCCGCAAGGAGGAAGGTAAATATAAGAGGTGACCCAAGAAAGCAGCTGGTGGAAGAAGAGCAGCAGCACAGCCACGCAGGTGCACTGAAGGGTGCAAGAACAGTCTGGAAACAAGGTAGAAGCAGAGAAACTGGCACGTACAGTAAGAGGAGGAGGCAGCAAGAGGCATGATGCGAAGAGGTAACCTAAAGGAAGCAAATATTTAAGTTTTCTGTCTTAAACCATATTCCTTCTAGGCCCCCCCCGAGACTGCATTAGCAGTAAGATATCAAGTGTTTGAGCTAGCTCAAACACTGCTAGTGTCCCTGCCATAGCCCACACACACTGCCAGCAGCAACACAGGACTGACACTCCCACTGCTTTCCACATTACCTTCTCCTCAGTTATGTTTTTTGAATTACCCCTTCCCTCTAGACTTACTATAAGGAACTGTTTATGCTCAAGCAGATGAAAAGGGATCTCAGTGAGCCAATGACCTGAGCCAATGATTTGATTTAAATTTCTTTGCTGAAATTTAAAGGCTTACCTTAGGCAGACCAATGGACTCCATTGCTCTTAACCACTGCACAGTATTGTCAGTGTGTCGAAAATGAAGGCCAGATCTCTATTGGAAACATAGAAGATTATGAAAGTCACATTAAGAAAACTCTCCACTTATTTATCCTTGTGTTGTTTTGTATCCTGAAGTTGAGTTCACAGAATTTTCCCTTATTTTAACTCAGAGGCCAAAGTGTAACAGCTTCAGTTTTGCTAATGAAGCATCCTAACACATAAACAGCTCCACACTGAGTTCAGCTCATTCTTTCACGTTACATAAGCCAGATTTGTAACCACCAGGGTGGACTGTGATTGAAGTAGAAATTTGTACAGTCCTTTAGTATTTTATGGGAGTAGAGGCTGGATGTCAAAGACAAGGAACCAAAACATAGAAGTAGTAACACTGCTCAGCACTACCATGAAGAACAGATAAGGAAGTCTTGGAACTCTTCAGGTCTACCTGAATACCTGTCCTGATGCTGCCTAAAGCCTATGCAAGCAGCATAAGAATATAGTGGGAAAGGTTTTTTTTAAATTTTCAATGTTATCTTTTATGGTAAAGGGAAAAAGGAATCTATCAAGTTTTGGAGATTTTCAAGAGAAGCATTTAAATGTAACTGGAATTCTTAACTATAAATTTTTTCTGCCCCCTCTTCATGTTGAGATAATGCATTCCATAGTGGGACTACTGTGTATGAGTGTATACAACTCTGTATTACCAAGGTTCTTGGAGCTAGCAAAAGCCTGCACAGGGAACAAGCTAAAGCTGTGTTACTGGTAGCTTGTTTTTGCCTTCTTGTTGTTAAAGTTGATAAAATAAACACAGAGATCTAATGAAGTGAAATTCAAATATGCTTTCATACAAAATGAAGAAAGCTTGAAATAGTTATCAAGTTGCTTTTGACTTATATTCCTAATGAGAAGTAACTTTATAAGTTGCAAAGCTCATTACTTCCTTGGAGCCAGAAGTGTAATTTGTGCAGCTTTAAAAACTTGAAGCAACACCAAAACATTTTTTCTAAGGGTAGAATATTTCTAACTTATCATACAGGCTTCTTACAGCTGTCCCTACAGCCTTAAAAGAAAGATACAGAAAGCTAACCAGACATGCTTGGGAATCTTTAAGAGCTGGAAGACAAACATTACTGGGTTCTGTCATCCTGGTGAGAGAACTGAGAAAGTTATTACCTTGTAGCGTGCCTGCTCCACATCATAGATCTTTTTGTCTGACACCACATTAGGTGCAAAGAATTTTGCAAGCTTGGCAAGGTAAACACCATTTCTTAAGCCTTCTTCCAGTTCTGTAGTTGGGGGCAGCTCTTCGTCCAAGCAGACCTCCATCCATCTACAGAGACATTTGAGAAACATTGTTATTTGGGTTTTAATATGAGTTAAAGCTTTTGCCTTTATACAGCTATCATACCTTAAATGTCACCACCACAATGTTATTATAACAGAAAAGGACAAGAGCTAAGGAGAAAATTCTCACATTCATTCACATGGCATATCAAAATGATTAGAGGGTCATATTGGTGACTGTAAGCCATCAATAAACAAACAGCATACTTTAAACTATTCACACACCAGGGGGTCTAACTCAAATATTTTGAACAGTACTAGGCTTTTGAATAAACAGTAATTTAAGCTGATAACTAGAAGAAAGCATGGAGTGTTGTGTATTATTGATGTTTGAATATAAAAAAACCTCTGTGATTTCTATGCCAGTGCTGAACCTCATGAGCATCAAGGACAGCAGTGTTCTGGGTGAGGCAGGTTCCTGTAGCCAATGTGCTGTGCAACACAATCTCAGAGCAATGCCCAGCTCAGTACAAAGCACTCCTGCAGATTACCCCCCTACTGTGTGGGAGCTCTCCACTCTCACCCATGAAACGCAGTACTGGTGCTGGAGGGATGAGTGAGGGTTTTGTGGAAAAGCCCAAGGTAATTTATGCATTTGAGGTCTGCCTGGCAGTAAGCAGGTTGAAACATGGCTTCTTGTTAGTGACAGCGACTGAATCCTCCAAGGTGCAAAACTAGTTATGTGTTTGAGACTTAGGATGTGGCACTAGACATAAAACAGTATTAATTGAATACATAACCAGTTCAGAAGGCGAATAACAGATTTGAAACCGTATTATCCAGTATGTTTATACTGAGTAGCCAAGAGAAATTGCTTCCAAAGCACTTCCAAGAAAGATTAGTCTCTTAATCACTGGACCAGAAGTTCCTTACATTGGTGGTCTAAGTGTTTTGGCCCTGTGATATTATTCTTATTTCCAGCAGCTAAATCACATTACAAGAGCTTTAAATCTGCTTAGTTCTTCACAGTGTTGTTTTTCATTTGCTTAGTCAAACTCTCATGCTTTTAGGACATGAATATCAATACAAATAAGAAAGCTGAAAGGCAAGAATAAAGTTTAAGACATTAGTTCACTTTGCCTACTGTCACTAAGGCAGCATCACTGTAAGCAAGACAGCATTACAAATCTAATACCACCTCCTTATGGGTGACTTCACAAACCAGAAATCTTGGATCCAGGTTGAATGTGAGCCAGTTTTCACTCCACCATGTAGAAGAAGAAAGCTCACTACATCATTTTGTTTCACATTAAATCTCTAGACTTGAAGACTAATGTTCTACTCCATTCCACTTTTGGATGTGTTACAGGACATACAAAAGTTGTTTCACTGAAGCAGAGACTACCCAAACAGCTCTTTAGGAAAACAACACCCATAAATCCAACACAATATCACATAGAACTGCACTAAGTGAGTGTCATTAGGAGAACTGTATTCTGCAGTATAAAAGCTGCTTTAGTGAGGAGAATCATATTCCTGATGAGTTTCCCAGCTTTATCCTGCACTACATGTTTGCGTGTTATGGGTCCATGCCAAGGGTCCCAAAACAGCATTTTAGAAACTAAATAGATTTATACATTAAGGCATCACACTTGGCATCTCCAAAAAAGACAAGGAAGAATATACACAGAAGGTGTACTTCTAGGCAAATATGATTTTTACCTGAGCCAGTTAGCTTTTCCTATAGAATTTATTTCATAGAATGTGTCTTCTAGAAAAAGAATTGTACAGATAAGCATCAGGAGCTTGCTGAACCACAGCAGGTATTCACTATGAGCCACAGCTGACTCTGCTGTTCAATGGACCATCTCCAGAGATATGTGTGCCCAGAGCAACATTTTGTACCTTACAATGGATTCTTTGCACTTTTAATTCTCAGTTTTCTTGTGAAAGGGTTTTTCTAACAGCTTAAGTCCAGGACACCAACAAGGTACTGCATTGGAACTTTTTTTGAAGAAAATATACACGTGTCCACCTGGAATTTCTTTTCTTCCTTACAGTACAAAAATTTACCACTTTTATATAAAACTGAGTTATTCCCTGAGCTCTAAATGAGATGCTAATCCAAACTGAAAGCTACTCTTCAGCTTGTCAAACCTCTTGTAATTCAACAACAGTAAAATTGTTGTGGGCTTTTTCCAGCACAGTGATAAGCCTTTAAAATTCTAGAACCCTCCTGTTCTAGTTAGAGAGGCTACTGTGTCTAACAGGTAAATGCAGTAGCCTGAGGAACAAGTAGGAAACAGTATGAGAATGCAAAAAAAAAGCAGAAAGAAGAAAAAAGGTAATGTAGAATACAACTGTCAAACCAACAAATCCAGATAAATATATAAGGGAATAAATATCTTTTGAGAAGGAGAATGTTAGTAACTCAGTGGGGAAAAGAGGGGAAAAACTACAGAGCACTTAGTGGAGCAGGCCTGAAAGATGCAATTTTTCTTTCCATTTATAGCCAAAAATCTCTAAGTTGTATCTACTCTAGAAAAATTAGGGGTCTGCTATAGGGCAACTAACAGCATTTGGTAATCAGTGTCCAAGACTGAGAACACAGCTATAGCTGTATTACATGCAAGATATGTTTTACTAATGTCTGGAAGTTGCAGAACTTAGCTACAAGATCTACTGTGAAAGGATTTACTGTGTTTCACACATGTTTAATCAGAGGAAGGAAAAACCCCAGGATTTTAATTAAATCCTGCTAGTATACAAACAACTTGGTAACTTAGTTATGCAAACAGCTGGAAGGTGCTCTAAGTATTCCACAGAGCCTTCTCTTCTGCAGGCTGAACAACCCCAACTCTCTCAGCCTGTCCCCACAGAAGAGGTGCTCCAGCACCCTGATCAATTTTGTGACCCTACCCTGGGATCTGCTGGATTGGGTCACATCTTTCCTGTGCTGGGGCCCCAGAGCTGATGCAGCCCTGCAGGTGGGGTCTCAGCAGAGCAGAGCAGAGGGGCAGAATCCCCTCCCTGGCCCTGCTGCCCATGCTGCTCTGGATGCAGCCCAGGACACGTTTGGCTTTCTGGGCTGTGAGTGCCCGTGGCTGGGTCACGGTGAGCTTCCTGTCAACCAGAATATCTATAGCACTTTTCTCCCCAATGCTTCTTGCAATTACAGAAGTTTTGTTCCCCTTACAATGATTCAGTTAAAAGGCAATTGTGGTTTTAAACAGAAAGAACCATTACTTCCAACCTTGTGAGGTTCTGCTTTTTAAGACATAGTTTGGTGAGTTTATGAAGGTTATTATATGACATGGTACAGTCAGCAGGAGCAGACTGGAGTGAGAAAACCAGAAATGCTTCTACTTTAGTTTCGTTAAGTGAAACAGAGAATTTCCACATGACAGAAAGGATTTATAGATACCTTTGGAGCAATTTATTTTGCTTCAAGGCTAAAGAAGCAGCATTGCTTTTGGCTCACCCACTGTTTTCCTGAGCACACAGAACTGCAGCATCAGCATCACTTTTAAATCTGTTGCAGAAACTGTTGCTCAAAAAAGTAGTTAATATTGTTGATACACATGATGAGGAGTCTATAACTCAATCTTAGCATGTTTTCCTTCAGTATGAAGCTTGTAGAGTAAGGCTGTTATAGCTATCAAATGTGCACATGCATTTCTACCATCCTTTTTAAACAATATAATCCCATAACTGTACTTGTAACAACTTTTAACTTATTGACTGAGGTAGGCCATGAAAAATTTACACAGCGGTGAACATGATGGTTTATGTGGTCTCTTGTTTAAGCTAAACCCAAACCCCGCTCCATGGTGGAGGGACAAAAGTCAGCCTCAGGAAGCAAAGTAAAGCATATAGCATCAGTGAAGTTCTGGATAGTACTATATAAAATTAACAATCATTCAAACAGTCCTACAGAGTTACCCATGCCAGTTATAGTCTTTCTGTTTGGATAAAACATGCATAAGCAGGTATTTTCCTAAAGATAGATACTTGGGAATGCATAAGTACAGCACACTTTGATTTTCATAATACTGCAGTACTTGCCAACACACAAACAAAGCATTTGCCTTAGACAAAAAAGCAAACCTAGATTTGATCAATGAAAATATATCTTCAAAACTTCAGTTTCAATACATAGTACTAGATAGTCAGCCAGGAATGAGTATTGAGTGAGTATTTGCTTTGCTCAGTTCTGTTTTAACTCTTGACAATCCATGACAGAACTGTTCAGCAGTGAATTTCTGGCAGGATAACAATGACAACTTCTATGCCAGACTCAAGAACAACAAACACCATGCCACTGACCAGGAGATCCAGTTTCCACATTTGACTGAGCACTGGAACAGATTTCCCAGAGAGGTTGTGGAGTCTCCCTCACTGGAAATATTCAAGAACCGGCAGGACTCAATACTGTGCAATGTGCTCTGGGATAATCCTGCATAAGCAGGGAAGTTGGACCAGATGACTGACAGTGGTCCCTCCCAACTTTAACTATTCTGTCATTCTGTGAAAACAGCAGCAGTAAAATTAGCTCAGACTGCATTTAAAAACAAAACAAAAAAAAAAAAAACAACCAAACCCTGCTGAATCTCATTCAAGGCAAGGCCAAGGGAACTGGAAGCAACAGTGCTGCACTACAAACTTAACCAGTTATGAAGTCAGTGACAGTCAGTGTGGTCAGCAAAGTAGACACACAGGTCAAGAGACTGGAAATGCTGGAGTCAACCAACAGCAGAGAAGAGAGGATACATTAGACAACCCACCCAAAGCCTACCACATTCAGCACACAATCGTGCAGTAAAATTTATACTTTTGCTGCCCTGCCCTTTCAGATTTATGTGTCAAGATATGGATCCAAGGGCACCAGGTTTGTACCTGGTGGGAAGCAAAGAAGGAAAGATGGGACTTCAGAGCCAAAGCTCAGAACACTGCATGCTGCTGTGGAAAAGGTATAATGAAAACAAGATAAACATAAGTTATGAATCATTTATTACCTCCCTTGCTCACAACCATAGCCCTTCAGTCTAGTTCAGCACAAGTGAAACAGACTGCTGACGAGAAGAGTACAATGTGGCTAAAGTGTTCCAAAGAAAAATACCTTTTTGCTAGAAAATAATAGTAACCACAATCAGACCCAAAGCAAAATGTTAGACTCTAGATTTAAATGTCTGTGGAGTGGTGGAAGTGGTTGAAGTCAAAACTTTTACTTTGAGATATGCAGAAATATACAACTGTTTGAAGCATGTGAACTCATAATTTAAAATTCCACACTATTATGTCTCTAGTTTCTGAAGCTACAGATTTGTTAAGAAATCTCAGCTCCTAAATTTCCATTTGCTTAAAAAATATATAATTTTCTTTTAGCTGCCAACATTCCCTTAAATATTGTTTTATTTGTTTTATAAAGGATGGTGACAACAGCCAAAGCAACCTAGGTGTATTCCTTGGCTGAGTAGTGGAGTGGTGGTACTGTTGATTTGTTTATAGGGAAAACCTGTATGTTAACTTTGGAATTTTTTCTCATTATACTGAAAGCTTTAGTATGGTACATCTCCTAAATCAGAAAACTTAGCAAAAGGTTATTTCACAAACAGCCACAGGCTACTTCCAGGGGAAAAGCATGCAAAGCTTCCAGCCATTCCAGGAAAATAGATACATAAAATTTGAATACCATCACAGCAAAAACTCTTAGTTGTATAAAAAAGTGCACAGCCTTTGAGGCTTGACTTTGAGGCTGTGGAGAGTAGAGTGGGTAGCTGAAAAAACTACTTTCCTCACACCCTTTCTTCCCCCATCATGTTCTGGTACATTCAGCCCCAAACCTTTCTTACAGATGGGAGCCTTAGCTCAAGTCAGAGCTACAGTTCTCTGATGCCAAGTTACTCCTGGAGCCAGAAACCCTGGAAACATCAGCTTCTAAATCTGAGGCTCTAGATTTATACTCCAGAGAGAGTCTCTACTGCATCTTAAGTTTTACCCATCCTAAGAACTCACCTTGTCTGAATGAAATCAAATTTTGTGATTGTGGGTCACCACAGCAGTAGGGTGAAGGAAGGCGTGCCACCTAGTCACCCCTGTCACAAATTCTCTCATGTTGCATACAAGGAGTAATGTGAAGGCAGCAGCATGGAGGACACCATGAATCACTTGTCTACACAAGGTCTCAGAACTTCAGTGCATAAAGAAAATGTCAAATCCTTTAGTAAGAGATTTTGGATAAACTTGCAGTTGTCAATTTTTTTACACTTCCATGAGTTGGTTCAAATTCAAAGCTGCATATCTTTGAGTCTCCAGCTAGTGTTAGATTTAACAGCATCTCAACTTTCTACAATCATGATTTTACCAGGGAGGATACTGACTTTCAGCAAGAGCTACACTGAAAACTATGAAACATTCATGTGTAGATTCTTAGTGTATAAATGTTAAAACAATACAGCTCTCACTGCACATTTTTGCATTTAGTTGAGCTGTGCATGCTAGCCTGAAATTTGTAGCGACATTCATTTTCCTGATCAAAGCCCTTCTGATGCATTTCATATTCAATTCAATTAAGCAGAAGCTAGGAGTAGTGACACCTTGCCTGACCTGCACAGCACACTAAACCAGCAATAAATCATATCAGCAACATTTTTCCACACCAGATTTCTGCTGCCATGACAACACTGCCATATTTACAAAATAATACTAAAGGTGTTATAAAATTCTGGTGCACAAGATGGCAGTACAGATACTATGTGCTGGTTTAATCTGTTTTACTCCAGCCACCCCTTATGTGGGTTAATCAGTGATTAAAGTCAAGGTGCTGCTCAGGAAGCTGGCTCTGGAGACCTGACCCGGCCACACGGCCATTGTAGGCTGCATGCACCCAGCAGCAGCCAAGTCCTGTTTACTCAAGCAGTCTTTTGGTGGAGGAAATACATAGAGACTCTCAACCAACACCACAGCTGACAACAGCAACACACCGTGCATGTGTTTCAGGACAGTCCTCAACCTTAGCAAACAGCAAAGTTTTGTTTTGCTGCCTTGTCTGTTTGCAGGAACATTAAGATTTAGCGCCAGGTATCAACCACAAACTCCAGGACTGCTATTCGAGATAATGGTGCTTGAGTGAGGGGCCAGCAAAGCCCAGGCTGATGACCGCAGGGATGCCTCATCTTTTCCCCCTGCTCTTGGCCTGGCTCCAAGCTGCCCAGGTCTGGAGAAGAAAGCTGAAGAGGCAATTGAAAGAGCAGTGCCAGGAAGGGAGCTCACCATGCTGGCGGAGACTGATCAACCACAGCAAGTATGTGTCCTTAAGAAACCTCACCTAATTCTTCTAAGCAGAAACAACAGCATTCAACAGGTTACCTGAGCAAATGAGGTGGAATTATTAAGCCTGTGTTCAAAGGTCTCACCTTCTCTCAAAGGAGAGGAAAAGTATCTGCTGATTGTATGGTCTGAATTAACCATTTTTTAATGTGAAGAACTGGATTTTCATTTGAATGAGAAGGGGGAGAAAGGATGGAATGGAACAGCGCTAAAAATCTTGCAAAACCTGTGCAACTAAGTTAACACAACTCAGAATGACATGCATCACCCAGCTGCAGTGTCTAGACCAGTTTTAATAGCCTTCTCTTCCAACAGGCAGCAGAGACACAACAGCAGAAACACAAGTATTTCCTGTGTTAGTCTGGCAGTGGTGGCTCAGTGGCCCCTGGAAAGCATAATTTCAGACAGATGACAGACTCAAATCACTAATGAAATTTTAGGTAGTGCAGACACAAGCTCTGTAACAAGTCCCACATACAAACATAAAGGGTCTCCCTACAAATAAAACAGCATTTTTCTCTGAAAAGAAGAATAATTTCATACTAAGAAAGTATTAATTAATCTAAACCTAGTTTTTCACAAATCTGTAGAGACACTGATTTGATAAACAGAAGCAGACACAGCAATAAAAGCACTTATACAGTACAGCATTTGTACGTGTGGAAATGTTGCAAAACAAGTTATTTCCCCCAAACACTGATGTGTTTGCTTTAGGAAAGCACAGCAGACTGTAGTATAGACTTTCACATTATATTGTCTTGCTACGTGCTACAGCAGTTTCCTTTCTCTATTATGTCTTCTATAGTTACAATATGGTAATACAGTTTAGGGCACCCTCTTAAAACAACATATGGTATTTTAGACATATCAAATTAAAAGGTTCTGGCCTGAAAAAATCTCGTAGTCTTCCAAGCAATCCACTTCAGCAGAAGATGCATGCCCCTGGCAAGCCTCAGAAAAGTGGCAGTGAAATAACCAATGAATCCTGGAGATAATCTTCACACCTTCTTTGCTCAATAGTCCAACTAATCTTAAATCATAGTCTTTACCCAAAGCCCACACACTGCCATGGCAGTAATTCCTATCCAAATCCATAGAAAATAGAGCTACAGTCTCTATGAAGCAATCTATCTTACAGTCATTTTGATGAAGCTTCTACTGAAACTCAGTCACAGCTGTCCATTAGGAAACATGCATTTTTTTTTGTTAACCCTCTCCCAAAATCCACTGCATCAGACGTGCTGTTTCTAGCAGCTGTCAAACTAGCCACACGTGGAAGAATATCTAAAAACACCATCAAAGTAATACAGTAATTTTTACATCAAGATCTAGTATTATGTGTGTTTGCCCCTTGCCACTGCAAAGTGCCTTCCATGCAAGTATTAGTCCTCAGGTGTCCAAGGAGCTATTACCTTTCCTTGCAGGTGAGAAGACGGGCATAAACATTACCACCATGCAGACAATCATCACACCTTTCTAGGGAAGAAGTGTGACCCAGGGAAGTACCTCCAGAGTAGGTTCAACAAAGAAGCTCTTATAGTGGGCAAGTGTTAAAGCCAAGGCTATGACTCAAGATCAGCAACAGAAGGAGACATCTCTGCCTGCAGACCTGCTTATTGACAAGTAAAGTGGCTGGATCAGCAGAAACCCCCAAAGGAGGGGTTGCATCGAGGCCACACAGAAGACCTATAGCAGAGGAGGAAACCAAATTTGAGCATGGCAGGATCAGTGCTGTTCTAACTCTCTGAATAGTTCAAGTCCACTGGATCAGATGAGGACATTTATATTTCCCTGTCTAATATCTGACAAAGGTTAGTTTTGTGAAAGCAACTAGCATAGGTACAGGAGCCATAAAATAACGCAAGATGTACATCTACTAGACAGGCAGCTGGAACTTTTAAAGAAAGGTGCAGGACAGCAGCCAAATCAGAATTAAAAGCCACGCATGAGAGAACAAGATGTTAAAATAGTGAAAAGACTGAAAGGGCCAGCTTGTGAAAGGCTGAACTGTTGTTCAAAGCATTTACTGTTATGTAAACTCTACAAAACTGCAACAAGGAGTTTCAACTTGGTCCCATGTCAAAAAGAAACACAAAATTGAGGAACAAAGTAAAAACCAAGGCATTTAGGTGAGACACAACATGCATAGCACCTACAGTTACGTGTTCCTGTTTACTTCTTCCCATGATTATGCAAGAAATGCTCTCCTCTACTTTCCATGGCTGGAGAGACAGTAGTCCCCTACCCATTTAATAACAATCTATAAAATTCTGAGAAGCACATGCACACAAATTAGGTCTGCTATGGAGGAGGCAAATGCAGGCAGCAGCATAACAGCATTTGATAATCCATAAAGAAATGAAAACCAAAAAAAAAAAAAAATCAATGGAGTAACTTTACACTGGTGAAGAAAAGCAGCTGCCCGATAAGAGAAAACAGGAAAAATATTCACGAGTGCAAAGAAGCTCGGAGCACCTTTATCATCAGAACATAAGCTAATAACTGCTGAACAAAGCAGGGTTTTTTTGCCATTTTCAAAACTACATAGTGTTTTGTTCACAGACCTCAGGTAGACAGTTAGCACTGCTTTACACTAAGGGTCATAACCAGAATTTCTGAATTGTATGTAGACATTGGCTCTTGGTGAAGAACTGGCTGTAATTCTCCCAGTGTAAGTTGGAGCTTTTCCTGAGAACATATAACCAAATGCTACCTAAAATAGTAACTGGCATCTCAAACACATTTTTTTAGGTAGTATTAAAGATACAGCAATAAAACCGTTATTTAAGAAAATGGACTGGAGGAATTAAGTGGTAAAACAAGAGTTTTAGCTGCAAAACTCTAAAACAGTCATTTGGAATGAAGAATATACTAAGGAATTATATTAATGTATTAAGGTAGCAATATGACAGTGGGAAAGCTAAACTGTAGTCCAAAGACTAGGTTAGGAAGAAAAAAAGTTGATTGGAATCAGCATGGTAAAAATTAAACAGTGCAATGAATCACGTCATGCAACAAATACCCAGTGTCTGGTGACAGAACTTCAGTTTAAGGGTTTTGAGATCACCATCCCAAACATCCTTATACACAAGACAATCTCTTCTCCATGAGCAAACAGTGATACACCCCTATCAAAGTACTCACCAAGTGATAAGAATCTACCATCTATGCCCTAGTATTCAAGTTACTCGAAACAGTAAGAGAGGTACAAGAAATACTTAATCAGCTAAGAGCCTTCCAGTTACCGGACAAGGTATTAAGGACTGGCAAAAGCAGGCTTCTGGGACACCATTTGGTTCAAAGGCCACAAACATGACAATGGTGTATCAAGTCTGTCTTATGAAATCTAGAACCAGTTAAGGAACCCTCCCCTGCCACCACCTTGACTCCAAGTACCAGAATATAGTATGTTTTCTTCTATCCTGCCAAAAAGAAAAAAAAAAAAAAAAAAAAAANTATTTCAGTGTTCTGAATCAGCATCTACACTGTTGGCTGGCTCACCTCCCCAGACAGCACTCATTGTCTTGCGAGCTGGCCCAGTAACACAAGAACCACATGTCCATGGCTGACCCAGGCTCTGTAACACCATTCCTGTTGCAGCTGCCACTCAGGCAAGCCATGAATGCCTCTGGATATTCAGTGTCACCGTGTCAACCAGCAGCAGAAAAGCAAAGAGGCAGGCGATTCCTTGCCAGTGGCAGCCCAAGCCAAGTGGAGCACACAGCAGCTACACAACCCCAGCCAGAATGCTATCACCATTACTGGTCACATTGTTTAATCACAAGATGCCATATGCAAGAAAAGTCTTCTTAAACCCTATTTTGGATGTTTGAGACTCCTTACGAGAAACCAGAGTGTTTTATGCAGAGCGATAAATGTAAAACAAAGTTCTTCTTTGTCTTCTTGTTCATGCACAAAGAGGAAATAAAAATGCAAGAATTTTAAAATCCGAAGGAAAAACTGACAAGTTTTAGAGACTATTTCAAACCATTAATGGAACTTATGTACTATATCTCTGTTTCCAGTGAGGTTTCAGCATGCTCTAACCCTCTAGCAAATTGTTAGTTGCACAAAGGCTTACTCATCAATTTCTGTAGAAGTAATTTCTGAAAAATAAAAACTGCTGCAGAGAAGCTCAATAGAGACTTTTCCAACCAATACAGTGCCCTATTTGGAAACACTCCTGTACCACCTCCAAGAGCTTTCAGGCACAGAAATTAACTTAAAAACATCTGTATTAGAAAATGCAAGTAGTAACAGTCATTTTTGTTTTGAAATTAAAGTGAATCACAGGGCAGACACCCAGGCATCCTTATCAGCACTCTTTCATTAGGAAACTAATTTTTGGGCTGGTGTAACTCACTTGATTATTGTCACAAAAAGACAACAAGAAAGAAGAAACACCAAAATGGTTTACAGGAGCACTTTGCTACTTTTCTTCATAAACAGCAGTGATCTCAGGGTCTCTAATTTGCAGTTAGCTAAAAATTTAACACAGACAAAAAAGCCCTTGTACCTGTGAACTTGAACCAAAAAGTATTTTAGGTCAATTTACCTTGCTGCCAAGCCTACTAACGACCTAGTTTACTTTGATCAAGTTAATCAGCAAACCATCACAACTTGTTAACTCTCAGCCCTCCACTGAGACCTAAGCGACTTAGGTTGCTATTTTGACCTGTGAATTTGCTCTCTTTCTTCCTCTGCCCATTCCTCTACACTTTATCCCAATCAAGCACAGCACCTGCACAGTGCCGTTCATGCACTCTAGAGAAGATACCGCTACAGTTACACCCAGAAACAACCACAAAAACTGGATTCTTGCTTTCCCCTATAATTCATACAGCATGTTTTTTTATGGTTTTAGTAGGACTCAGGTATTCTGAGCTACTGGCAGTTGTAGCCTGCAGAGCCTGACCATCACAGGGAGTATGAAGCTCCATGTAAGAGGACAGTGATGCTACTGGCTCTTACGGCAATCTGTCCTGCAGCATCCATCAGCCAGCCTGCAAAGTGGCAAGCAAGGCAGCAGTGAAGGGTGTGAGGACACTGGGTGAAGGGAAAACAACTGCCACGGGGGAGAGGAAGAGAAATGAAACCGTCACCATGCCAAACAGTTCCTGTCAACAAGAGAAATGGACAGGAAGAGCCAACCACAGCAGAAGCCAGATAAGGAAGAACCACAGGATGAACACCAGGACAGAAAGATCCACAGTAGAAAAGAAAAAGCCTGATAGACAATGATGACTGAGATTTTAAAGGGGTGTGGAGGTTTCTGCACCTTAGCCCAGGTTAAGAACAAGATACAGCTGTGCCCTAGCAAAAATAAGACTTGCCAAACTCTAAGGAATACACAAGATCCTTACCCTCCCATCAACTCAGATGGGAGTTGATCATCTGAACGATCAACTGAATGCTGAACATTCAGTCTGAACGTTCTGAACATGACTGACATCTAAACATGAGCACTGGAAAAGATGCTTAACCGGGGACAGGAAATTGCCTGGAAATCACAGCAGATTTGGCAGAAATAGTGAATCTAAAATTGTTCACGAGAAACTTACAAAAAGAAGAAAGACACCAAAAGAGAGCATTAGTATAAATGTGCACATTTTCTAACAGCTGCAATTTGAAACTGAAGGAATACAAAGTTCTGACACAGAGCACCTTTATCCCTAGACCTTCCCCTTCACAAAAGATTTAAAAAGTATGTCTTGCAGAACTTCTTCACATTTACTTTGAAATCCAGCCAAATCCTTAAATAGAATATTTACTTCAGCTTCTCATATGAAATTCAATATAATCAAAATGTCTACATACTCTTCTTCCTCAGAAGAACTAATATGTATATTCAAAGAAATTTAACAGCCCAGCTGCTCTTAATTTTTAACACGACAGCTACATTCTGTGATTTCAGGAGTGCAAGTGTTCTTGCAATAAAGTGAAAAGCCCAGCAGAAGTTCTATGTTCACCAAAGCAGATATTTCCTATGCAGAGGTGCAAGTTGTTTTTCACTCACTGGGCTGCAGAAATACCCAAAGACCCTCTCAACAACTTTAATCTACTTCAGATGGGAAGAAAGGGAACAAGCACAGTCCTCTTGCCTTTTTTGTTCCCTCCTAACATTGTCAGCCACTAGAACTTCATCTGCTTCCAGTACGAGCAGGAGGCATTTGTGCAGACAGCCATTTCCAAGTTCCCCAGACTAGTAGTATGTTTTCATCACCACACTACAATAAGGGAGTTTCTCTAAAGTGGAAAAGCAGAATTCCACCTAGTTGCCAAGTAATGCCCTGTCCCATCTTCCACAGCATCAAGTTCTCAAATAGGCCAAATCTTTGCAACTTTAGCATTCAGCTACTTTCAATATACTTGTTTATCAAGAGGCTGGAGATTTATCCAAGTGTCAAATGGCCAGTTCCTCAAAATTCAAAAACTGTGTTCAGGAGATACCTGCATATCCTTCCTTGCAATGCTGCCACCACAACACCACACGTAGGGTAAGCCCTATCGAGACTACGCAATAGCATGCTAAATGCTTTGTTTAAAAAGGAAAATAATCAAAACCACATTTTAGCTGCTATGTGTCAGGCAGAAGTAGGGTCCTCATGCAGGGGATGAACAATCATTTATACTGAAGAAACCAAACAGTACTACTGAATTCTGTAATATAACCTGTAAATCCAGGATCAAAGTGGGAATAATGTTTATAGATATGAGCATAAAGATATTTAAAGAATTTTGATGCCGGCATAAAAGCGCCTGGCAGTCTGGAAAAGGAAGTGCAGAAGGGCATTCAAGAGTTGAGCAAATCCCAGTGTTGCCCACCCAGCGATTCAACATCTGACCAACCTCTCTCCCTATTGCTACAGGGCACTGAATACAAGCACATTAAGGTGACACTAAGATGTGGGCTGGGGAAGAACATGAAAGTAAAAAAAAAAAGAATACATGCAGCCTAATGAGCCAAATGGGATGCACAGCCCATACCTGAGCAGCAAGTTTGATCAGCCCATTTGGTAGCTACTGGAAATCAAAATGTTTAACAGCAACTGCTTTTCCATTAATCGTCTTACATGTTATGTTGCCATTCAAGTAAAACATATTATATTCATGCACAGTAACAGAGAGTGAACATGTCTTTGAAAGAAATACTAGACTAATTCTTCTACCCATCAACTGATCATGGCAAGTACATAATCTTTACTTCTCTTAGTCCTATGAAAAATAGTGGAATGTGCCCAGCATGCAGATGGGGGGGCATGAAGTCCTAATTCAAAGATATCCCCTTCGCTCAGACAAAGAGCTGGAAATTATTCTCTTCTATATATGAGCACAAAAGTGCTTTGTCTTCACTATGGCTGGCCAGGAAAAGAGCGTAGGCATTTATTCTTCAGAAATAAGGGGTTTTTTCCTTGCCAATTGATTTACAAACATGTTAAGTGAAAGATAAGCTGTCTTTTCAATATCACTCTGGCAGATGTAGTCCTAAAATACAAACAGCCTGTTAACAAAATCCTGAGCAACTTTATTCTACATTTATAAATGTATATGCTATTCCTGAATTATAGCACACTCCTTTCACACAGCTTACTTTACATAAACACAGCCTCTCTGCTCCATTCTGGTTTGCTTTGGAAAAAACCCCTCCTGCCACTGCAGCATACCACATCTCAGGGTAAAGTATTTGCAACAACCGAATAGAGAAACACCAACTGTGTGAAGTGAGAGAGTTAAGAAAACTCTAGATTAAGAAGGACAATAAACTTAGATTTTTTTTTCAGAAAGTTTTCAGTTTTTTTAAATTAATTGCATTTTAAACTAATTTCAGCATATATGTATTCTATTACTGATAGTGCTTACATGCAAATGGTAAACTCCCAATCTCTCTCATGCTGGGTGTCAAGAATAAGTAGATTTTTCTATATGCAAATTTTTAGATAATTTGGTTTAATTTGGTTTAGATTTGGTTTAGATCATTGCTCTAAGTAAAACACAAACTTTACATGGATTTGTAAAAAAAAATTAAATTAAGATATTTGCTTACTTGAGAGACAGCACCATACATTAGAGTATTTGCTCTATAGCAGTAACCACACATCTGCCTTTACTTTTAGGAATTTAACTAGAAAATGATGGTGGGCAAAAATTCAAACACTGTCTTAATATTGCCAATTACCACCATTCAACAGTGGCCAGAACTCAAAAGCTGCCTTTGTGTTGTATCAATTTCTGTTATACAGATGAAATAGAAGCACTCTATGTAAGAACAAAAACTAACCAGTACACAGCTGTAGCTCTTCATTTCAAGGAAGAGCTTTCAGTCTCTCCTTGGTCAAAGGGACCTAATTTTCTATGACACTATACCTGCACAAAAAACTTAATTCTAATCTTCAGCAATTGCCAGTGCCTTCATCTTGCATCTTCTCAAAAAGCTAGAAGAGGTGATTATCTGTTGTTTTGGTTTGTTTTTTCTACAAAAATTTGTAGAAAACAAATGACTAAAAGTAAATTCATATTACTGTAGCAACTTTTATTAGTAGTATGTTGGCTTACAGGAACATGCATCAGGCTGTCCAGCCGTCCTCCAGTTACTCAGTTTTGAATTCACAAATCTTGTCACCATGATACTCCTGTTTAAGCACCAGGATTGTTTCAGCTCTGTTCAATGCATGTGAGTTTGCATGGCCAGAGTTTTCCAAGAACAGAATGTGCATGTCAAGGGAAAGCAGAATGCTCAAAAGCATCTAGAAATATTGAAGCAATGTGGATCCAAGTCTGGGTGGGGGCTTGGAGTATTTAAACAAGAAGAGGAATGCATTGCAACCCCTTTTATTTTTGCATACATATTATTCAGTCTGTACTGAGCTCTCCTAATGCCTAACATTTGATTTATGCTTTGTTTGAGGTTTTTACATCTATGTAAATCAAACACCATGGTTATCTCTTTGGCAATGCATTTATGACATATGAAGAACAATTATTTGAACCAGGATGAACAATATCAGATGTTCAATGCTCTT
This sequence comes from Peucedramus taeniatus, assembly GCA_013400575.1. Lineage (NCBI taxonomy): Eukaryota > Metazoa > Chordata > Aves > Passeriformes > Fringillidae > Peucedramus > Peucedramus taeniatus. The sequence continues at coordinate 65,260 of WBNO01010166.1, forward strand.
TAGTTACAGGCTGGTGGGAGCATAATCTCTTTGATAGTATCTGTCACCTCAATGCCTGAATGGGAAATCCCACTCCATAAGTGGAAGGCAGTCAAATCATGAGCCCTTCTAACTCCTTTTAAGTTACAGGTCCAAGATATGATATAGGTTAGGGACAATTGAAGGGCAAAGATCTTTCTGAATGAGTTTTAATTTATGAAAAAAATTTACTTAAATGCAGTATTTAATGGTCTTACCAGGAACATCTGTTGGTATTCTGGTTGCACTAATCAGGAGCAGCAGAAGCAGCAAAGCACACTGTACTAAGGGGCAGAACCAGCGCTATATCACATAAGGAAAAGAAGTGCATAGGCTGATGCATAGGCTGAACATCTAGACTTATCTTGCTTAGTGTTGTGCTTTAATACAGGTGGATCAGTTTACATGCCAGGTTTTATTCACTGTTTGGTTTTAACACAGAACACAGAGACAGAAATGAAGTAATAAGAAACATGCTGCTCAGTTCATTTATCATGGGAATACACTGTGTACAATATTCCAGGCCAGGGTCAGACATCTGAAAACATGACTGTTAGTAGCAAGTTAAATTCCACATACATTCCCAAACCAGCAGAACTCAAATTGATACATCTGCCAGAAACAGGAGAGGAACAGAACAAAAAACTAGTGCTAGAAGACTCTTAATTTTTCCACAAAATCATATCTGTTGGCCTCTTTTTCCTTTGACGTTTTACAAAGGAAAAGCCTTGACCCTAGTCTTACTTAATGCATGTTTCTTTTGCCTGTGCAGGCCACTGGCCAGGAGCTCCACCCTTATGTGCCAGCATCAGAATGCCCCAAGTTGCTGTGACAAAGGACTCCTGAGGATGGCAAGCTGCTCCCCAGGGCAACCCTTCTCCAGGTCCCAGTATAACACAATGAACACAAACAGCAAATGTTGGTTTTTTGGACCATGTGGCATGGGGGTGAAGGGGACACAAAGAAGCATCTCACGTTAATACATTAGATGTTTACATCTGAAATTCTGTCAAACGACTTAAGTGAGGCTAAGGATATAATTTCAAGTTTGCTTTATGGTACAGATAGATAGCCACTGGAGAAGTTAATGTGCCTCTCCTGCTTCCCATTCTCTACTGTGCTCTTGTCTGCACTTTCCCTTCAATTTTGGCCACATCAGTGCCCCAGGGATAGTGGGGAGAGTAGAACCAGGGAACTGATCCTGCTGAGACTAATGCAACAACACAAGATACATATGTTAGTGTTTGACCAAATCAATTCCCTGATCTGACACAGCTTGGCTGCATGAACTATTGCTGGCACAAGACAAACAGCAGGAGAACAGGATTACCCACTCTGTGGTCATCAGAAAACACAGTTCAAGAAAAATTGAAGCTTTTCTTTATGCCTTTTGCACTACTCCTGTATTTAATAAGCACACACACACAATTATACAGATTTTAAAATTGAGATATTCATCTGATATGCAGCTATTTCCTTTTTATAGTTGTCAGCCTAATTTCTAAATAGCCTTTGGTTTGTATGTGGGATACTACAGTATCCAGATGACATCATTTTCTGGCAACTCTGGCCGGCCTAGCCTGTGAGTCACTTTGCAAAATGTGGGGAGAGCCTAGCTAGGGAAGTACACATGATTCAAAGGTTTCTATTGTTCTAGTGGACCATGGGGTCCACACAAGTTCAGCCAATGCTTAGTACAGAAAAAGCAGCTATAAATGAAAAGCAGCACCTTAGAGAAAAGATCAGGCAAATACAATTCTACAGTCCCAAACACCAGAGTTACACTATCGCATGCTTGCATGGATTGGTTTATTAACGAGCAATTTATAGCAGGTATGCAAACACACATTGAGGTACAAGTTACTTTATCTGCTTTTTCCAGCTGAGCACTTCCACAGCTGTAAGTAGCAGCTAACAGGGTTGGCTCACAGGGTTTCACTAACCCTGTTCACAAGGCAAGGCTACAGGATGACAACAAGGCTTCTCTAATCTACCCTGTCCAGTCTGCCAATTAATCTATCAGGGAAATATATGGAAAGAGACATAGAAGACTATGGAAACAATTTCTCATTACAGACTGTCTTGAGGAAGAATGCTAATTATCATGGAAGTGTTTCCAGTTCTTCACTGAATCCAGACACTTATCCACACCGAGAAGAATGTTTCCTCTTTAGTCACTAATTGGATCTTGTTTGTAAAGCCAATCTTTGTTTCTAAGTCTGTCACAGTTTGGGAACAAGGTTGCTTTAGGGGCAGAAGATTTAAATTACTATCCACAGCTGACAGAGACAGTAGAAATTGTGTCCACAGATAAAAGCATGGCACACATTAACATACACTACTTTCCTTTTAGCTTTTATTTTGTAGCTTGGGTAAGATCTAACACTCTTAACTCCTTTTAAGGTGTATTGGAAGCATTTAATCTACTGCAACTGCAGAGTCTTATTTCAAGTGTTTGCTAACCAGAAGGGCTGTCTGCACACCGAATGACAGATTAATTAATTGCTTAAAGAGATATACACTCCAAGAAAGAACAAGCACTGCTCCTTGAAGGCAGTGGTGCATACAGGTGCAAGATACAGGTTTGCTGTACCAATGTTTCCTTGTTTCAGACACAACCATTTCTCCCCTCCCAAATAATGGTGTTAGCTAAAAATACCCAAAATGCTGTGGCTGAGTTTGTGATGTGTGTACATCTCCTTCGTGTGACACTGGAAACAGACTTTTTTCAGATTACCCCTGGTCCCTAAAGTATTTTTAACAGTTTAAAAGTAATCATAATTTGATTATTTATATCCAACTTAGGTACTTTTGATGTGTTTCTGCATTTCATGACATTAAAAAAACCTAACACAATTACCATTAAAAAACCATCCTCATGTTAGAGTATTGCCTAGTGCTCTCTACTTTTTTTTTAAAGTCATCTTTGACTTCAGATTTCTGACCTCTAGTCAAGGAAAGGCCAACAATACAGCATGTTTTTTGAACTCTAGCAGAGAGCACAGCATCCTGAAGTATTTTGAACACCAGCTGTGGAGGATACTAACTTCTCCCAGCAGACAGCACTGGATGAATTTTCAGACACAGGTACCAGACGGCCTCCACGGGCCAAGAAATCCTCAGCAGTAAAAAGAGACAGAGCAAAGCTGTTAAGCCAGCTCTGCCCTGTCACATCTTCACCCCTCCCTGAATCACTGAGACATCATTCAAACAGTCCTAACCTCTCCCCTCAACTGCAGCTGTGCTTCTGACAGAAGTGCAGCAGAGGGGCTTTCACTATCTCTGCTTTTAGAGCGGTGTACAAGAGAAAACTCACACATGCTAAGCTGTCACATCACTCAGCACCACTCTGCAGAACTGCAAAGCTGACAGGTGACAAAAGGACCAGCAGCCAAACATCCCCACTAGCTACTACCATTACATTTAGTCTCTGAAAGCACGGATTTTCATGATGCTTTGCTTTTTGTATCAAGTTCAAGTACCAAAACAATTCCCCAACTCTACCCTTTTGCTACACTTACAGTAAGCTACATTAGCAGTATATTTCTCCTAAAAAGTAGTCACAAAGAAGACTTTCAAAACTAAGTTATTATGCACTTGAGTAATTTTAAAGCCATGTTTTCAAATGTTAGAAAAATTACTCCATCCAACCATGATGGTCAACTTTCATGTAGAAATGAAATGGACTTATCAATATACAGTTTGTCTTTTAGCAGAAAAGTACATGAGGGTTTCTGAATACTGATCATTTTAATGCCAGGAAATCCTACTGGTTCCTGAATTTTATATCAAATTATTCAAAGCAAAATGCTTCAAGACAGAAAATCAGTGTTTCTTTCCTATCTGCTTTTCTAAAATAAAAGAGCATACTAGTGGCCATACCACAATACAATAAAATTGCATGGTGAGCTAAAAGCAGTTTAGATAGACCTTATCTCAACAAAGATGGGAAAATGTGTCTTCTCTGCATCTGTGAAAACAAGGGGAGAGCATGGCTTTCAAAGTAGTGGAAGAATGGCTCTGTCTAATTCCTGTGCTCAGAGAATTTGGGTGCAGCAATCACTCCTGCTCTTATTATGCAGAGCAGCTCTTTGATTAAAGAGCAATTTCCCCAGGACCTGGCTGTCTGGAGAAGGAGCAGTAACCAAGGTTCACATAGGTGAGTCAAGTCAAGTCAGTCAAATCTATCGTACCCTCATGCAAATTGAAACCACAAAGGAAAAAGCACAGTATTTCTGATAGAAAAAGTGGATTTCTAAAAATGCTAGTCAACAGTACCATTTTGGGTTTTATCAATTGAAATATTACAGGTTTGTGTACGCTATCTATGCTTACTCTCAAAAGCCAGTACTTCAAGTCAAACTACTGGACTAGCCAGATCTGTTGCCTGCTTTGTAAAATATTCTCTAAAAACTTACAAAAGCACTTTTTTATCAACTACATCTGAAATCTTTATTTTTAGGACCATGTTCTCACCCATTTATGTGAGCAGATATCTTAATTTCATATTCCTTTTAAACCACTCTCTGAAAAGCATTTGTCATCATAAGTGTGCTAGGCTTTACAGAGCAAGTGCAAGTTTTCTGTTGCCATCAGAAGACTCCAAGCAAATAGTTTATGACAATTTCAGGTCTGCATCTAAAAGTTTAACTGAATATGAGAAACATACCAGAGAACATAAACTGGAGTAACAGTTACACAGGCTAGACAACAGATCCATAGCTCCATACTTTACTTCCCAGCATATCCAACAAAGACATACAAATTTGTTTATTAATTAATAATCATAATACTCTGAGGTTTCATTGAATCTCAGTTTCTCAGAAGTTAAAAATTATTTTAAGCATATAATGTCTTTGTACAACCTACTTCAGAGGGCATAACCAGAGCTGGAAGAAATGTTTGTAAGGAGCTTCTGTTCTGTGTACCATTAGACCTAAAGTTTAGGTACAAGACATCATGCTTCTTTGCACACAAACAGCACTGGGCACTATTCAAGCGGCTGTTGGAGAGCACAGTCATTTATTCCAGCAGTTGCACTGTGGGAAAGCACAGGTGTGTGCAGATGGTGCACAAGAAAAGCAGCAGTTCCCAAGGACTGAAGGCTCAAAGTTACTTGGTTCCTTCAAAAGGCATCAAAATGCAGCACTTAGAATCATGTCAGGCTGAAATCCAATTAATACTTGATTTATTAATGCATCTAGACATTTTCCTATGCATTTACATGAAATGTATGAAGGACTAAGAGAGACTAGTCTAATTATCCTTAGCAGAGCTAAGATGCAGCTCAATTTTTTTTTTTTTTTTTTACTAATCTACAAATGAGAGCCTTGTGGAAATCAAAGGCTGTCACTAAATTATGGGTCATTATCCCAGCATCTTAAAGATGTACATGCCTGCTCTTTGTCAGAGAGATCAGTGTGTTTCATTATGAGGTGTAGGTCTGTTTTGCCTGATTTGAACACTTGCTAAATACATGGTCCTCTATGCATCTCCTCTACAAACTGAGGCAATGCCATGAGTCTGAGGGCAGTGGTACTCATTACCTTCTAAAAACTCATTACTATGCTTCCAAGGCACAGATCACCAGAGCTGCAGCAGAAGCTAAGTTTACGTTCTTGCCTGAATTCTTAGCCTAGGATTTATGGGCCATATCTGAATCACTAACAACAAAAACAAAAAAATGGCATCATGGACACAGTGTCTGAAGTTGACCATCTGACACAGCAGGTTAGATGCTACAGGTGTATGCATGACCCCTCCACTTCTAGCATTGAGAGCAAGGACAGAGAGGCTGTGTGTCTTTACCCTTTCAAGTGACAAACACACTTATGTGCAAAGGTTGCTTTCCAATAGAATGGTTTAACACTCTCATTAAACATATATACTGTTCTTTTTATGCTTAATCTCTATTTAAATCTCTTTTTTACCCAAGTGGTATTTAATTACATTCTGGATGGAGATCATTTCAAAACAAAAAGAGCTATTTTTTTAAGAACCCGAAGTTGATGCTTTTGAATAATTTGTGATTTAAAATGAGAATATGGGTGACTTTTTGGCTGACTTTAACAGCTCTGACACCACATCTTCATGATAAATTTTCATCTGGTCAGTAGCACTCACACAGAGGTCTTCTTTGATATATCTGTTTCAAAGGAAATAAATCTTGCATAGAGAGGAACTTGGCAACTGTCTCTAACCAAGAATGCTTCTTGAACCAAAGTAAAGCAATGAAGCCTATTTCATTCTGACCCAGAACAAGTTACTACTATAACTGCTGGAATTTCTCCAGAACTCCATAAGTATCTTGACCGAAGCGGCAATAACCCCAAACAAGTGGTTAGTACCTAGGCAGCAATCTTGGCATACAGCAGAAAGCTGTTTCCATAAAGTTTCATTATAGTTCTTCCATGTATTATAATCACTCTTTGCCTCACTACAGTCCAGTAATCTCCACTGATGTCCACTGTATCAGGGTTCCGCAGTAAAGGGAAAGCCAAATATCTCCTTTAATTTTTTGAGATAACCCTTTGGCCTGACCCATGAGCCAGTTGCTCACCCATCACATAATGTGTTTATCCAGTTGTGTGCTGAATGTTTTGTCCAAAAGGATCCTGCGAGAGACAGTATCAAAAGCTTTACTGAAATTCAAAAAGATCACATCAAATGGCTTCCCCTGACAACCAGGTGGGTTACCATGTCATGAAAGGAGATCAGGTTTGATAAGCCAGACTTTCCTCTCATGAAGCCATGCTGGCTGTGACACATGACTGCATTGTCTTTCAGGTGTTTGTCAATATATCCCAGAATAATCTTATCCATAAATTTACCAGGCATTGAACTGAGACTGACAGACTTTTAGTTACCAGAGTTGTCCTTCTTGCCTTTTCTGAGAACTGGGACAACTTCATCAGCTTCCAGTCAGCTGGGACCTCTCTGGACTTCCAAGGCCACTCAATGATCAAAAGGGGTTTTGCAATGGACTCATCCAGCTCATTGAGGATTCTTGGATAGATCCCATTAGGCCCCATATATTTTTAGGGATCCAGCTGCAGCAGCAGATCCCCAACTCCACACATTCTGTAATTCTGAGAAATAACACTTACAAATAAGACTAATTAGGCCATGAGTACTGGATGTACACATTTCCTGCTTAATTGTATAATGTCTAATCAGCAAGTGGATATGTTGACTTAAGCAAGTGTGCTCCTATGGGGAGAATCAGATGAGACCACAACCTAGAAGAACTGAATAATAATTTGATTTCTAGATGCAATGAAAGTCACAGCCAGTACTATTTGTCTGCGCACTGGCTGTATTGCTACTCACCTTTCCTACATCAAATGCTAAAATGAAATACCAAGTCAATTGCAAGAGCTTCCAAATTTAATGATAAAAGGCAATCATTGTTCTAATGCCTGGAAATTGTGGAATGAAGATTAACAATGATGAACATCTGGCTACCATCACATCATTCTTTGAGCATCAGAGAAGAGCATTAGCTGAACCAAAAGTATCTAGTGTTTCTACCTTCATGCACACCAAATGGAAAAATCCATGCCAGAAAAAGTATCTGCACTGCACATAATAACAAACAGCTGTTCTGAAGCCTAACCAAGTCTCTTTTCCGGGGAAAAAAGTGTCAGCCAACAAGGAGCACAGCACAGGAGCTGCAGCTGTGCCACAGCAGCCACTTTTTCTACCAGAGCCCAGTTGCTGAAGCCAAGGGGAGAAAATCTCCTCCAGGTTACATCACACCTGCCAGGGTTTGCTCTGAAAGAGGATGAAAGCTATTCAGGTCAGGGAGGCTTAGTTTTTAGCAATCATGATTTGCATGAAAAAGAAACCTCCCAGAAACAGACCACACCAAGTTGTAGACACATGCTTATCAATAAACAAACCAAATGATTAGGTGACTTACTTTTACAAATTTTGTACCTCTTAAGCCCAAGTCTGAACACTAAATAAGAATCAACAGATGCATATCCGTTCTCTATGCAATTATGCTTGTTCTTATGTAAAAAGCAGCATTCTTGAGCTGATAGCATTCTGTTATGGGGTAGGATAACTTAAAAGAACAAATATTACACAATTATTCCTTTCAAGCACAGCATACTGGCAAACTTCTATCTCTTGCAAAAAAAGAAGTTTGACTTAGGGGGGATGAACTTCCATAGAATTTAAGATCTCATTAAAATACATAGTTAGGGCTTCTCATTACAGCAAAAAAACTTAAAATGTGCACGTAACGGAAGTATCACCTAGTTGCTCAGCATGCAGACAAATTGGTACAGTATTTTAATTTATTGTCTTTGCAAAAGCAGGAAGATGATTCTAAATACTTTTTGCTTCTGATGTTCAAGATAAAGAAAGATGCACACCTGTTCAGGGCAAAGAAGGAGATGCCAGTAAAGGGTGGGAGCCTGTTTGGCAGTCATAAGCAGGAAGCAAGTCTCTCAAGCATCCCAAAAGCAAAGACTGAGGAAGATGCAGTAGTGGGAAGAAATCAGATCGATTGTAAGAGAATTGCAAAAAGAGAGCCAGAAGAAAACTCCATTTTTTTTAAACCAAAGTGAGGAGGCAGAACAAGAGTTGGAACATATGAGGTCTGGATTTTCTTTGGTTTTGGTTTCCCCCTCCTCCCCTTCAAAAAAGAGAAAGACACTAATTAGGCTTCATCTAGGGTTGGCAACAAGATCTGCTGAAAAATACAAGATCTTATCCCCACAGCCACTTTTCTTCTCAATGGTGAGGTGTGATTTTTAAAAAAATCCTTCCCTGACCATGCTTTAATTTTCATGCTTGTCATTAGCTAACAAGCAGCTTTTAAAATATTGCTCAGACTACACAAATAGTCAAGGATTTTCAGCTTGCTTTAGATCAGGCACACAACCATTTGAAGCAGATGCGAAAGACAGTAGCAAGAGAAAGCCTTTGATGCATGGATACAGCAGGTAGTGCTGTACATATGAGTAAAACTGCATCAGTACAGTAAGCAAGAAACAAATCTCTGGGATTTTAATATTTCTTAAATGAAGGCACAGAAAAATAGAAACTATGTTAAAGAAATGCTCAGTATTCCTGCACAGATTATATTTCTCCTTCTGTTAAGAATAACTGGTATAAATCAAATTACAGGTCCTATGTTTTGCTCAGGAAACACTGCTCAAATTTGCACAGGATACACATCCAGCGAACCAAATGTTTTAAGTTTTATTCCCAAGTCAAATGAAGAAAGGACAGAAACAGAGGACAATAATTAGAACTTAAGTTTCACACTCACTTCTCTCAGATGACAAACAGCAAACCGGGAGCTGATTCAAAGTTAAGCAGGAAGCAATGGGTGATGATTTAAAACTGACCTAAGGAATACATCACATAAGCCTTTGTCTGGATGAATTTTTTTTTAAAACAGTTCACAGGTCATAGATTTTACCAGGTCAGTACAAAATACTGACCCAGATGACTCCATTCATCCCAAAAATTATCCTCATGTCAATTTTGGTTGGCTCCTTAAGCTTTGTCATCTCTCTCTATTCCCAAACTATTTCATTGGTTTGATGTTTTTTATTTGTGCTTCTATATACAGTACAGGTCTCTGTTTTTCAAACATTTTTTGATAAATCTTGTCTTATTCATTTTAAAGTTTTTTGACTATTCAGTCCTTGACTATAATGCCCATCTTCAAAACAAACTCCACTATAACACACTTAAAGTAAGTGTTTAACACCATGCTTTTAACTGTCAAAATTACTATAAGCAAATTAACACTTGATTGTCAAATATCTTTGTTATACCAACTGGTATGTTTCATCTGGTATGATCAGAAGTTGTTTAGTCTAGGGATCAGTGACTGTCAGGTCATAGTCACTCCAAGACATGCACCACCAAGGATGGGCAGACCTTGTCCCCCTCTCTGTAGCTGAGTCCCCAACAAGTACAGAGCTGTGATCTAAGAATCACCACATAGATAGCATAAATGTGTTGATAGTTATAGCACATCTAAGCTACTTTAAAAGAGCAAAGAACACAGTGTGCTTTAGCAGTTCATTACTACATGCAAATCATTGTTTACCCCATGAGTATACAGAGCTTACAGTTCAACATTTGGATGGAGCAGAACAAAGATCTTCTTATCCTTACAGAAGTGAGCACTCAGCACTTGTTCTGAAGGAAGAGCAATATTTAAACTGTACTGATTCAAAATTTCAAAAATTGCAAAGAATTATTAAAAAAAAGGATGATCATGACTAATTCAGCTGTTCATAGCACTACAGGAAGTATTAGCACTGTACCTGCTAAACTGAGAGATGTTACAACAAAACTATGTCCTGGCAACTGTCAGAAGCCCACCATGGGACAAGTCTGCATTACCTGATGGTCCTGGAGGCTGCCACCACCTATTTTTTTTATCTATCCCTCTCATCACAGCCCCAACCTGACTAGACTCCAACCCTGTCTGCCCACTGTGCAAGTACACTGCCTTGCAATCCCATCTGTCTATCCACCTGCATGCTTGAGGCAAAGAACAGTATTTTCATCCTCTAAAGAGTCAATCTTCTCCCCTCATCCAAAAGGCTACCCTCAGATCCTCATCTCCTTCACTGCTTTTCCAGTTTCTTAGACTGACTGTGGCCTGTTGGAGCAGGCTCCTGGGAGACTTTGCAGTTTGCTGTGGCTGTTCCTCTTCTCCCTGCATGGGTCACCCCTGCTACCCCACACCATCAATCCATGTTTGCTTCTGTTCTTCATCTGGTTCCTTTCCTTCAAGCTCACACTTGAATTCTTTTGATGTCATCCTAGTCTAATTTCTGACATAAAGACTATTCATGACTTTGCCAGCTGCTTTTCCCAGGACATACTCTGAGGCTAAAGCAGATGAACAGCAAGACAAAGTGTCTCCAAATTCAGGAACAGACTTTATCATCAGTGTCTAAGGAACTGCACCCCTAAATCTGTCCCCAACACTCAGACCCAGCTGATGGAACAGAAGTGACCATTCAAATCTCACACTCAGAATAGCTTTTCATCTTTCCCTGCCCTCTTCTCTGTTGATGAAACCATTTGGTTATGGCATCATCAGAGGGAGCATCTAAACATCATCTTACCTGTTTTCTTTTAACCAGTGCATGTCTGTAAGTATTGCTGTTTCCTCATCCAAACCTCATGCTTTGACACACACAGTGACAGTATTAAACCATATGCACTGCACCATGTTCAAAAGTTTTCATTCTCTGCCTGCCTAGCAGAAAGCCATATGTGCTACAGCAGTGCCATACTTGCTGTGTAATGTCTTTTATATATACCAAGACAGGATATTCCCTGTATTCAACCCTAATCTGTTCAAGTAGGTCACTCAGAGTTCAGTGTAGCACACACCACTGACAGTATCTGGAAAACAGTATTTCCCCAAATACTCTGAAAAAGCATGTCAAACATAGACCTCAACCATTGTGACTACCTATAAAAACCCCCAGATTTAATCAGAGCAATAATTTGTCAAAGTTGGAACCTTGACATCCCCCTATCTCTAGATTTAGATCTTCAGTAGCTAGTAAAGCACTTCTAAAATGAGACCTAGTGGGAGTAAAAGGAGAGAAGTGACAGAAAAAAGAGATTGGACCCCTCTGCTCTGGTGAGATCCCAGAGTCTGGAGTGCTGCACTCAGCTTTGGGCAGTCCCCAGGACAGGAAGGACATTGACCTGTTGGGGCAAGCCCAGAGGAGGAACACCAAGCAGATTAGAGGAACTGAGCACCTCTCCTACAAAGAAAGGCTGAGAGATTTGGGTTTGTTCAGCCTGAAAAAGGGAAGGCTTAGGGGTAACCTAATTGTGGCCTTCCAATACCTGTAAGAAGCCTACAAGAAAGATGGAGAGAGACTTTTGATGGAAATATGGATATGACAGGGGAGGAAAAACTGAAAGAACAGGTTTAGATTTGATACTGGGAAAAAATTCTTTACTGTGAGGGTGGTGAGGCACCAGAACAGGTTGCCCAGAGAAGCTGTGGATATCCCCTCCCTGGAACTGTTCAAGACCAGACGGGGAGGGGCTTTGAAAACCTGATCTAGTGAAAGGTGTCCCTGCCCAAGTCAGGGGGTTTGGAAATTGATGGTCTCTGATGTCCCTTTTAACCCAAACCAGTCTATGATTTCAGCAGCTAGCATCAGATTTGTATTAAAAGTATTTTAGTTCCTCCAACACAATCAGGGGTGAAAACCTGCAAGCTGTAATTCTTACATACCAGAAGAAGAGAGCTACTGCTGACTTTAATGAGGCAGGCCCAGAAATGAACATGAAGAAGTTAAATCTCAGAGATTGCACTTTTTAAGTTTTAGGGAAAATGTATTAATGGGCTCCTTAGAAACCTGGGTGTATGGTTCTTTACTATTCACATAATGGAAAATTGCCAAATCTGTTGTATATAAGCAAGTCAAATGAAACAAAGCTATCAGTCTCCTTTCTGTATCATGGCACTTTCCCAGTGAAAGAGGGAGAAAAGGTCTGGATCACTATTTAGCACCTACTGACTGTTTCTTACACAGTTTTTCTCAGGAAAGTGGCAGGAGTCCATATTCAATGCACATACAGGAGTCCATCTACAACTCACATTATAATTCAAAACACTTCTTCCAGTCTCCAGCCTTGAAAACCTACCATGGGAGAATAAGCTATTTCACAAGCTGTTAGGAAACTTCTGCAGATCAAGTATTAAGTCTCTGATGTGTCTTGACAGGTTCACATCAATTAAGAAATTGTTGTTAGAAGTCTTACCTCTAGGAAAATCCAGTACACTTCACTGATAGCGCTGTAAGTCAGCATAGCTAACAGAAATGAATTATGAAAAAGGCTCATTTTTATCACCAGCTCAAGCACTTTTGACCTTTAAAACATGACCTCTATTCAAGGCAGAATTGTACTTTAAACTCATTAAGGACATATTATGTCAGGGTACTTCATCACGATTTCTGAATGTGTGCCTTGAGAGAAACTTTCCAGCAGATGATGCAGCAAGAGAAAAGATGCCTGAGGTTATTCAGTTTTTTGGCTCCTTGATCAGACTCCTTGGAGTAATATGGTCATCATGAAAACATTCTGCAAACACTAACTCCATAGTATTTCAATGTTTAAATGTCAAAATTGGATGAAAGCAGTATTGTGCAAAAGCACTAACAACTGTTATTTTAGAAAGTGCTTTATCAGGCATTACCAAAGCTGTACTTCTAAACAAAGCAGTTTTCTTGTTTTACTTCCACACTCTAATGCTTGCCAGACAGAATTTTTACTAGTAGGCAGCCATGTCAAAGGATTCAGTGCTTTGAGGTGATACATCCCGTTTTACACTAGACACATTCTTATTTTAACAGCAACACTCAAAAAGCTGAATGCTTCACATCAAATATCTTTAGACCTAGTTCAGGTAACAAATTTGTACACACTTTTCCCAAATCCCTGCTCCACCAGTCATGAGAAATTTAGAGTTTTCTCTCCTGTAGCAGGAGGAAAACGCCAGCTGCAGATTACTCTTCTGTACCTGCTTCTGCTGCTACAGATGCTCAAGGAAATCCATGCTACCCCTCCTTGCTCTGTCCCAGCACTTCATGTACCAGCACAATTATCTGACCTGAAACAAATGGCTAAGAGAAAGTGACCAGAGAGAAAGGTCAGGATCTTTGGTTTTTTGGTGTGTGTGTTTTCTTGTTTGTTTTTTTTTTTTTTTTCAAAAAAACAATGGACTGTTTTCCATGCAAGGGAAAAGCACAAACTGTCATAGCATTTCATTTACAAAAATTGTTTCTTTCACCTTATTTTGTCAGTCTCTTTCTTCTCTTTCTTAAAAAAAAAAAAAAAAAAAAAAAGGAAAGGGGGACTATTTTGGTGAACTGCCTTTTTGAAAGGCTAAAAAGTAATTTCCATACCAGTTTTATTTTCACCAAATGTTGGGGGGGGGAAGAAAAAAGTGTTCAAAGGAATTTGCTTATTCTTGAAAACTTCCAAATGAACCTCACATTCCCTCTCAGTCCAATCCTTGCCATTCCTGTAAACAAGAGAAAAAGACTCAAACAAAATCAAAACATTCTACAAATTTCTTATTATGCCCTTTTTGTTGGTGACAAACCATAAGCCTTTTGCAGATTGAAGGAAATTTTTCATTACAGTCACCTGCTTATTCACATCTTGCATCACATGAAAGGCCACACAGCACACTCAGCATTAATTATTAATCTAATCATGTTATCAAAGTACCAGCTAAGCAGGATCATCAGAGGAGATACAATTCCTCTGGTGACACCCAGTTCAGACAGCACAGAAACAAAATAACTATAGAGCCTTCTGAACTCTGCCCTGAGACAGTCTCTTTTGAAACACAGGATCTTAACATCGATGTAAATCAGAAGCACTGTATGCATGTTTTCTCTTTGAACTTGCTGGAAACTAATGGATTGCTGAAAATTCTGCACTGCAGTGTAGGTATCAAGGCTTTTAGGAAGCCTGTAAAGCAATGGCACAGTTCAGCTGTTGGTTTTTAAATCTAAAGACAAGCTACAAGAAAGTGAAAGTGCTCAGAGATGAACAGATCAAATTCTTTCTGCAATAAGGAAGAATCCAAACAAAAATACATCAAGTATAATCTTTTGCTGGCATACAGATTTTGACTCCATTTGCTGAAAGCAGAACAAATACAAATAATAGTTTTGCTGACCCCAGTGAATATTCAGTACATAAGGAGCCCTTTGCAGATTTCAGAGGAGGTCTCAATTCAGCAGCTGCAGTCTATTGCCTCTTCCTTGGCATCTCAGGTTATTAAAGGTCAATCTTGTTAAATCCTCCAGTTATCCCTGTTTTCCTCGTCTTTTTTTGCACTGTAATGCAAAATTCAAACCTGCTTAATGTGGGTTTTTTTAATTTATTATGGTCATTATTGCTACCATCATCATTACTGTTATCATCATCACTATTATAATAATTAAAAGGTTCTTCACCCATAGGGTGGTTGGGCATTGGAAGAGGTTCCCCAGGATATTGCCACAACACCAAGCCTGACAGAGCTCAAGAAGTATTTGAAAGACACTCTTAGGCACATGGTGTGATTTTTGGGGTCATCCTGTGCAGAGCCAGGAGTTAAACTTTGATGTTCCTCATGGGTCCCTTCCAACTCAGGATACTCTATGATTCTATGATTTCTCAAGAAGTAAAATAATTGCTGTTGACATCAAAAATACCATCGCAATCTCAGCCAGTAACCACCACAGCAAAGGAGTTACTCCCTTCAAGATTCAGGCACTGAGAACTTAAGCAGACATGATTTTTCTTACTTATATTGTTCATCAACAATAAAGAAACAGAAGATGCTACAAAAATAATGGGAAGTCTCCCTATACTCCTACCTTTTCCTCAATAGAGTTGGAGTGCATAAGCTCACAAAAAAACACTTCTAGAATAAATTCTGTTCTCTCCTATTGCTTCTCAATTAGAAAAGCAGTATGTGCTATTAATTGTCATGTGATATCACTTTGACCCTGAGGAAGTGGAGAAAATGTTGAAATTGGAATCACAACAGAACTATATCTACTTAGGAAAGACAGATCAAGGTCTCTCTGTTGAGACAGAGAGCAGCAGCCTTTACTTTGCAGAAAGCAGCAATACTTTACTTTGCATTTACCAAGACTTCAAGGAAAGTGTAAGCTCTCCCCAAAACAGACAATAGACATCCCAGTATTAAGTATTATACTAATCACAAGGTTAGATCAGGGCTCTTGTGGGAAGAAAAAAAATGGAAAAGAGACATGAACAAAGTATTTGTAAAAGCATGCTATTAAAAATTCAAAAACCTGCAAACACATCTCTCCTTCAATGCCATCAGTACTTCAGAGAAAAAAATCCAAAATGCAAACCACCAGTTTTTCCTCTCTCCCAACAGCTTATGTTCAACGTTAAGTGGAATTTTGATTTCTGTTTTTTTTAAAACAGTTGAAGATAGTGTGCCTCAAAAGTTACTGGGTGGATCAAGTCAACACTTCCCTATTCTGTAGATGTTAAACAGAAAAATGGGAAGCCCTAAAACCCAATTTCAGTCACGAATCCCCTTGAACTCTGTTCCAGCAAAGAGACTGCCAGACCAAGGCCTGGCAGTCCCCCAAACATGCTGCAAAGTAAATCCCACATGACCGGGTCTGTACATCAGGCAAATGCAGATGTACTTGAATAAAGCACACTATGCTTTCCTTGGATCACGACAAGGGAGGGGATGCAATCTGCAACTTGGAAACTGTCAGGAAAGAAATACATTCCAGCTTTTAACATCTACTGATGTGACATCATTTCACTGCTTTGTTTCTTTAACAGAGAAAAAGAGTTTGGCACAATGTGTAAACAGTTATTTGATTTTTACCCATTTTAGAGCAGCCTGTTTGACAGCCAAGCTTTAAAGACAGTCCTGCCACAGAGTGTAACTTATGATGCAATTGTTACTCCGAACCTTTCTCCAAGGCTGCCCCTATGGGCAAACATGACTGGCATACAGCAACATCCTCCATAACACCATCCAGCCTCACACCCCAAGAACCGCAGCCAAGGTCCATAACCTACATGCAATGGCCCTCCACAAATTCTTCCCATCTAAAAGCTCCTATCCGGAATTCCTGCACATTTCCAGTGGGCCATTTCCCTGTCCTTCCTTGCTTCCACAGCTTCTTCTATTCTATCCACAAACAAAACACATGAGTGACCTGAGCATAGCCACAACACAGCAGGGCCATTTCTGTGCAGTGGGATATGCATGACTGCAGGAATCACTGTGGTTTTTTTATTGTCTCAGTGGACAAATTCTGCCTTTGGACCTAAGCAAAATAAGCAGACTTAGAGAACAGAATGACAGGGGTAATGAAAACCGTTGAGTTTAAGTCACTTTCATCCATTAAAAGAGCTCCTCTTACACTCTTACAGCATCAAATTTTAAAATGCATCCACCTGCTTTGATGGCAAACAAGTTTCAAGAATAATTAACATGCTATAGTTAACAGAAGGTCTTGAGTTGTCAGACTAGCTTTATCACTTCTCTTCTGGGGTGAAAACATCACCAATACCCTAAATGGGAGAGAAATAAGAGCCAGGATGAGAATACAGTCTCTCATGTTTGCTGCCTTGCAAAGTGAGTAGCGTACTCCTGCCTTGCAGAAATTACACATTTTCACAATTGCCTATCTGTGGACTCTCATCCCAGGGCAGTCAAACTGTTTGTCCTCTGGATAGCTGGAAAATTATACATGCCATTAGCCATCATCCTACCACAATAAATCTGCACTCAATGCCATAGTACAACTCACTTGTCAAAACTTACCAATCCAATTCAAATTATTAAAAAAGGCTCTGTAAAATGCTCTCCCCTTTAAGCTAGTAGAGCTGTTACACTTGCAGATTGTGGAGGTGTCTTCTTCCAAGCCAGAACCTGCCTAGCATTTACAGACACTGGAAGCTGTATGAAGTACTTCCCAGCACTCCAAGCTGAAGAGCAGCTCCTTCCATCCACTTGAGAGCATTCATTAGTGACCCTTCCCCCAGACTCAAATTTAGGAGGCTCAAAACCCATTCACAGCTCAATCTCTGCTTCTGAAACCAACTTTAGGCCTTAGTTGTCAAGAATGGTGCTAGTGTGCAGTAGAAGCAGTGGAGTACATTAAATGTTCGAGGCCATGTCCTGCTGCCACTGCTGAAACAGACAACCAGTATCTCACCTCCTTTTTTGTGCCTAACATAAGGCTAATTCTGGACACATGCACCAGATTAAAGCACTATTTGGGCTACCATTTCTCTTCTCACAAAAGAGGTAAGTCCACAGTTGGTCTTTTATCTTTTATCTATTTGTGAATTGATGTCTAATAGCACCAAACACTTCATATGAGACACCAACAAGTTAATATGATTTGAAACTGCAAAATAAAAATCTCAACA
Source organism: Peucedramus taeniatus (assembly GCA_013400575.1). NCBI lineage: Eukaryota > Metazoa > Chordata > Aves > Passeriformes > Fringillidae > Peucedramus > Peucedramus taeniatus. The sequence continues at coordinate 83,230 of WBNO01010166.1, forward strand.
AGAAATTTTTTCCTTGTGCTTTAAAGAAAATATTCAACTGAATTACTTTAAATTGTACTAATTCAAAAATGCAATGCCAGCTCCACAACTCAGTTGAAAAACAAATACATCACTTAAATTCTCCAGGGGTTAGTTGGGCTTAAAGAACCTTTCCCCCTTTTAGTGTTATATCTGGAATTGAAGAGATTGTCCTGAAACCTGTCTTCCTGTGTATTACAGAAAGTGTATAAGCAATTCAAAGAAACATGGGGAGCTGGAAAACAGAAACGACGAACAGAGCCATTTTCACAGCTCTCCCTAATTTGAGTCAGGTGGAAAGAATCGGAGGGGTTTATGTAGCCACACACAGAGATCTGCCCATGCCTGTTTAAATTAGCAACAAAAATAGCAAAAGCAATTATGGGAGGCTGTCACACTATCAGCCTCAAATGACAGTGGTTCCAGAACATGAAGAAGTGCTCTGACAAATAGCCAAGCTCCTAAAAAGTCCATACAGACTCTTATCTCCTCTGGGACTACTATACTCTAGCTCTTAAGAGACTCTTAAATTTAAATACAGGTGAATACAAAATCATCTTTATTAAAGCACATGAATCACTGAGACCAACAGCAATCAAAAGCACCACACAGTGCACATGACTGAGCCACACAACCTCACAACTAATCAGCCCAGTTGTAAATCTGACCACATATTACTTTAAAAAGCAACCACGCCCCTTGCAGGAGTGCCACTCATCTCATGATGGGGAACACTGGTTGTGCAACAGCTCTATCTACTAACACAGGATTCACATGGTCCGTGGCCAGCAACATCCACAGCCAAAGCAGCTTCCAGCATTACTCCATTCTTAAATATGAGATACAAACTGCCAGAGTGCTCCTTCTTTGGACAGTGAATGGTTGAGACATTTGCAACAGAAGTGCTTTTCAAAGGAACCCAGACTACATCCCTCAGAAATTGCCTTATTCTTTTAAGTGCTCACTTGCAGTACCTAGAAGGCAAAAGCTGGGTGCAACACCACACCTGCACATTCAGTGAGCACTGATTCCTCCAGTCCTTGAGCTGTTTTCCCACCCAGAGCTGAGGGTACAGCAGCACATTGGTTCTTTTGCAAATCTAAATATTCATTGGACCAATTTTAGGACTTTCAGTCCCAAAACAATCCTTAAGTCATAGAGATGTGGATTTCTAGCATCCATGAAGTAATAGGAAAAGCCTCCTGCTCTAGCACCATGTTTCTTGAGAAAAGTCATTTCTTGTATCCAATACACAGTAAGATCCCACCCCTGTGGGCACCTCACTAGTATCAGGGGTCAGTACAAAGTAGTGCTATAAAGGTTACCACATACAGCTGCTGACCCATCTCTTCTGATCTATGAAGACCTATTGAAGACCTAAGATCTATTGAAGATCGTAGATCTAAGATCTATAAAGAGCTATTCATACCTCCCCACAAGGCTTTCTGCCAGAGCCTGAATAAACACTTCTTCCAAAGATCAACAACTCTCCAGGACACGGTAAGCTGAGAAAGAAGGATCTCAACATGTGAAAAGTACACTCCTGCAAAGGGGCAGTTAAGAAGCAAGTTCCTTCAGTCCAGGTAATTTCCTTCTCTGGTCCAAGGCAAACAGGCAGATGATGACATAAAGCATTTTGAGTGCTACACTAGGGATATAGTCCAATGGGATAGGTGCCAGGGAGAATGCACCACTCTCTGGTCAGCTACTCCAGCAGCATGGCATGCAGCCATGGCAGTCCAGTGCCGATGGCATGGGCAAGGCACACAAGCACTGCCACACACGCTGTCACTTATTCCATCGTTAACACACAGAGAAGCAAAGGCCTTGGCTGCTCTCAGGGAAATATTAAACAGTGCAGAAGGACTTACCCAAAGGTCAAGAGCAGTACGTAAGCCCTTCAACACTAAGCAAAATATGCTCTTCCTTCCCATGGATACAGTCACAGATCATTCCCAACAGCAGCTTCATACGACTCTCTTAAGCAAGGTGCAAACCCCAAGTACCTCTGCTACCTCTAACCCCCACAGCTCTGTTCCTCTCTACACATCTCAGCCCCAAGCTTTCCTTTAGCAGCCTTCTAGACACAGAGCTTTGGCTTGGTCATGTACAAGCACCCCTGCCAGTGTCCCTACTCTTTCATGTGCTCTCCATGGCAATGTAACAACTCGGCCACTACTGATACCTTGGTGAGGCCACCTCAGGTCATGCTTAATATTAACTAGGAGCTACCCAGGGTGCAGAATGAAGCCACCGCTTTGACCCAACAATATGGCAGTCTTGTGAGTGAAGTATAAAGTCAAAGAAGCTTTCTAGTTGCACCACAGATAATCCAAGATGTAGAGGAGAAAGTGACGGAGAAATGAAAATGCTGTGTACTCTCTTGGTGAAACTTGGCCTACAAACACCAATACATGGGCAGCAGAGCACGAACTAGCTTCAAATTTGTCATTCTTCCATTTAAAAAACCAAACAAAACAAAACCAAAAACTACAATTCCTTTTACAAGACAGTAGTGCCCAAAAGAAAGGTGGAAAACCTGGAGAAAGAGAACTAACTGGCTCTGAAGGGACTATACTGTTAGCCCTAGTGCATGCTATGGGACAAGTGCCATATGGTTCTGTCTACAAAAACAAAGATCACATCCATCATTACTCAGCATCATTATTCCACAAGTATACACACTGAGCAATGACCCATTACACGTTACCTCAACATGCCAGTAAGCAGGTCAATGCATCCTGTACAGAAACTAGCACAAAAGGTTTCTCTCGCCTTTAGATCGAGACTTTTCATATGCAAATACAACTATCCAAGCAATTATTGGATTGATTGATACCACTGACATCTCACTTGCATACAAAAATTCTGATTTATCTACACAATTGTATAACTCTCCAAAAGAAAACAGTGTTCTACCAATATCTGGCAATCTAGGTAAGCATGCTGAGGACCAAGATGTGAAACAGCCAGTATACTTGTTGATCAGTACTTCTGTGTGGACCAAGATACTTCAGCAATAGGTATAACACAGCTAAGTAGGTTTCTTCAAGGAATTTCACCTCATGACGCACCCTAATTTCAAACATTTGACCTCTACAGAGGTGCTGCCAGCCACATTCACTAGTACTTTATTTGGCTTAAAGCAGGCAGAGGTGGGGAGACAAAAGCTAGTAATTTACAACATGGTAGTAGACTACCAATTCCAAAAGAATTTTCTGACAAATCCATATGAAACATGTTACTAAGAAATATTTTAATATTTTCTGCCTAAAATTAGGTAGTTTTACAGCTAGATTACAATATTTTATATTTACTAAGGGCATGGGTCTTTAAATATTTCCTGTAGTCTGAAAGTATTTGAGTAACATTAATTCACTCATGACCTGCCAGGGCTGAACGTTTGCCATAATTTTACTCCTGGAGAAACAGCAACACAAAACCTGGCAGACTTCACTTGTTGTACACCAAGTCTTTGTAGGACCCTGGTGCCTTCCCCAGAAACAGTGACCTCCTTAGCCACCCTCCATGGTCCCACAGTCGTGGCAACTTGAGCCTTTGTTGTAATATGGTACTGCAAAACTTTTGGCTTTAACCAAAACCAAGTAAGCATTCCAGGTTTGACATTTTAAGTACATTAACCTGCAGGTACATTTTTGTTCAGCAGTTCATAGCTATCATATAATCAACCAATACTGCAACTAGCCATTGCAAACCAATTAACAAAAACCCACATTATGAGAGAGGCAGGTTTTGGAAACAAAACCGGACAATTTGTTTTTCTATTGAAAAGAAGTTGCAGAAGAATGAGAATTTACTTTTTCAACATTAAAAAAAAGACTTCTCAAAAAGAAATTCCCTGGATAGTTTTCTTTTACTGTATCTTTATTATCCTAATATTGAAGCTAAAACTTCAGTGTTTTATACAAGTTACTGCCTTACCGAACAGCTGAGCAAGAAAAAAAATGCTCTGGCAGCTCTGTTCATGAAATTGCAGATTATGCTTTATGAAACAAAGTATATTCCATTTCATACAGGGAGAGTCAAGGCTAGTAAAATGAGTTCCATGGTTCAAATTCAATCTTATCATAAGAGGGTATGATTTGTAAAAAGCCAGGAGAAACAGTATCTACTTTACTATGGATGATTATAAGCCTAGCCAGCCACAACACATTTAGTGAAAATTTGATTTGCTTTATATGCTAAAGCTTCAATCACAATTTAAATCCTTCAAATCTGTATTATCTTTACAGTGCAGTAATTACACATCTGCAGAGACAAGCAACAGCAAAAACCAAGCCCAAGCCAGAATTTGGTGTGCTGGGTATTCCCTCTGGAAAGGAGGTTGCTGTGGTCAATATTACTTTCGACAGACTGGGGCTGGGAAAAATGTGGGCATGCACCTGTTAAAATTCACATAATTCAAGAAGACATGAGGGCTTGTGACACAGCTGCTCATATCCACCTTAGACCTTTGCTATTTACTAGTATGATTTTCCAACTTATAGTGGATATGTGTCAGGGTAACATCTGGAGGGCTTATATTAGTGGCATCCGGGGCTATATTTCTTGAAGTGTGAAAATCCCTAATCCTAGTTGTATATTCTTGATTTTTTCTTCTCGGAAGCTCAAGGAAATGGGATGCTATCAAATTTTTGCTCCTTTTTGGTTTTTTGTTTAGTATGCAAGAGACTTTGCTAAAAGGTAAAAGTAATATATCAAACAATACACACAAGCAACCAAAACCTCGTTTTATCACGTGTGTAATCTCAGGAAGAAAGGGGCCCAGCAATCTAACAAAAAAAAAAAGTTCTTCCCTCAATATCAAATATATATAATATAATATAAACCCTATCAGACTTTACTGACCTCTGCAGATATTACAAGCCTGCTCATTGTATTTAAAAACCAATTTCCTATGTTGTATAGGTGTAACAGATACTGTGCCTAGCTCAGAAGGTATTTGCAGAAGCATCAGCTACCAGGGACAGGATTCTTTTTTCACGTTGAACCTTTACCCAAGTTTTTATTAAAGCTGGGCTACAGTAATTAAGTATGCAAACAGTGATCTGAAAAGCAGCTGAAAGCACACATTCTTCACCTGTTTAATTAATTCTGGAATTTTAAAATGCAGAGCTGCTACAAAATAGTGTTTTCATTACAAACATAGTGAGAAACAAAATATGCCTCCTGACATAGTCCCAGTCATGTTCTGCCTGATCTTTTCCTATTTATTGTTTATTTCAGTATTTATTATTCTCCAATATGGACCAAAGCACATTGTATTTGCACATAGTTAATTATCTGAAATAGTATTTGCTGTCATTTCAGCAGCTGCCAGCTGGAAAAACTCACCTTCACTTACTCATTCAGTCTATTTTTTGTCACTGATATCCACAGCGTTATGAATATTAAAAAGTCCTCTCCAAGCATTTAGGACAAAGATTAAATATGTCATAAAGGCAGTTCCCACTCCCCAGATTCACCCAGGAGGGTACTGCTGTGAGCAAGCAGGCAGCAGGCACAGCTCTGGATGGTTTCACAACCAGCTGCTGCACCTGGGGCTGAATGCACCATCCTGCCAGCTCTGACTCAGACCCACTGCACAAGTACACAGCAGGGGAAGAGGGCCTGCACATCCCATGGGTGCTGCTGCAGACACAGGGAGCACCCAGCTGAGACCCCTCCATCCAGCAGCAGCAAAAGTTGCAGATGCCTGTTCCCTGGGAATGTTTCCTGTGAAAGCACTCTCCCAGTGCAGCTGAAGGGCAGGACCCATCACATGTTGTGGAAGAAGCCTACACTCAAGCCTCCCCAGCTGGTCCCATTTGAATTATGACCCTGTTGCTCTCTCTATACCCATTTCCAGAGTGCCCAGTTTTGTTCAGGCTCCGTAGTGACAGTGAAAATGCAGGTACAGACAAGGACTGCATATCAACAAGTTCCGCCCCTAATCAAGCACACAGTGAATAACCACACAGTGGGAGCAATACAGAACTTTCTCATCTTTCCCATTTCTCCAGATTGGAGCTGGGAAAAGCATGGTCACATGACCACCTTTGACATCTGAGCCTGGGCCTGGCACTAGCTCAGCCTCCCTGGACAACATTAGTTGCCTCCTGGGAAAGCAGGGCTAGGGGCTACACAGCCATGAGGCATAGTAGGCATTTCTACTTGTTTTTGCAAGCTTTTTTGTAGCTGTTTGTTGCTGGGTAGTTTTCACAGTAGTAAGAGTGTCTTGGGGCAAAGTCTCATGGTACAATAAAATTACCTCAACAGTTCTCTGTGAGGGGAGAAGTTTCCCCTCACACTCTCTTTTTTCTCACAGCAGCTCTGTCTACCCAAAAGCCCTCCCACGGCCTCCACCACACCCTGCATGATCACCCCTTCCTTCCTAATGAGCACTGGGACCAGTGCACTGAGGCAGAGGAGGACATCCAGCAGCATCATGCTGCTACATCAGCTCCATCTGTCACAGCCCTTAGTCCCTTAGTAATGGAAGAAGAAGTAAGGGAAGAATCCCTTAGTAAGGGAAGAACAACACTCCTTACACTGCAGGACTCATCCCCACCTTATAAAGTAATAACCACTGAAGAGTGGTTATTTTCCAAACACTGAAGAGTGGCTGATTTTCCAAACGGAGGTCCATAAAAGCTTCCAGGTACCTAACAACCCTGGAAGTAACTGTCGTGGATACAAAGTCCCATCATGGACTGCAGAGCTAAAGGAATGCTTCATCTAGAGAACCACGAGTGGCAAGAATATTTATGAAAATAAATACAAGGAAGGTTACTCATAGCAGATGCTATTTTAAGTCATTAGTTGTAAAAATAATTTCACATCTCCTTGTGAAATATCAAGGGAGCTGCTTCAAATTAGCTAGAGGACTCAAGTTCAAAGTGACAAGTAGCCCTGGGAAAGGGGAAGGTTGAAGAGAGCCAGGAAGAAAAAGTAGTCATAATAGCAGCAGAAGAGAAAAGGATGAATTTGGAGGCTAGATGCCATAAGGCAGCAGGTAGGTGAGTTGCAACATACCAACGAGAAACCTCGAGTGAAATCAAACCTTGACTCATTGAGGTTAGCTCATATGGTGGACCTGATTGAACACCTCCACAAGTAAAACCTGCTCCCTTCCCTCTCTCCAGTGTGCAGCTGCACCCCCATCCTCTTCCTCTTGACTGCTCAGATTGTCCTCTGACCCCTTGATCAGACCAGTCAGCTCATTAAACCACAGAAAACTAATTCAGCAAAAGAGCTAAGAATTCCCTTCACACAGCCAGCATAGCAAGCTGACTCATCTGACTGAGGGCAACCTCTTGCAACCGCACAATGCAGGCAGCAGGAGCACGTGCAGCAGGTCAGTCCTGGCAGCAGAATGCACTTGCCATCTTAGATATCTGGAGCCACTGCAGGAGAAAGAGGAAGAAAGAGCAAAGGAGGCAATGTTTGCTACACCAAATGGAACAATGTAGTGAAGAGGAAGTAAGAATGACTGATTTTTATAACAATGCCCCTAGGACAAAACCATTGGCAGCTATTGATAGGGAAACTCTGTGGATTCAAGGCGCAGAGCACAATTTAATAGTAGATTACTGACTCAAATACACTGGTTTAAACCATTACAAAGACGTTATGCTTTGTCTTCACACTAGGGTTTCACAGCTTGCACTAGTAATCACAGTTCAAGTTTTCTATTCTCAATAGAAATTCATAGGAAAGTCATCCAAATACATCAACATCAACACAGAGCAGAAGCAAGACACTACCAGTAGTGCCAATAACAATAACGTGAGTATAATAGGCATCTTTGAAAAAGTCTGATCAGACAGAATATAAAATATGCTTTTGCATATACAACAATTGCAGCACTTGAAGCTGCAAAAGCACAAGGATATTGCACCCTGTTTCCCTGCTCTCTAATTATGAAAATGTTGTTGAATATTTGTTTTGAGAATGAAGTGAGCATAGCACAGTACATTTGCACAAAGGCGATCAAAACTCTGTACACTTTCAAATCAGTGTTTCATCACTTGCTGTTGCTTCAAGAGATGAGTGCTGCTACCAGTAGGAACTGAAGCAAGAGCAGAGTCCATCTTATCTTCTTGCCCTGCCTGCACTTACCACTGTAACATGGAGATGATACCAATCTTTAAACCTGTAAGAGCCCAGGTGATTTTCTGCCACCTTAGCAACCTGAGTCACTGCATAAGAAGTAGCACCAAGAAGGGAGCATAACCACAGAACTAGGAACAAAATACTTTTCCCAGTTAGTGACATATGCCTGACTCAGCTTCTCACAAAACTACAGCCCTGTGTTTTAGTATCCAGCCCTTACTTTCAGTGAAAATGGACACCACAGCCAGTTTCAGGTTGTTGTCTTGATTATTTCTAAATCTTTCTTTGAACCAGTCTTTTCATATTGAGCATTAGTTTCTCATACTGAGTGGTATGATACTCTGACATTCAGTTAATCCAAGTAATTAAAGATGTTGACTCAAAAATTATCATGCTCAAGAACACAACAGGCCTAAATGTCTGCATTTAGAGGCCAGAAATAAGTGTGCTTTCATTTACTCACCTTTTTGCTTCTTCTAAGTGGCACAGATACTCATAAGCAATATTCTGACGCCTCCTCTCATCCATTTCCTCTGCAGAAAGCCTTTCATCATCCACAATAGCTGCAAACAGAAACCCATACAAAGTTATACATGAGCCCGGGTGATTTTTAGAGCAATTTTACTTAGAACCTGGGTGAATTGCTGAAGAAGGGAAATAGTTATCACTTCTCTTTAAAAGAGGACTTTTATAGTATGGTGCACAAAGATGTCTAGGTCACCAAGAGTATTCTGTTCTTTCTACAGAGAATTCCTCACGTTTCACTTCTTCAAGACTAGGCATGTATTGTTCTGAGACCATTGCCTGGTTTGGGAGCAGAATGGAGCACTCATGGGGGAGCTGATGGAGCACTCAAACATCAGGGACTGAGGGTGGGAGCCAGTAGGGGTGGGAGCCAGTAGACCTTCAGCTTACACATCCTCAGAAGAGTTTGAGGACTCTCATGAGGAAGCTCAAGGCAAGAAGCAGGTGGACCAGCCCCATGCTAAGCAGATCCTCAACAACAAAGACAACACATTGCAAAGGTGTCTCAAGGACAACAAGGGAACTGGCTGCCACTTCAGGAGCCCATGAGACTGCAACATGCTGAGTTGCCTCCCACTGACGGAGGTGACACTGGTTGTAATCAAGTGAACCATCTGTGGTTTCTCCTACTTACTGCTGCAACCTCATCCCCTCCCCTAAAAACACTCTCTCAGCCTATTGAGGATGCCTGTGCACATCTCCAGTTACAAATAACCCCAATTATTTACAGCTACTACCCAGTGACTGATCTTTCTCTACTTGTACAGTACAGAGGGAACCTCTGTGAGCAACTCTCCAGTTCTTCCAAATGTTTCTAGCAGTGAGTCTGAAGGAGCATACTGTTGTGCTGACTTCTAGATGAATTTCAGCCACAGCAGTGAGACTTTTGCAAACAGCCTTCAGCATACATCAGTTACCAAAATGACAGCCCATTTGCACTAAGCTGAGTGTTGGACTAGATCATCTTGAGCTATCTTCTAGCCTTGATCATTCTGTGAAAAACATGGTCCTACATTCTTTCTTGTTTTTAGTCACATTCTCACATCACCTCTTATGCCATAGCTAGCAACCCAGTGGCTGCATCAGTGAAACAGAACAAGGGCAGCTCTTGCTAAAGAGAGCTGTTTCTGGGAGGATTGGCTCCCTGATCTGAGCCACTGCATACTTGCAGGCACCATGGTGCAGGCACAAGGGAGGGGACGGAAATGCAGGGCTAGACTAGCTGCTTTCTGTGGCATCCCACGAGGCCGGTTAGCTGAGAACATTATGACACATCCTCGTTAAAAAAACCACAGCCCCTGCTCCTCCTGAAATGCACTGTGACATGCTCTGTTAGGTCCATTCCCTACAGACTCGTGCATGCTGCGAGCAAGTTCTCAGCTTTTCCCTGACAATTGTTTCAAGTAGGGGATAAACACTTTCAGGTAATGGATACAGGCAACTAAAGTAAAAGACACTTATAAACAGCAGGACTCCGGGCTTTGGGAGCACTCGCATACCTTGAAACCTGGACCTCAGGAAAAAAAAAAAAAAAAAAATGACATTATCTCACATGCATTTACTGCGGACACAAAAGAAATTACACTATGCACCCACATTTTGGACTGATGCTACCATACATTTGTTAAGGTCTTGTATAGCTGCTTCAAGCTTTGTAGTTTAAGTTTTAATGACCACATGGGAGTTGGTGTCTCTCATCTTCCTTTGCTTTAAAGATTGCTCTTCCTAATTACCCAGATGTTTCATACACCAATCAAACAAATACATGTGTTGCTCAGAGTTTCTTTTAAGTCTGGTAGCTCCAATAAGCATGACTCACTCTAAAATGAGCTCTCAGATACTGTAATCAGGATATCACTTGCCATGAACCAAAACATTAGTTTGGAGGCAAACATGGGATGCAGGTGGTAAAACACTGTGCCTGGCAAACTGGCCGTGGGGGCTGCTCTAATACTGCTCTTGCCCTCAACACCATCAGCACAACCAGACAGGCTGCTCCCACTCCATGACATAGCTCCTCTGCTGCAGAGGCCTCTTGACTTCCCAGAGCAAGGGAAAAGTACTGACAAGCCATCAGACTGAAAAATAATATATAATTGTCACTGTAGGACACAATACAAATGACGCGGAGCAGTTCTTTTCAAGGCAAACGAAAAAACTGTTTATTAAAAAATCTGACTCCATTTTTGTATCTTCCTGAAAATCCAGCATCATTGGAGGGTGACAATGCCACCTCCTCAATGTCACTGGGCAACCCAACAGTCCATCAGGATGCTCGTCCCCCCAAAAAGAATGAAAACAATAAGTTATTTACATAAATTTGGGAGAAAGTTTTGTACAAAAATGCAAACATGAAAAAACTTTAAAAAAACTTTAAAAAAATCAAAACAACACATAACTTTATTGTTTGCAACACTGAGATCAAGGGACCCTTCTCAAAAGATCTCCCAACTATGAGTGCTCCTAAACAGAGACAAGTAGTGTCAGAAGAGCCCAGCTGATTGTCCTAGTTGGCTATGGTCCTGTCAGCTAGGGTGGGACAGCCAATACCACACCAAGCCTTCATTCCTCATGACAATTCCCATGCCCTATTCCTCACAACTTGTTAAACAGTTGTTTACTCCTGTCCTCCAAAGAGGACTCAACACAGCTATAAGCAAATCAGAAAAAAGGCAGCCTGTCTGAATACAGGTGAAGGGAAACCACACAACTGATTTGTATCAGTCTAGGAATTAACCCGAATAACACAAATGCTTTACAATTTAGTCCTGGATCTGCACATCCATGGGTGCCTCCCATCCCCAACAAAAGCATCCTAGATCAAGCAGCCCTGGCCAGCCTGAAATCCCTCATTAAAATCATTTGCAATGATTGATTCAGAGAGTGGATGAAGACACCAACAGATATTGTGGAACTGTAATAGTTGTTCTGCTTAGCAAACACTGCAACAATGAGAGGTAAGGGCAAAATTCAAAAACGAGTAACTTGTACACATTGGGAAGTAGAAAACCCAGCTCCATTCTGGAGGGGGTATCAGCAGCTCACAAGCTGAAAATCAGACTTCTTTTCTGTCAGGGCCAAAGCAGCTAAAGTTTCTGGGCTGGATATCTGAGCACTGAAAATACAGAGCACAGGGAATGCCAACATCTACAGTGCTAATCCTGGGAGGAGCCTCTTACAACACCAGCTTCCAATAAGTCTGATTACACACCTACCCTCCAGCATATACTTGCTTCAAAGCAGCTGTGCTATCACATCAAGAGTGGTTGCAGACACAGCTATAGAAACAGAAATGACAACCTGCAGGTGGCCTCAGGACTGAGCTACAGAGGCAATTACTTTGAAGACTTGGGTTCTTTAAGTCTAGTCTATAATAATATATTTTGGCAAGGGCTTCAGTCTTTGACTAGAGCCCCGTGTACATCTTTCTTCAAACATCCCGAGAGCATCCATCAAGCCAGCCACACCAAGTTCAACACACAAACAGGTTTGGTTTGGAGACAGAAAGTGCAGTCTTTCTGCTTAACAGATCAAGTATTAGTCAGAAGACTAGGAAGATTGATGAAAGAATAAACATATTTCTGCTCTATCAGTAACTTTTTGATAATGCTCAGCTCACAAAGGAAGAGAGTGCTGCAATAAAGGGTGTTATGTGTCAGAGTAATCAGGGCTGGGCTTCACCTGAGGATCTCTACCAAGCAGGATCCTGACACAAAATGTTCCAGCTGAGAAGATCCAAATGCCATAGACTAAGGCACACTCTGCATGAAAACTATACAGAGAAAAAAAGAACACCTTATGATTTAATTCATTAATTATGTGACTAAACTTCAAACTCAGAGGAAAAATCTAAAATACTCCCTTAAAGAGGAAATGTTAGGAGTGCATCTGGACAACCAACAAGAACTAATAAAAATGCTAGCCTTAAAGCTATTTAAATTAATTTTAGATGTTGACACCCTGTTAGCCAAGAGTCAGTAGACATAAAACATGTTCTAAAGACACCAAGTTCACTCACAGACACTTCTTCATGAAAAAAACACTAAAGGAGGAGTGTGTATGAAATACATGGAACAGTGAGCAGTACTAAAGCTTTAATTGCCACACACGGGAGATTTAGTCTGGGACACTGTACAACGCACCAGCTTTCCAATTCTTCCCACAATTGATTCAACAAAAATAAAGGAACATTCTACTGGCAGCTTCCTGTGTATGTATATTCTACATATTTAGCACAAAACTAAGTGTTTAGCAAGGAGTTTTCCTAAACAGAAGACTTGGTCATCTTCCATCAACTGACACATTGTACTTTCATGCACCCTCCTCATCCTAAAATTCCCCGTGTAGGCAGTATCTAGGACTAATTGATGTTTGGGGTCTGGTTGTGAATTGCAAAAACTTTCTTATGTGCCCTGATCCAAGATAGCCACTCCAGTTGTTGGCAAACTCTTGGAGCTGAGCCAATTGCTGACCACAGAGCTGAGAACTCAACCCAAGGTGCTCCATGTACCCACAGTCAACATGGTGCCTGCAGGATTTACTAAGTCAGACTCAGCATTAGTGGACAACGTGAAAACATTTCAAATTTCTGGATTTGAGCAAGTTTTCAGAAATAGAGCCACCACATCTGAAGATGCACATCTGAAGAGCAATCAGCCCACATGAGCAAGGGCCACTGGAGCCATGACCTAACTAACAGAATCTGGAAAGAATCAAAACCTCAGGTTCACAGAGATGTGGTCACTTTACACAAGAATTTTTAAAACAAGTACTGTCTCTCTAAATTTCAACCAGTTCAGAGTTCATCCTCATATTACATCCATGACAAGCATTTTGGAGGTCCCAAGATCACAGAGATAATTTATACTGATACTGAGTTTAATGAAAATCTAATCACTGTTTCAGTGCCTCACCACCCTTAGAGAATTTCTTTCTAATGTCTATTTTAAATCTATTCTCTTTCAGTCTGAAGCCATTCCCCCTTGTTCTATCTCTACATACCCTTATAAAAAGAGCCTCTCTCTCTTTCTTGTAGGCCACAATAAGATCTCCCACAGCCTTCTCTTCTCCAGGCAGATCAACCCCCATTTTCTCAGTCTTTCCTCACAGGACAGATGTTTCAGCCTTCTGATCATTTTTGTGGCCTCCTCCTCTGGACCCATTTTAACAAATCAGCATACTTCTTATGCTTGGGGCCCCAGAGCTGGATGCAGTACTCCAGGTGGGCTGTTATGTGGCTGGAGTGGAGCAGCTATAATCACCTTCCTTCACCTGCTGGTCACAGTAGTTTATGTTTGAATTTACATTAATTAAGAGACGTTTCACAGGTCTAACTTGCAACAGTTTGCAAATTACTCCATGGATCCATGGATTGTACTTTTAAAGAGTGCTAAACTTAAAATAATATGTAACAAAAGAGCATGCAAGGAAAAGTAACATTTGTTACAATTTTTAAATACAAATTTATGGAACACTTTATGAGGGATAATCCTTAAGTAATTCAGGAATAACCATTTACCAAAGAGTTTTTGTTGTCTTGGAAAAACTGAAGCTGGAAAAAACTCCTGCAAAACCTACAACAGCACTTAAGGCTTCCTGGTAATTCATTTTCTCTCACACATATGACTATCTGCAACAGTTCAAGAACAGCACGTGGCTGCTCCTAGCAGGCAGACCCTTTAATAAGGCATTTGCCACAGACATATCAAAGGACTTCTTACACTGAAGGCAAAGAAAGGAACAGAGGCTTTTATTTCCCAGGGCCAATCCCCCTCAATTTCCTGCTACCAGAGACTTTTTCCCATGGAAAGCAAGACGTGAGCAATAAGGAGGCGAGCTCTTTTGGCACCACAACAGGGAAGCTCAATGAACAAGGCATAGCAGACTATGGAGAGAACAAAATCCTCTTACGGTGATAGAATAGAATTTGTAAAGTCAGGGTTGAGGGGGTGGGGGGAGGAAAGAAAGAAATACAGGAGTAAATACTATAAAATGCTGGGATAAAAGTTTTTCATGAGAGTGTTTGAATTAAACATTAGCTAAAGCACATTTTGCAGTCTCAGCTGTCTGCTGTCCGAGCCACACAGTAAGCAAGGCAAGGCAGTGTTTCAGACCACTGGCAAGAAGTTCTGCAGATTCTGTATATGTCCCCCTTACATCTTCCTGCCTCCTCCTCCCAAGCTCATACCCCCTTATGCAGTATTAGTACAGTCAATAGTACTCAACAGAGCCATGCTATCACAAAAACAAAAGCCAAGGAGCCTTTCTTGCACAAAAACTTTTGGCTGACAGTTTGCTGGCCATAGCCAGTTCCAGTGATAGCTGAGCCCAGTACAACAGGCTCTAGGCAGCATCTCATTTATGTCTCCCTGTAGTATGAGGACCTTAGGCATTTGTCATCACAATTCAGTGCTGTAGTTTCAAGAAGAAGCTAGATGCATTTTAGATGGGCACAGTGACTTAAAAACTTATGTAATGAGAGAATATATAACTATCTTGTCCTAGTTTGAAAGAGGCCAGTAAACTCATCTTTTGTGCCTTCTTTTTATTCCTAATAAAATTCATACTCTCCAGTACCTAGCACTCCATGAGTACCTGCCTTTAGCAGTTCAACTCCATGACTGCTCCTAGTTTGGCATTCATGTGCTGTCCACTGCACCAATGCAGCACCAGCCAAGCCCCGTACATGGAGCAGGTTCAGCTGGCAATGCTCTGAGTCAGGCTCACTGCTCCCAGAGCTGTCCTCCTGCAACAGGACAGGAGCTTGGAGCACTGCCAGGAAGCTGCAAAATACAGGGGAAAGGTACATGTACAGACATCAGAAAAACACTTCTCAAAGCTATGAGCAGATGGAGTTCCCCTGGAGCTTACACTCCCATATCAACTTACAGGTATCCAACGCCATGATTTATTAAACATGCAGAAGAAAGTGTGTCAACTATAACAATGTGAACAGAGATAATTCAGCAGGCTACTAAGAAAAAAATGGCTTTACAGCACCAAACACCTATTACAGGTGTTCCGTTAAGGTATTTTGTACCTACAGGTCTATTGTTATGCTGGAAGTTGTCTTATCTTAGGATGAAAAATTTAAAGCTCTGATGAAAACAGCTTTCTATAGACTTCTTCTGTCAAAAAGTACAATTGCAAGCAACTAGCATGTGTCTCACAGCAGTGAGACCAGATGGCCTGAACATTTTTCTGTATCTCCAGTTAGGGGCATTCAGTCCATTCCCTGAAATTTGCTCAGAGGAAAATCTCTAGACAAAGGCAGACACTGCAAGCACTAAAAAACCTCCAACAGCTGTGAACTTGGAGGGCAGATTCACATGAGAGAGTAGACTAATACACTTAATTAAAGAGTGGGGGTCTTTGATATGTAACTTTTCAAATGTTTCCAACATCGAACTACTCTCTCCCTTAAAAAATGGCTGTATCCCTCCTAATCTAGTTATTTCTTTGGCAAAGCACGCAGGCTCATATTTTCAAACAAAAATATAAATGCATCTTCTGGTCAGCAGATAGATATTATCCACTCACACTAATTGTGTGTCACACAGAATCTCCAGGGCCACTGTTCTGGACTACGTCTAACTGCCAGACACTGCACACACAGGGAAAACAAACAGGCACCATTAGAATAGGAGTGTTGAACACAGACATCCAGTAAAAACATCCTGATATAAAACTAAAAATGTTTGCTAAGTCAGTCTTTCCTATGAGTTTTCCGAGAGAGCCTCATTCCTGTGCATTTACTTTCCTGAGTCCTCCTCTTCCTCCCATTTCCTTGATAAAGGTCTTATTTCAGTCTTAGGTGTCTGCTACCACAAGGCCAGCCATACCCATTTACAGATACTGAGTGCTATTGCAATACATGGATCTTGGGACTATCATACAAGGAGATAGTGATGCAACAGTAACCACACTCCATGCTCCTGAACCCAAGTGTCAAAACCACTTCATCTCAGCAGGACACTGGCAGAAGTCTGTAGGGTTCTTCAGACATGTCTCAAGATACTTCAATCCCCACAAAATTTAGAAAAAGTCTCTTTTAACCACAAACACAAGATGGCTTTGGCATTGAACAAGTGACTACATGTGCTGCCAGAAAGTTTAACATTCAGTTTTCTGCTTATAGGTATACACATCCTGTACTCTGCTTTTAAACCACCAGCTTACTACAGCACCATCACATGAGACTTCAGTAGAGGTAAATATTAAAAGACACTAAGTAGTACTGACATTACCTTACTGTATGATGATACTAGAGCATGGACCTCTCTTTCCTAGTATGGTAATTTAACCCTGTGCAGAAAAAAACTCTTTTCATTTTACCTTAACTTCATTATAATTGTTCAGCATGTTTGGAAGAACAAGGAGATAAAGTAATGGAATTGAAAGAAGCACATAAAAACGCAATCATTTTCATTTAGCTGCAAGTGTTGCTATCTATGATTACAAGCACAGAATGCAATGTATAAGCTTCTTGCTCAACCACTTCCACCAACATTTAACTGCTGGTCTCACTGTCTACAGCATACTTGCTGTAATTGCTTAATAAAATTGTAACTGTTTATCTTTGCATACTTTGCTTGTTGGTTAGTTCAAGGCACAACAGGTTTTCCCAAAATTCAAGTGCTCAAAAAGTGCCATTAAAATGCTAGCTCCTTTCTATCACCTTAAACTTTTAGGTCAACTTAGACAATTGACCTTAGTGCTCTTCACTATTTTTTTTTTAAACACTCTTTACTCATACTCACTATTTACTAATAAACCCTCAGTCTAGGTTCCCAAAAAAGTCACAAGTCTAAGGAAGCACTCAGACTGATGGACCCTGAGGAGGCAGTGAACACCAATTACAAAGTATTTCTTTCACTCACAGGCCATACTACCTCCAGATGCTTAGTCCAAACACATTAGCACAGCCAAACTTCAAGGCAGCTTTCAGAAGCTTTCCTTCTCTAGAGATTAGTTCATAAGAAAACAAAGAGTCAAGGGTTCCTTTGTCACCTTTATCCATTTGCTGTTTTCTTAAATAAAGAACTTGTAATTTGAATTCTATGTATTTTGACACACTTACCTTTGTTCATTTCACTGGAATGACTTTAACCTGTTTGCTTTTTATTGGTAATATACATAAAAATCCTAAATAAAAGAGCCAAAATTTTACCATTTCTTTACATTTTACCTACTGTGACCTCAATTCAACTTAACACAAGCAGACTGTAAACAAAATAATGAGAAAGACAGTTTAATCTTGCCAGGCTAGTAAAATGCACTATGCAACTATAAAAGACAGAAAAATGCTAGTGTCTATAATATGCCTCAGTATCAACCCTGTAATTAGATTTAGTCAGAACACAAATGCAAGTATTTTGCCTAAAAATGCCATCAAATTTGTTTCTAGTATTAGGCAGTTTCTATTTAATTTTTCTCTGAAGAGAATTGCACGCATATCAGTAAGTCAGATGTATACACACACCTACATAAAAGAACAAGTAACTTGTGGGCACTAAAATACTGTGATGATGATGCCAAAAAAACAAAAACAACTAATCCAAAAGGTATTCATCCCTATGCAAGCAGTTGGAATCAAGAGTCACAATTTAACAGGAAAGGTGACTGTGCATGCAGCCTTCTGCAGAGCCCCAAAGGCAACTTTCATTGTGTGTAATCACACCACACCACTGCCTGAGGCCACAACCGCACCCATCAACATTGGTGGCAGAGCAGAAAGCCACTGCAGAAGTGGAGTGGAAGAACAGGAAAATGGAGCTGGAGACCATCAGTAGGAAGGGCAGGGCACAGACAGAACTCACTACAGTGGCAGTGGGAAATCCAAACTCAGGCTTGTCCGCCCATCGTGTGTTCACACACATTGCTACTCACACCTCTGTGGCACTCCTCTTAGCTATTTGCTTAGCAAAACCTCTGACCCAGCAACAGTATGATCACCCTCACTGTGTTGCTTAAGACACCTCAGCCAACACACAGGGCCAGAATAAAGCACAAGACTTACTGTGGCAAAGAGGGACCCTACATGAGGAAGGTAGGTATGTTTGACAAAAGCTACTGATGCTTCACCAAAGGCAAACTACTTGAAATCCACAATGAAGAGCGTAATACAAAGGTTTTCTGCTTCTGTTGTTACTCCTTGGTAGAAATTTAAAAGACAGAGAGCCATTTAAACAATAGCCAATTAAGATAATGCCTTGCAAATGCTGCACAGGTTTTCTGGCTAAGTCAAGATCTTGTTCAATTTTTTTTTCTTGAAAACGCAAAAAAAAAAAAGTTACAACTTGAGGCCAGAACAGTGATTCATAAATACACTTGTAGCAAACTTCTACTACCCAAGGGCTGGTTAGGGAAGGCTACACTTGAATGCAAGAAAAGCAGAAGACAAGAACAGGGACAGGGGAAGTGAAAGAGAGGGAAAGGGATGAACAACTTAGACCTCCTGAAAGAAATTTGGGAGGAAAGAGTTACTAAATGGATTTAATTTTCAGATCATTGGACAGCTGAATCCAAAGAGCTTCCTATCACCAAACTCTCAGTACACTAACCAATGGAAAGAAATGTGGTAATGTGTAGCTTAAAGAACAGAAAATAAGGATGACAGGCAGGAATTCTGGAATAAAGGAGAATCTGCAGAGAAAGCTGTGTCTGGGTCACTAAGTAACTTAGACTGTAGAGCTTTAGGAGTCTTGGTCTGAACCATGAGACTACAAAGGACTGAAACACCTGTCTAGGAAAAGCCATAGAGCAAGAGCACCACTTAATCACTGAGTAAATTGGAAATCACCATGAGAAAGACTGCAGTGTAGAAACCCTCAGCCTTGACATCTGGTCTTTATTCTTCTTTTGACAATTCATCATCTTCTGGTTCTTTCACAGACAGTCTTTTGCAGGGTGCTTCTACCAACGTCTGAATAAACCATCTGTTCACTTTTTCCACATTCTGAAAAGAGCTCCAGAAAACACCTGAAACTTTGCAGCACATTTTTTCTTCAAGGTACAAATACAAGCAAGTGAATATACCATGAGGTTAAACTGCAAGAGCACATCTGCCTCTGCCTGCCTGGGTTTTAATTCCTAAATAATTATTATGGTCACAATATCTTCAAAGTTTGTAATCCAAAATTCTTCAACTTAAAGGCACAATGGATTGTTTTTGTTTTTGGGTTTTTTTGTTTAATCTTAACGGGGAGTAAAAAAACCTTACGCATTAGGGATAATAGAAATGAAAATTCAGTTTGCAGCTACAGACCCAGACAATGAGACTAAATGGTTTAAATACAAAAATGGCTTCAAATTCACAAGAATATAAAGAAATGGTGTACGCTGCATAATACTTATATATAGATATGGTAAATTTAGGTGATAAGTAAGACCCTTGGGCACCCAGAGGCAGAGAACAAAGCCATGGCAATTCCTGTCCTCTCTCCAGCACTCCTGGCTCCTCTGGGAAGGCAGCTGAGCTGCTTGTTGAACAAGTCCCAAAACTGCACTCAGTAGCTGTTTCTACAGCTGATACGGCCCAGCACAAGCAGAAGCCACAAAACTAAGGGTGGAGGCACAACATCAGGCTCACAAGTTGGAATCTCATTCCAAAACCTCTTGGTTTTGTGGACTGTGCTGGTCCACACAGAGGCAGAAAGGCACAGAGGATGGAGATGAGCCCTCTTTGTTCCTGCTTCATGGTGAGATGATAAATTCTTGCAGGAAGAAGGCAAATGCAGAGTGCCTGTGCAGGTACTTGGCTCAGGGGCAGTGCCAGCCCAGCAATGACCTCAATTATCACTTGAGGCCTGCTTGGCTGCCTTCACTATGCAATAAGCAAGTGTTTGCAAAAGTACTGGAGCTGATACTGCTGGCTCCAGGGTACTGCTCCTCCCAGCACTCCCTGGTAGGTCACTTCAGAAGCACACTGCACAGGCAGGCATTGCTTGTAGGGCACTTGCCCATAGGGCTTCTGGACAACTCTGACCCTTATTTCCCATTTGCATACATACCCAGTAAGAGGAATCAATTTTTCCTTCATCATCAGGAGTTAGAACCATAGGTGAGAACAAAATCATGAAGTGTTTGTGCCTTGAATAACAGACCTTTGAGCAAGGTTTGAAAAGAACAGACAAATCTTGACCTTTTAAGTCAGTACATCCAGTACATATTTACTGGAACTTGAAGCTGTTCTGAGTGACAATGACACATCTACCACTGCATATATCACTGCAAAATCAGATACAGAGTGAGCTAGATGTTGTTCCTATTTTATCAATAAACCAAGTACTTTCATTTCCAGGACAAGTCTTTTGACAGCTGCACCGAGAAGATAAATTTTTACCTAAACCATACACTCAAGTTTCAAAGTACTAGTATTTGTTCTACTAAATTTCCTCTAACCTGAGAGAAACTTTGTCCATAGCATCTTGAATAACCTAATTTTTCAGGTTATTTGCTTATTGTCTACCTTATAACCCAAAGTAATTTCTGGGTTAATGGAGCAAGTACTGACCTCAAGACAGACTCCCCGTTACCTTGAGCACATTTCCTCTAATGAGAGTATCACCATGACAATGCAAAATACCAATTGCATAAAAAATATCAGGAGCACATCAGAAGCATTACGTAAACACCCCAAAACAAGTATTTTGCTTGAAGCAGCAATAGTAAGACCACCGAAATAAAGGATGCGTAACTAGCGTTCAATCACTGTTATGGCAACAGCAGTACAAGCAATATACATAAACTTAACACCAAACTAAGTTACATGTTTGCAATTTTTGAAGTCTCTACCCACAAAAAGAAATTTGGGCCCTTGTGCCCCGGATAAGGGCTGGGCACAAAATTTTATAACCTTTTTCTTAGCTGCAATTTCTTTCCTTCCTTGAAGCACTTCTTCACAAAAATCAAGACTTTTGCTCAGCTTGTAACAGTTCTCCCAAGTTTTGCCCTGGTTTCCAACTCACACTCTATGGATAGTTTCCTTATAATGAGGCATTTACTGCTGCTAGAGGGAGTGGAGCAGTAAAAATATACTTCATCAGCAGTACCTTGCCCAGGTGAGTTTCTAACCATTCCTATTCTGTATGGTAACTTTCTGTATAGACCCCCTGTCAACAAACCTTGCTCATCACAAGTATTCCTAGTTCATCAAGGTAGTCCTCCTCTTCCTGGCTTCCACACTAAGGGCTGTGAAGTGTGATCACACGTGAAATACCTTCTACCTAATTTGTAACAGTTTTCATACAAATTGTCAACTTTCAAGAAAGTCTATACTTTATAACTTGAGGAAATTATATTAAAAAAACTTGATCACATGTACATTTGCATCTGAAATGTGCAGCTATTGGAGACAACTTCTACTACTGCTATAGGAACCCAAAATTATTATTTGCTAATTTCTTTGTCCTTTTGGGGAGTCCAGATAGGCCTGTCAATGGGCAGCATTTGCAGCCTGGACAGAAGCAGCCTGCCAGTCAGCATCTTCTTGACACAGTTTCAGGAAAAAGAATACAGATTAGCATTACATAAATTCATCTCTGCTTTTATCAGAAACTTCTGCAAACATTTATGAAGCTACTTAATTTTGCTTAAGTGTGGCAACAGCATAAAAAAAACAAACCTGCCCCCTACCCCTCTTCCCTCACCACCCCTTCCCCCACCAAAAAAAGAGGAAATACTAAGTGTTATTGCCATGGTTCAGTGTTATAGGAAACACCAGCCCTTGTTTTGCCTGTTACTAACCACAGTACTAAGAAATTTGATTCATTTTGTTCTAGGACAGCTCATATCTGTGTAATCTTCAGCAAAACCATGTGGTCTTACTTCTCATTTTCTGTGTGTAGATATAAGTTGGAGCACAAGGGGCTGGTTTTGCAAGTGATGAAAAGCTGTGTATTTTCTGGATTGTTCTAACCCACTTGTTAAACATCACTACCATGGTCAGAGGCAATATAAATTAGCAGGCAGTCACATCCAGTCCTTGAAGGTAAGTTGTCTATCCACTTTCAATAATCAGCTGCAATGCAGCTTTGAATGCCAAGCCAAGGCTGGTTCCTTTCCCAGCATCCACTCACAGTGGAGAAATCTGTGCTCTGCTGTGGCCTGAAAAGTAGTATTCAAAACAACTTCTTAGCTCAGATATAGTGTTTATAGTGTTAAATCATGTTTACTGTGTGCCTCATTTTAAAACAGCTGACATTTTTCCTTGGTTAAAGCTTTGCCCCAGATTTCTATAAACATAATCCCTGCTCTACCCAGGACTCCTTCATGTTCCTTTTCAGTTACAACACAACCTACTCATGCTGATATTTATTCTGCTACACTGTATTGAAAAGATATGAAATTTTAAAACTATTCACCTCTGAACAGAGACCATCAGTTGAAGCTTGGATAAATCAGTTGGTCTTGAAAGAACTAAAAATCACAGAAATAAGCAGCACATACCACAAGTTACATCTCATCCCCACAGTTTTAAGGCCCTGCAAGTCAAGAGTAATTTTATCAGCTACAAAAAAAAAAGAGGTTGAAAAAGCATCTTGAATCTCACTTTGTGTAAAAAAAGCATTTATTTTTCTTTCTTGGTTGGGTAGAACTCAAACAATTTCTTCAAATTTTCTTAGCATTGTAGTATTGCCTGGCAAACACTGCTGTGCCTTTACTGACATGGATTTGTGAAATGACAGCACTAAAGACAAGATTACCTCAAAAATATTTCTGCAATTCTAAACTCCCTGGGCAACAGAGAGCTGAAAGCAGCCCCAGCCATTCCAGGCAGACAGTGCACAAAGCTGCCAGCAGCACCACAGCAGAGGCAGCTGGGGACACCAGGGTGACATGACACTCCTTCCTGTGTGCCCCAGTCCACCTTTGAGTTCTGCTTGCACGTTTTCCTGCCCCACAGCATGCACACTTCCCAGATCTCTATGTGCAGCAGTAGCACAACTTTAACTCGATCTGCCACTCTTCCAGGTGCTGGTGCTCATCTCTACTCAAGCTGCTCCATCATGCTGGCAGACCTGCCTGAAGACTCGTGCTGGAAACCTGACTGGGGACCTAATCCAGCCAAAAATAATTCCATAGGAGGAGTCAAGGTCACTTCTTTCACCAGCAGAGTTGACTGAAAGCACACTCAAAACCACAGTTTCAGGGTGCGGTTCCAGAGCAACTTTAACACCTCTTAACTCTGGCTGCCACAGTCCTACCTGGCCAGAAAGTCCCCCTGCCTCAGCCAGCAAGTAAAGCTGTCAGACCTGCAGTCACCCCCTGCACAGACCAGAGGTGACTGCAAATCCAGCAATGCAAATCAGCTCTGCTAGGAGAGATTAGCTTCCTGACAGATTGGGTATTTGTGCTGGCAAGAGGTAAAGTTGTCTTCACAGCATGACAGAGCAGCTGAAGACAAGTTCAGGCTGCTGAAACCTCACCAGTTGCAGCAGTCTGCAGCAAAGCAGGAGAGGGGATCCCAGAGCAAATAACACCAGTTAAAAACACCTTATCAGTGATGTTGATCCTAGACACAGAATCATATTCTCAAAAAATCTGTGTCCCTGATTAGCTCAAGGGTTTTTTGCCTTGTTTCTAATACTTCAGTGAGAGTTTTAGGCACAGGTAGCCCCAGTACTCACCTATGATTCCTCAAAACATCTTCGAAACAACGCCCTTAAAACACAAGTGAAACATTTACTGGCCTCTAGTTCAACTCTACAACTCTGTAGAAAAGCAGTTGCCTTAATGAAGCACAATTCTGTACAGAGTTTGGGCATCTCCCATTCCAGCTGCCTCTGGATTAATCTGTGCTCACCTCCCAGAAAAGGAGGGTCCAATCCACAAATATAATAAGTTTACAGAGCAGTTTTATAAATAAAGCACAAATGCAGGAGGTTATGTTAGGTTATTATTCCTTTCAGGAGGAACAAACAATAGAGGATTGATAGCATGCATGACTACAAATTCCTCTGCACACTTTGAAGCCTGGTAAGAGTTGCTTTAAATACCTTGCTAGATGCCACAAAAGCTTTTACTGCGCTTTCAAAGAAGCAGGTCAGAGTCCACAAGAGAGGACTGGCAGAGACCACATCCTTCATCACTCACTTTAGCAGAAGCCACGGACTGCTTGGACTGCTTAGCCTTATTCACGAAGGCCAAGATAAGCATCTGAGATGAGGACAGTCGTTTCTAACAGCTTTGGAGCCTGGCTGGCAGACAGGACAGGACCACACCTGGAGGCAGAAAGTCTTTATGGGCTAAAAGCAGCTTGCCAGCTGCTGTGAGTCAGAGCTCTGAAGTACTTCTTGAATCTGATTCCTGAAGAATTTCTATCTAGATCTAGACAACCTCAGCTTGGGCAATAAGTGATAACAAAGAGTTGACATAATCCCTCTGGATAAGTATTTCTAGATAGTGCATATTCACTTGAATGAAACAGTAATTCAGCACTGAAATCAGCCAACAACACAGGTTCTTAATGGCTGTTTATTTGCTTACACGTTTCAAAAGGTATTTAGAAGCTAAATGTTTCACTGTGCAGAATTTATAGGACAACCATCTGGTTTAGTATCCCATTTACTGCCTCTCCTGACACCTTACCAAGTGAAAACCAGAAAACACACTGCAGACACTGCCGCCCCACCAGACCCTCACCACCACTCTTGTCCTATGTCACAGCACCTGGCAAAACTCAACTGGAGTAGTGCCAGGGCAACACATTGGTCTCCAGCACAACCCTACCCTCGTGTCAGATACTCAGCAGCCCCCTCCTCCTCCCAGCAGTGAAAATAAGGCAGTATACGTTCAGCAAACCCCTTCAAAGCCCAGCTGGCACTACTCTGAAGGGAACATTGCTGTTTTCTGAAGGTGAACCTAAGTGCCAAGGTGCAGGAAGTGCTGACCCATGAATGAGCTGTGCAGGACACAGCCCTTGTACCAGTCTGTCTTATCAAGGATCAGCAAACGAGGCATGTACAGCAGGCATTCCTCCCCAGGATGGGGGCACCTGGCCCCTGCCCCCTCAGTCATGGTCCCCAGGCCAGGGTGGGCACATCTCTTCCCCTATCCAGTACCTGCACTTTCATCCCACAACATGCAGTAGTTCAAGGATACCTGTTCCAGAAAAACAACGAAACAGCCTGAACAAGTGAAGCAAACACAGCAGGTTAATCATTTCCTGCAAGGAGCAAGCACAGGAGAGCACACTTGCTTATCATCGCACTGAAATATGACCCACCAGTACTGCCTGTCACTGACAGGCTTTTTTTTTCTGCCTTACATGTAGGGTTATTCCTAGTAAAAACATAGTCAGCTTGAACCAGCAACAGTATCGAGCAAACTTTGAGCTAGAAAAATTATGTAACAAACCCCATTTGACAGAAGAGGTGAGCTAAAAATCTGCATGCTTCCTATTCCCTGCCTCAAGTATCAGACTTGATGTAGCACGCTCACATGTGCTTTAAATCCTGTTTCCAGTGCAATATTAATATTTCCTGTTTCAACAGCATTCAAGTAGCTTTAAGCATGCTCTAACATAGCTCTGTCCTTTCTTTACCAGCAGACTTCAGGGGAGATGAACCTGCTTTGTACAGAAAGCACACAGAGAACCACTCCTACCAAGCAAATTATGTGCACTTGGTTAAACAAAGCAGTTAAACTTTTTGAGTTCTCATTCAGCAGTTTAATTATTAGCAACCTACAAAAAGAGTGGAAGAGATAAACAGTGTATTTAGTTGCCAAATAACACCCATCAATAAAAAAGGAGAAAAGTGTTCTCGTAAGTCACAGGCTCTACAAGAAGGCATACACCCAAAAGAATATATATGCATAGGACACAGCAAAACCTTTTTTTTTAAAGTTAAAAAAACTTTTTAAAAAAACAAAATCCCATATGTTTTCACTTAGGAAAATCCTATGGAACTTTTACCAAAAGACATTTCCCCCTTTTTAGACTGAAAAAGAGTCATTTGTTTCACTGCACTTACTAGACATGCAGACAAATTTATAGTGTTTTATGTTAAAAGCTTTTCAAAAAGCCACTGGTTTGCAAACTTTCACATCCTGCTGAGCAAAGAAGCTAGGTATAGTTTCATAGAGAGGCGTAGGCTGTGTTTCACTTCAGGTTTGCCCTGCCTGTCTCCACAGGCAGAGCAGCACTCCCTCATGAAGCTTCATGCTGTGTATGTCTCATCTCCAAACTCCTAGTGCCAAACAGTAGCAGTTCTGGGAGCCAGCACCAGAAGTACAAGCAACACCCTTATTGCTGGATACCAAAGTCTGTTTTCCCCTGTTTTAACCCATCATCAATGCCCCATGAAACTAGCTTTCTGGCCTCAGCAGCAGAGGTGAAGACTTATCTGTGTCTCCAACAGAAGCATCTGCTGACGTTGGAGCACCTAGCTCAGTAGACAGGGACTCAGGCCATATATTAATTTGCTACTCTGAGCATGTTAATGCCTAAAATCCTTTCAAACACAGACACTCACTCTCTGTAGTTTCACTACATTCCTGGAAGTACAGTGAAGCCATTCAGACAGTTCACAAAAACTTCAGCATTTGATTCTACAGACAGATTTCAGGGAAAACTAGCTATAAAGGAGCTGAGAGTGTCAGGAAATGAGCATTCTTAAAGACATACCATTGCCTGATTTGGTATCTCCCCATGTTCAGTCTGTGAGGAACATCTGAGATTTAAACATTTTTTGTCTTCATAATCTTCCACAGCATCAAGCATTTTTGTTGTAAAAATGGCTCATACCTCTAGTTGTAATAGAAGTCCCAATTCTCTGCAATTTTGTGAACCTCTGCTTCTGATTGTGCTGGAATTGAGAAATAAACCAGGCAACAGCTGTAGCCAGACTGGAAACCACTATGCAAATTTAGTTGCAGTGTGCCTGTTAACACAGTTTTGGCTGGATAAGCTGGCTTCCTTGTAATTTGACATTCTCACTTGAATTGGTACTGGAGATAAATATCTGTCTGAAGGGCTTAGTGGAGCACCAACAGAAATCTCTTCTGCATCTCTTTTAAGCTATCAACAGCAAGCAGAGCTGGAGGCACCTTTCAACAAGTGGTCCAGGAAGCCACAAAACTTTCGTCCTAACAGACCAAGGGATGGCTCTAGGAGTTTGCTCTGAGCCCTGGTTCTCCCATGAACCATGCTCATCCTGAACTAGCACCAACCCAGAAAAGGACTGTCTTGTTTGATTTAATTCATCAATTTCCTGACTTTAAATATGGAAATGATCAGCTCTAAGATCTTTTTTTTCTAGATGTTTTTTGTGTTGATATATCAGCAAATCTTGTCATGTACAACTACTTTTGAGTTCAGGATATGTCTTCCCAGTGAAATGCTACTCATAATCATGCAGCAGTTTATACAGTACCTGGCAGAAAGTTATGACAGTAAAATGCTAGCATTCTTCAGAGCAATACACAAACCCTGCTAGGAGCTTGAAGCCAAAGTCAAAAGTCCAAGTCAAGTTAAATGTTTAAAACAGTTCTAGGTCACTAAAGCAAGGAGTCTTAGAAATTTGATAGCCTAACTTGGACAACTTATTAACTCCTTAGGAAATCCAGCATAGATGTGGTATTCTCAACAAAGGGAACTGTTTGTCAGTAATCCAAAGGGAAGTTTTTATTTATGTAGGGAACCTACAATTTATGATGGGCTTTCGTAAGAGCTCAGATAATGCTAGTGTTAGTTTTCTAGTTAGGGAGCCTTTTCTTTTTTGTTTTTTTTAAGGTGCTGGGTCTCTTCACTTCTCAAAATAGCAGCCAAATGCAATGCAGATAAAACATATGTATTTCTCTAGACACAGGCTAAAAAACCCAAATGTGCACCTCTACTTGTCACTACAGACAAGACTATGGCTTGTTCTTTCAAGTATGGAGGTCTCCACAGAGTTTTTTTGGTGTATTTTTTTTTAAATATTGCCATCAGCCTGGCGTATTTCAAGAGCCTTTGCCTAGTCCCATGAAAGGAATGTAATTTCAAAGGTTCCTGCAGCAAAAATTGCACTCCAAAAAGAAGTGGATGCAGTGTGGCACGGCAGCCACAGCTTCTCACTCAGGGAAGAACAGAATAACTACTGGATCCCAAGCAAGCAGACATTATTGGTCAGAGGGGAGGCACCATTAGAAAAGACAAGTGTACTCTCATCCACTCTTGTACCTGGGGCAGGGAGACCTGACACCAAGAGTGGCTACAACTCAGAACACGAATGTCCCCATGGTAACTGGAACAAACTGCTCTCCACTACCATAGCAAAGCATAAGCACATCCTTAACATGGTCATTCTTTCCCATAATAATTGAGGCCTACAATCCTTAAAATACTCTGAGCAGCTCTGGCAATAAGGTAATTCATCCTCAGCATCCAGGCAGAAACAAGACTAAAAGGATGAGCCCTTTGCCTTAAGTCAAAGCCTAATCTTTGCCTTTATCAGAAGTCATGACACACTGACTTCTAGCCACTGTCCAGACCCACATATTCTGAGACCAGCCACGCCAAATCTACACAG
The DNA here is from genome assembly GCA_013400575.1 of Peucedramus taeniatus. Lineage (NCBI taxonomy): Eukaryota > Metazoa > Chordata > Aves > Passeriformes > Fringillidae > Peucedramus > Peucedramus taeniatus. The sequence goes on from WBNO01010166.1 coordinate 112,401, forward strand.
GAAAGCCCCTACTGCTGGAGTCCTGATGGACATACAACAAACATTTATGCATCTCAGGCAAGTGGACATTGTCCAAACTGAGGCTGGAGCCCAATGCTGCACATCTGGACACTGCCCAGCTACACGTGCAATAGCACAAGCAGCTGGGAGGACCAGTTTCACAAGCAAAATATTCACCTTTGCTAATACAACAAAGGGCACTCAGACTGTGCCTGTAGAAACCAGTGAACACACACCTTCACAAGGATCTCATCCACCTACTGGGTAAAACGAAAAATTAAACCTACAGGCAGGTTCCACAAACTGCCCCAATAGAGGGCATCCATAGGGTCAATCAGTCATCAATGAGGAGAAATGCTGAGAAGAGCATGGCATTCTGCAACCTGAAGGTCTTACTGCCAAGCTTTTTCTACTTGTCCTAGGTGGAATCAAGGTGTCCCTTAACACTGTTAAGGCGTTTTGTGCTTCTTTCTAAAAGGAGGTTTCAAAACCGGTTTTAAACAAAGCTACTACGATAAGAACTGAGTATTGCTCATCAGACAACAGGATGCCAGGCTTGTTGAGAACTTTGCAAATCGTTTGTGTCGTCCCATTTTGCAATGTCTGAAGTATTAGAGGCATTCCTTGTAGGGATAGCACAGCCGTGGACTTGTGCTGCTCTGCCCCACAGGAGCCAGGAAAAGTACAGGCGGGTACAAGATCCCAGCACGGCAAAGCACAGCACGGGCGGGAGAGACCAGCAGCAGGAGGAGGTAAAGTGCTACGAGGGTTTTTCTTAAACACATGCTTGGGAAGCAAATACACCCTCTCTGAAAAGAAATGCCTGGTACCTGCACGGTCTCTCCCCTCATCGCAAGTACTTAAGAGTTGCAAAGGTCTAAGACAAAGTTATAAAACTAGAAAGCAAAGGTTTAGTTTTATAATCCGAAATTCCGAAGTGATAATCCAAAGGTTACCAAGTTACAACCTGAAACTACAGTCATAACTCAAGTTACGAAGTTAAAACCCAAACCCATACCTGCAACACCAATTTACAACACTAAAACCCGAAACTCGACCTCTAATCTAAAACTCCTGAGGTGCAAGGAGGAATTACAGCTATAATCCATTCTCAAAGTTACAGAACAAAACGCAGCCCCGTGAAAACCTGTTCAAAACCCAGCCGGAGCCGGCTGTGAGCTAACCTAAAAGGAGTCGGAGCGCTGCGCGCTGCCGCAGAGTCTGCTGGGCGGGTTTTATTTTGCTTTCAACTCGCTCCTTTAGTATTAGACCGAGAAAGCAGTAAGAGAGTGGGGGAAAAAAACTCAAGCAAAAAAAACCCCAAAAAACCAAAAAACCCCAAAAACAACCAAAAACAAAAAAAAAAACCCAAACAAAACAAAAACCAAAAAAGACCCAAAGAAAAGGTCCCGAAACGCCCCCCAGGACCCCACTCACAGCCATAGCGGGGCCGCTGCAGGGACGCCAGCTCCTCATGGTGCATCCTGCCGCCGCCGGGAGGGACGCCGCCGGCCCCCGCCCGCCCTTCTTATGCNGCGGGCGGGGGAAAGTGCGAAAAAGCAAGGAAATGGGGAGGAAGAAAGTGAGAGACCAGGGAAACAAAACAAACAAACAAACAAAACCAAACAAAAACCCCGAACAAAATAAAAAATAAAAATTAAAAAAAAAAAAAAAAAAAAAGAACGCAAAAAAGCGCCAGGCCAA
>WBNO01010167.1:0-158971 GCA_013400575.1 Peucedramus taeniatus
ATATATAAATAAATATATATATATAAGGAAACTTTAACCTGGGTTTCTAACCTCAGTGTGCAAGTGCAGGCAAGCTGCCTGGGGAGGACACTAGGGACGTGGAGGGTCTGACCAGCCCACCAGGATGTTCTAAAAAAATGGAATAGCTGTGTATCTTTTTTTTTTTCTTTTTCTCCTTTTTTTACTCGAATGGAAATCCCACCTGGCTTTGCTGTGAAACATCGCTCTCCCATTCCTGCTTATTCAGACAGACTGCCCAAATGGCTGCTAGTTTGGCAGCCATGGGATCCACCACTCTGGGTTCGACGCACAACTGGAGCCGTGTGCAAGCTCCAGAGGAACCTTTGTGTGCAGGAGTGATCCCACCTGCCCGTCCCTGCTGTATTGCTCCATCCTGCGATGCACATGCTGTACTCCTTTAAGTGGGAAGTGTGTTTCTGTTCCTTTCTGCTGTCTGTGGTCCAATGATTTACTGTTGTGCTGAAGTGACTCCTCTGCATTTCAATGCCACGACTGTCCTCCCACACTTTATTTATTTCACTGTTTTGTTTGATCCTTTATCTCAGATTGCTTTTCTTTCCACTAGGTGCGTTCACAGTAATCAAGTTCCAGTTTTGAAGGATCTTGTAGCTGCTAATTACAGTCATTTATTGTTTATATTTTGCAGCATTTTTTAAACAAACAAAATAAGATTTATTTGGACCTTCAATGTTTGAGAGCCTATGGACTACTGTTTTCCATGACAATTCATGACACTAAAAACCTCTTCTCAACTTTATCGCCTCTTCTTTTATCTCTGTTTCTTTGTACAGTTTGATAGTTTATTTGAAATGATGCACTAAGAATCATGTAAAAAAAGAATAACAATAAAACTGAATCTGTTGGTAAAGAGAATTGGTCTGAAGCATCGTTCCACCATGTGCTGGATTGATTCCAGATTTCACAGCACCAGAAGGGCAGGCTGATTCACATATCCACCAACACCCGATGCAGAAAAGCCAGGATGTTATGGACAGACAGCACCAGAAAACATCAATTCCATTCCACAAGTGGGTACCAGCCCACCCATCCTCTTGGATGGTTCTGGAGCAGGTGTGGATAGATGGGCTGCTTTGGGAGCTCATTCAAGTAACTCTTCCCTCCACCTGGTGCATCCAGTAGTGTCTGTCCACATACAGCCTGGAGATTTATGGGAGCAGAAAGGTACCAAGCCCTGCATTGTGACTGGAGATGTTCTCATGGTTCCCAGAGGAATCTGTGGCTGTTCCTCCAAGGCATCATTGCTTTTGTGTCAGGTATTGCACAGACATTTCTTGCACCGAAGAACTCCAAGATGTTCCTACTCACATGAAGTGTCTGGTGCTGAGACTCTCACAGTGGAAGTCCAGGGGAAAGCTGGGCCCAACTCCTTGTCTCTAAAATCCCAGGTAATATTTTGTATTTCAGTCTTCCCTTTCTGAGCATTCTTTCCAGCAGGCAGTGACATCTCCAGTGTGTTTGAGCTGCCACCAAAAGCAGCTCCGCCCCCTGGCTGAAGGTGCCAGTCTGCCATCCTCAACTGGGAGTAGCTTGCAGAGAAAAGCAAGATCTTGCAAAGTCTGCTCTGGGCAGCAGGAAAGAGACTCAGAACCATGAGACTGAACACCCAATGGATGTGGGAAGGAGTGGCAGCTGATGTCAGCTTGGCAAGACACCTCAGAGTATTAAACTTGCTCTTGCTGAGTACCTGCAGTTTGCCTCGTGCACAAGTCCTGATCCAGGTGGATCACAGGCATGTGAAAATGTGTTGAGATCATCTTACCTACATGAGGGCAGAGCCAAAAATGCCTTGTTTGACCAATCCACAGCCTCAGCTTGTGACTTGGAAGAAAATGGTTTTTTTTCATCCCTTTTGTCCCTCCCTGGAGGTCAAGGACTCAGGCACCCACCTCTAAGAGAGAAGAGCAGCATCTCAGAGGAATTAGGCAGCCACATCCTTTTCTCCTCCTGGAGTTACTCAGATGCACTTTCTGCACATCCCCAGCCTGTGCCAGCCCCTCCAGCAGGCACCACAACTGCTTTGGGTCTCACACAACCTCACTTGGCAGTGGTGGTTCAGCCTGACCTCCCTGCCAGGCCACTTATCCTGGACACAACCACATTCATTTCAAAGGGATTTCTTTGCGGGAGACTTTGTGACCCCAAAGCCAGGATCCAACACTCCTCTCCTGCTTGTGCCACCCATCTGTGTCAGGAGAGCAACTTCTTCACCTCTGGCAAGGGCACTAAAGGCACCATACATGCAGAGCAGAGCTGTCAGGAGGCCCTGGTGGCTCCCCCACCTGTGAAAATTGCTGTAAAATATTTACAGCAAAACCCTAGGAGCACGCACGGCTGGAAATGAGGAGTCTAAAAATAAACCAGCCAGGGAAAAAAGAGAGAGATACAGGCTTCCTTCAGAGGCAATTGGAGAGAAAATTGAAGTAGCGTAACTGCCTCTAAATATAGAACACAATTATGGGAATCAAGGGGCACGTTTAACAAAAAAATCACCACAAAGAATCCTGAGGCTGCCATGGCTCAGAGCTCGTGGTGTCTCAGCAGATGCAGAGTATCACAGATCCTTGCAAACCATGGAGCAGGGAAATATCCCCCTGTGCAGGACAAACCCACAGCTCCTCTCCAAGGGACCCAGAGAGATTTGTGGTGGGGATCAGCTGCATTGAGCACACCCTGAGATGTGGCCACATGGTTGTTCTGCATGCCAGGGAGACCCAAGAGCTGTACCTTCTTGTAGTGCAGATGCTGCTGTGCCAGCCTTGGGGGGACTTCTCCACGAGTGGAGCTCACAGATCCTGAGGAGAGCCAGGCAGGGAGATGGGGCTGCTTTGGGAAGCCAAAAGCATCCGATCTCTCTCTTCCATGTGTCTGGTTTCCCCAGGGATCAGCCTTGGTGATCATCCACATGTGTCCCTTCCAAGGGTTTGGGTGTTCTCTGCCCATTCCTGTCCATCTCACCTTGCTCTGGGAGCCACTGGAGGAGCTGAGATGGATCAAAGGCCAAGGGGTGTTGTGTTGTGTTTAATATGCCTTTTTATAATTGTTCTTTACCTTGGTTTACCTCAGTTCTCCCCGATTTCAGTGGTTCTGCCCATCCTGCCTCCTCTCTCAGCCCCTCCCTGGTGTCCTGTCCGTCACTCAGCAGCCCATCCCTTCCCCTGGAAACTTCTGTTGAGGGCATCGAGTGACCGGCTCAGGAACCGTGGTTCCTCCCACAGCTTACCCCCATTGGTCTCCCCAGAGACCCATCTTCCCAATGTCCATACCCCCATGCTTCCCCATTGGCTCCCTATCTTTGTTCCCTCCTCCCTTTAGAAGATACTTGATGGCCCAGAGCTTGGTCTTTGGGGGAGAGGTCGTGCTGAGCTCAAGGTCCCTTCCCTTAATAAACCTGGGTCTGATCCCTTCATTCGAAGTCCACTCCTTTCTTCCACTGCAGTCGTGTTCCTGCCTCACCCATGAAGGCGAGAGCCTGAGCCGCCCTCCTGCCCCTCGGAGATTGGGAGAAGGTTCCTCTGTGAGTCCCCCCGGGGCCAGCCGGGACCCCCCGAGGGGACTCACAGAGGGGCATTTGCTACAATGGGGAGCTGGGGCATGTCCCAGGAGTAACAGGAGAGTGGAGAGCTGCACTGCTGCCTTCATCCAGCGAGGCTTGGGGCTGCACAGAAATGGGGCATGATGTGTCCAAAGGCAAATGTCACCCAAATCAGGACTTGACCTCTTTATCCCCAGGTCTAGTCGCCTAACACCTCCTTTGCACATTGCTGTTGGGTGACATGGGCCCCATGGCAGGAGGGCAGGATTGTTCAGCCTTCAACCTTCTGGGAAATCAGTGTTGATTAGTCTTTATTCAGGGTGGAGTGCTGAGCCCTTTGGTCTGTCTGGAGGCCCCACAGCACATGCAATGAATGTTTGGGGTAGCCTGTGACACAGCTGGGTCAGCTCCACGGCAATGGGCATCCTGGGGGAGTTGGAGCAGGAGAAGCCCAGGCTGTAGGTGTGCTTAGCCTGGCCTCCAGCATGGGCACTGGTGTGAGGGCTGAGGAGTTCTGTCACAGCTCTGGGCATTCATAGAATCATAGAATGACATGGGTTGGAAGGGACACTAAAAATCATCTAGTTCCAACCAGATCAGTTAGTTCCAACCTATCCATTTCAATAGGGGTGAGTCACCGTAACAGATCCTTCTCCTGTTAAGTGAGTTCAGCTGGGGCTTTTGGATACCTGTTCATGTCACTGAGCAGGACCAAGGGAGTGAGTTCTGAGCTGGATGGAGCCATGGGTGCCACCTCAGGGACTATGCTCCTGTGACCACACCACATTGTCAGTGAGTCCCCACATGGGATAGCCAGAGACACAGTTTTCCCCTGGAGGAGCTGAGCAAGGGCCCTGTTTTGTGGGTGGGTCAGTGCTGCATGGCAGCATGGCACTGGCAGGGCTGGACCCAACACATCTCCACTCTATTGAAGGCACTAAATAGGTGCCAGGTCACAGCACATGCCAAGCATCCTGACCCCTCTTGGCACAACTGGAAACTTCCATGGTTCAAGTGAAGGGGGGGGAATCTCCCGATCTGCAGTTGGAGGAGGAATGGCACCGTGGGAGATGTGTGGATAGCATTCACTCATCTCAGTGAGCCTCCACTCCTGAGCCCTGCAGGGAAGGTCAAATGTCCATGCCAGGTAGAAAAATACCCACTTATGGGTCTGGAGCTGGAACTGTCCAGCCTGGAGAGGAGAAGGCTCAGGGGGACCTTATCCATGTGTATAAACACCCAATGGATGGCAGTGAAAAAGAGGGAGCTGGACTCTTCTCAGCGATGTTCAGGACACAAGGCAATGGGCTTAAAATAGTAAATGAGGCAAAGGGCCCAAATTAAAAATTAGTAAAACCAGTTTGAATACAAGAAGACAAATTTTTGTTTTGAGAGGGGCCAAACACTGGCAGAGGTTACCCAAAGAAGTTGTGGTACTGCAATCCCTGAAGATACTCAAACCCTGACTGGGCACATGCCTGGGCAGCTGACTCTGGGTGAGCTAGTGGAGCAGGAAATGTGGAAGAAGTCTCTTCCAGCCTCAACCAGTCTGTGATTCTGGGTATGGTGCCTGTCACAGCTCCCCATTTGCCCCTCAAAGGGCCTGGGATTAATGCAGCCCACAGCTTGTTATTTCTTATTTTATTTATAATATAAAAAATGTTCAAGTGTTAAACAGTCAAGAGTTCTGACATTCAGACAATCCAGAGCAAACTTTGACAATCATCTTATGACAAATTAGCAGAGTTTTCTATCTGACCCCATCACGGGTGAGGAATAGAGGGTTTAGTTACTTTATTGCTAAAAGTTAAATGAAATAATACACTGTCAATTGTTGTATTATCTTCTCAGTCACAGCTTCACCATGCATCCAATCTACAGTATCTGAAATGCAAAGGACATGCAGAAGTAAAAATATAAAAAGAAAAAAGTCAGGCTACAATGTAAACAGGTTTGCTGCAGAGAACTGAGGAGAGGGGGGCACTTCCACGGGGGGTGCTCTGCCGCCTGGACACGCAGGACTGTCTCTTTGCGCCACAGAGCCGATGGCCAGAGCTGCTCCGAGTTTGGGGACGCGACGTCCGTCATCAATGGCAGGATGTGACGGTAACAACTGTCTTTACAACACGTGGCACGGCCGTACGGGAGAATCCGCTCGCTGGGCCGCCCCACACAGGGCCCTGCCTGGCCAAGGCCGCGGTGACCAGCGGAGCCCAGAGCACCTTGTGGCCTGCTGACCCTGGGGCTGCACGGCCAGCAACCGCCTGGCTCCGTGTCCGGGGTGACACGCGGCCGTCCGTGCCACGGGACCACCCTGTGGGTGTCCCCTGGCACCCCGGCCAAGGGTGTCACGCAGGACACCACAGCTCTGGCCATGGCCAACGCCGTGGCTGCACCGCTCAGCCGAGAGGACGCCGTGGCCTGCACGGCGCTGGGGCAGCCACGCGGCCACGGCACCGCGGCTGAACGGGACTGGCTCGGCGACCCGGATTCAAGGGTACGTGACAGGTGTGATCCACCATGGTCACAGGGGTGTCTGCCTGGCTTCACTACAAACCTGTGCCAACCCCACTCCAGACCCACCGGTGAGATGGCCAAAGGTTGAGAGCTATATTGTAAAGACTGCTGCTGCTGCGCGATTTCGTTTTCTCTTCCTACCTGTGTGGCAAAAGAAATGTTATTTCTGCATTTCAGCACAGTGCTGTTGGGTTTCTTTTTCTCCTGATTTAAGCAAAAATACAAGTAGTTTACAGGGCAAGACAGATCCTTGTTAGACATGATAATGGAAATGCTCCCACTCATGTCCTTAATGTGTGTTTAAACAATACTTTAAAGAATAAGATCATTAATAGCAGGGTACGGGGCAAAGTGGCAAGGATGTTTTCTTCCAACAGAAGAACGCCCTTGTGACAGGTTGTCTCCCAAACAAAAATCTATGACCTTAAAAATGCTACTGAAACAGAATCCTCGGCATGAATCCCAGCACTAGCATACAGCAAAAGGCACCACGATAGTTTTGTTTTCTATTTTTAAGTAGTCAAAAATTGGCCCACTTTTTTTTAACTTTATTGTTTGTTTTCTTTTCTTCTTCTTTTTTTTTTTTTTACTTTTTTTTTCTCGGAAGCTGTAAATCAAGACATTACATATAAATAGAGATTCCCTATAAAAAAGTCATTGTCATTAGCTATTATAAGACAACTTTGCTAAAATGAAAATAAAACATTTTTATTTGTTATATTTTTTGTTTTTCCCTCTTTTATATAAAATAAAAATATTTATTTGTTTTTTTTTGTTTTGTCTTGTTCTGCGGTTTGTGTGGTTTCGCCTTGCCTCGGCCTCCCTCCTCTTGGCCTCCTCCATGCGGGTCGCCCATGCAGGAGCACGGGAGGCGCCTAGAGAGGCTCGGGGTCCGCTTTGGGCGCCACGTGCCCCAGGCTGCCGCGGCCGCCGTCGCCGTGCGCGCTGTGCCCGCGGCACGAGTAGTGAGTCCGGCTGTCGCCCGGCCGGTGCAGCGGTGGCGACTCTGTGTGCGCCGCCTCATTGTTCTGAGTGCTTAGGAACGGGGTGCTCTCGGCCACCAGCTCCTCGTCAGACTCGCTGTAAGAGGCGCTGCTCAAGGAGAAGGAGTCCCGGACGGCTCTGGCTCTGTGAGGGATGTGCCCGTTCAGTTTGGATTTTTTCCACCGCCTGTTGCTGCTGGCTGTTTTCTTTGGCTGCTCTAGCGCTGTGACGTACTCCTGCGTCGTCTCGTACTCGTCGTCCTCTGTGATGCGGAAGGGGCTGGAGGGCAGGCTCCCCATGCTGTCATTTAGGTAGGTCTTCCTTTGGTAGTAGCTGTCGTACCTCTGCGTGTCCTGGAAGGGGAGCTGGTACCGCCGCAGGAGGGGCTGCTGCTCCTCCACACGGAAGCTGATGGGGGCCGCCGGCGGCAGGGACACGGCGTGCGCCGAGTTCGGGGAGGTGATCTCAAAGGTGGGCACCTGCGTGGTCATCGAGTAGTGGAAGTCAACAGGCGACAGGCGTGCTGGTGTGGTCAGGGCCGACACGTACCTGGAAAAGCAACACCTCTGTTTGGACACCGAACAACCCCAAAAACCACCAGCTGAGCCCGCGCTTTGCTGAACACCTGGCCCAGGGACCCATGAGGCCTCCAGTGAACCTGCTTGAGGAGGTTCTCCTGGGGAATCAGGCGGAGGGACCTTGTTGTGCCAAGGGAGGGTGAGCTGCTGGCTTCAATGGGCAGCATGTGCTGAGCATCCCCCAAACTGCTTCTCCCGAGGGACTCGGTGCACAATTCCCACTCTGCATTGCTGCAAGCCCTGCAGCACCTCCCAGCAGGCTGAGTCTGGCTTCACTGCGTCTCATCTGCCTGACAGCTGCTTTCTGCTCCCTCTGGAGCTGCCAGGCTTGTCTCTGAGAAAGGTCCCTGGAATTCCCTCTCCCTGCTCAGGCCGCAGATGGGGAAACCCTGGGCATTGCTTTCTCTGACTCAGCAAAAATCTTGTGTCTCAAAAAGCCATCTACCACTTTCCTCTACTCTAGTGAAAACATCAGTGTGGTCACTCAGGTCTGGTCTAGCCCCTCTCCAAACAGCCCTTTCTTCAGCACCACCTCTTTATAAGGAGCAGAATCTTATTTCCTCTTGATATTCCCAGTGGTATCTCTGCCCAATTCCACCTGCCCAGGCTCTCTCACTCACCCAGGCCTTTTCACCCATGTGTTTTGTGATGTATGAGATCTCCACAGGAGCTGGGTCAGTCTGCCTGAATGGACCAGGGACAAGAATGAGAGTAGGAGATGCTGCCTTTCTCCTCTGCCCAATGGACAAGTTCCACTTCCTTGAAGGATAACTGCCCAAGAAAGGCCACGTGGCCACCAAGAGTCACTCATGGCTACCTGCAAAGGGTTGGAACAAGGGTGGAGATGTGGTTGTGCTCCATGAGGAACCAGACTGGGAAGAGGACAACTGCTACTGCTGCTGCTGGTGTCTCAGCTCTGCAGTTGTGTTCCTTGAAGGCTGGGTCATACCAGGTCCTGCCCCAAGGCTGTGCCCATGTGCAGCACCCTCTCACCTGGCCATCCAGGACTGTGCTGAGGACGGACACCTTTTCCCCAAGTACCTGAGGGCCAGACCCTGCTTGGCAGCCCACCAAGCTGCCCAGGGTGTTCTCCCAGCCAGCTATTCTCTACCAGTTGCTGACTGCAGCTAGGCATATTCCACACCTCTCATCCTTGTGCTCCAAACCTACATTGCCACAAGAGTGCAGAGCTGGCTGCTGCCCCGACCAGAGTGGCCTCATGGGGGAATTGGGCTTCCTCTGGTAGGACCAGGGCTGGAGTTTCCCCAATTCTACCATGGTACTGCTGCTCTAGGGCTGGCAAAGGCAAATGTTTTTGGGCTTGGCACAGAGGCATGGCTGGCCTCTGCTGTGCTGTGGTGGCACCAAGCAGTGGGGTCTGACCTCTCACTGTGGGGCGAGTCCCGCAGGGAATCCACCGAGTCGCGGTACTGCGTCGTGGGCCTCCGCTGGTCCTCGATGCAGAAGGTGGCCCCACGGCGAGCCCGTGCCTCCACGCACGCAGGGCTGTTGCATTTACTGGTTCCCACCGAGGACAGCATTATCCCAGACTGGGAATCTGAAGTCAGGCTCTCTGTTCGCTCCAAGCTCCAGGTGTGGCTTTCATGTCTGTGGAGCAAAGCCCATGTGGACAGTGAGCAAGGAACCCCCACGCAGCTCTTCTGCAAAGACACAGGCACTGCTCACGCCCAGCTCTGCGCCTCTGCACTGCTTTCCTCTTCTCTCTCTCTCTCTCATTAGGCTACGTCTGGCCAGGGATGCCCAGATTCCCAACCCTATCTTTGATTTGCCTTTCATTGCTCCTTCTTGGAGCAGCCATTAGAAGACAAAGGAAGTAAACCAGTGCAATAGCAGGTAGTTATCCCACCACGGAATAAATGCCTGGGAGCAGGATGGGACAGCCTCTGGAGGGAGGCCAGGGTAATTCTGCTTTGTGCTTGCAAAGTGTTCTGGGTGTGGAATAACACATTGGCTATGCCAAGGCAAGTCAGCCAAGTTCTTTCAAATGTGCCACCTGCACTGCCAAGTGACAGCCCCTTCAGAATTGATACCAGACAGGAGCCAGGAGAAGCCACTCAAAATTAGCAGAGCAAAGTCTACCAAAGATTTTGGCAGGAAAACACTTTCAAGGTGCTAGACAAAGGCCACGATGTGCTGAGCAGCTGGAGCCCCACCAGCCCCAGTCTTGGTGCAAAGAGGACATCCCACAAAGACTCACTGGGGATGCACAGGCCCACCTGGACACTGGGGTCCCACCATGCCACGGCCTCCATGCTGACTGCCACCATTGCAGAAATATGTGATCCATGAGAGCAACCCCTCTGAACTCCCAAACTGCACCAGATGGAGCTGTGTGGGTGGAGGATTTTGGGTGGGGGTTTACAGAGGAGAGCAGCCCTCATTAAGATTTCTCAAGAACTTGTTAATTATTGATGGCTCCAGGCACATGCTCATTTATAACTTCAAACAGCGTCCTCATTAGAGGCGCTGATGGAGTAAAGTGGAGCCTGATTATGCCAGTAGTTTGCCTCTGGCATGACTTCAAGAAGCACCTGCTCGCTGCACTTGACTCAGGAAAATGAGGTGGCAGGTAGCCAGGACCAGAGGCTACCCAAGGTAGGTTCCTCCCTATAGCTGTCATGAGCTAATGCTGTCCTCCAGACACACCTTTGCGTCTTCAGAAGGTGCCCAGGGATGGCCCAGGCCTTTGAAGTGAGCATGGAAGGCCAGCAAGGTGCAGCTCTGCAGGCACAGGAGCCTCTGTGCACCTGGCTCAAACTTGCATACACCTAGCCAGGGCTCAGCTGAAGAGCATGAATGCAAAAAAACCTGGAGAACGTATTGTCTAGCTCATGAGTAGCAGATTTCCCTGGAAAAAAGAATCATTCTCAGCCTAACAGGTAATTCCTGGCTCCCTCTCTACTTGCTGGAGGTATAGCCAGAGGAATTTGGGGAGGAATTCACCTGAAAACCCAAGTTCAACATCTGAAGTTGATCTTGCCCATTGTAACTGAGAGTACTTGCTCAACCCTGAGGAATGCCTGGACCCTAAGGAAACCTGCCTGGAGCCATCTGTGAGCTTCAGCTGAAAGAATACCTGCATTCCCAGATGAATAGATACAACCCCATCAGGCTAATGAAGGAAATGAGCCAGTCACTTGTCCAAGGCAAGTGACCTCCAAGGAAAACCCCTGTCACCTACTGGAAGAAGCACAAGAGCTGTCTAAGAGGAGGAACTGGAACATCCAAAGTCAAAACAGCACAGGACTTTCTTTAGAGCATTTGAAAGACTTTTCTGGACGTCATAAAAATAGGAAGGTCGATCTGCAATTTAATTGTCCTCAGAAACCTTGAGAAGATCCAGGTTCCAAGCCATGGTGTTCTTCCCCTAACGGTTATTTTGAAATGAAAACAAAAAATATGTCTCATCCTTTGTCACAAAGCACTATTGGTACTTTCCTGCTAGACCAAGTTTTTCAAAAAGCTTCAGAATGACTGCCAATGAAAGAGAAGCCACCACCTGAGGTGGAGGTTGATAAATTGCACAGGAGCATTTTCTTTCTGGTCAAAACCTGTGACTCCCAAGTCAGACCTTGACTCTGAGGAAACTAAATTACTATTTTATTTTCAAAACATTTGGTGATATTTTGTATACTTTGTCTTCCACAAGGCAAATACATTCTAAATATGAAGCACGTAACCTGTGTGTGCTTAATGAAGTGTTTCAGATGTCCAGTGTGGCTTCAAACACAACCTGCAAAACCCTTCCCACACACATCCTCCTGTTTGGGTCTGTGCAAAGCATGGAAGCACAAGTTCATTTTCTCCTGTTTTCCAGCTATATCAGTGCTGCAGGATCCTGCTGGCACCTCCTTGCAGGTCAAGGAACACACTTTTCCATACTTCTCACTAACCCGCTGAGCCTGCAGAGTCCTGCAGCTTAGACATGGCTTGTATGCCACTACAGAGCCAAACATAAAGGGAAAACAGGCAAATAAAGGTCCAGAGAAAATGGTATACATCACCTCTGGCTGGACGTTGGAGTGGCTGTGGAGCAGTGATGAGATGGGGAGCAGGAGTGACTTCCTGAAAAGGTTGTCTCTGTTTCCCTTCGGATCACGTGCTCGGTGGCAGAAACATTCTTAGAAATGTACTGCAAAATAAGAAGAATCACACAGATCAGCCACCAGTCTGTGAATGCTGCCAAAGAAAAATTTAGCTGGCCTGATTATTTCTGGTGAAATCAGGTGAGGACTAAGTGAACCTAGAAGATCTCTACCTCATAGGAAGTGACAAGGAGGGTGGAGGTTTTTCTCTGCCTCTTCACTTTGAACACTGGGAAAGGGCTGTGGCACAGGGATTGCAGAAGGGTTTGGAGAGCCAAGGGATTCTCCAGAGGACAGTGGTACCATGTGCAGCTACTGAGCAGAGACACATCTCTGCCCACAGCTGGTTACACCCGACCGAGTACCAGCAAAAAGAGAACAACGTGAAATCTGTCAGAGATGTGAATCCTACAGAAACACCAGATGTGATCCAAATATTTACACTGAGATATTCCTTCATCTAACAACCAGCCCTGCTTCTCACAGGAGCACTAAGCTCTCTGAGAGAATCAGTACCATGGGGCCAGGGGCTGTGATTCTTAGAATTCCCTTTCCCCCTTCCTTCATGGTTAGGATCCAACCTTGCTAAATTTTAACATCCTAAGGCTGACCCAACAGAGCTTGCAGCTGATTCATTGGACTCATTTCTAACAGTACTTAGTTCAGCTCTGCCTCCCCCTTCCCTTTTTCTGACCCCTTTCAAGGCCTTGGTCCAGCAAGGCACTTCAGCCCATTGATGGCCCCTGAGTTCAGGGGGTTTGATGGGAATCTTGTACAAAGTCATGAGAGTGGCTGAACTGCCCTCTGGATGCTGTCCTAGAGAGACTTAGCTTGTTCTCATTGGTGTGACAATGGCATCCCACCAGGACAGAACCCCTGGCATGGGCAGGTGGGCTGATGGACTGCTGACCACATCACCATGACGTGTTTCACCACGGCGACTCCGGTCACTGCCGTGCTGATCCCATTTGTCATCCCACCAAAGTGGGACTTGACAGGATAGCATAATAAACAGGAAACATTGGGAACATCTCTCCTAGTGAAAATCAGGGTCACACTTGATTTATCAAAACAAGCCTATCCCAAATGCCTGAATCTCATCCTGTACTTCAAAGCAAAATCACATTTCCCTTCAGATGTTGGTTTTGGAATATGTTTCCATGCAGAATCTTTCTTTTCGCTCGAGTTTGTTTGTGCTTTGCTCCTCACACACAAGCACACAGGTGTGTAAGGATAGACATCCACGTCAAAGCCCTGGCAGAAAACAGCCCCTCGGGAGCATGCAGGGAGATGGAGGCAAAGGGTCTTACATCAGCCATTTGGATTTCCTCAGGATCCAAACGTGGATGGCTTGGCCCGTTCGCAAGGCTCCGATTTTGATGAGCAGGGCACATGTTCTGCCGCAAGTGGTTATGCATTTGTTTTCTTTGTTTCCTTTAGAACAGAAAAAAATCTATTAGGAACCCTTCTCTCATGGGGCTCTCTGCCCCCAGAGATGACAGAGAAGGCAAGTCTTCAACATGTGAATGTTCCAATGGTGTTTGCAGAAAGTTGCAAACATGAAACAAGGCATTCAACACTTAACACCTCCTACTGCTTTTCCAAACAAAAGATCAACTTTTCTTCTCATGGACAATTTGGGAAGCTGGGTCCAGGGTCCCTTTTCCAAGGCAAGGTCCAGCAAAATGTAGCAGAGCCAGCTGGCAGTGGAGGAGAAAAGTGGGGAGAAGGAAAGGGGAAGCAAGTCCTGACTCAGCCTTGGTGACAAAGCACTTGACCTGTCCTGCATGAAGGACAAAGTGGCAAAGCCTACCCATGCCCATGGTAAGACATCTGCTCCACAAGACCCACTGAGTTGCAGGGGCACTCTGAACTGAGGTGCAGGCTGAGTAGGGAGAAAAGTGCTGTCCAGGCAGGGAAGGCTGACCATAAAAGAGGTTCCCAAGTCTCCTGTTCCATTAGGATGGCTCTGGAAGTCCCTGCAATGTACACAGCTGAGCCCACATCTCCTGCACAACAGCCCAGTGTGCTTCTGCTGGTAGAAGCTGAGCTGCTGGCTTGGGGGCCAGCTTCTCCCTGTAACACAGCATCACCTGGCTGGGCAAAATGATGTTGCAGGGGACAAGCAAATGGTGCCAGGAAAACATCCTATTCAGACACAGTCTGGTTAACAGCGTTACTGGCCTCCTGCATGAGACCTTCCTGGGAGTACCACAGCACATGATCTCCTGAAATTAGCATTTGGGTGAAAAGCATGGAAGTGTGGAACATGAACACTGCCACTCACTAACCTGTAGTCAGTTCTTGCCTGTGAGCCCCCCATACTCACTTGGTTTTACAGTAAGCTACCACACAGACGATGCCCACCACAAGCAAGGCAACACAGATTCCCGTGATGGTTAAAACCCTCTTCTGGTAGAGCTCCTCTGCTTCTGCAAATGGAGAGAAAGGAACCAGTTACCGATGGGCTCCAGCACCTGGGCTGCTTCTGGCTGCAGAGGAACCAGCACTGCATGGGGTGAGACGGAGGACAGGGCTCGGGCAGACTTCCTAATAGTCCACTGCCTGCCTAATGGCTGCCCCTGACCTGAGCCCAGCTGGCCCAACCTTCCTCACCCCTCAAAAGACTCTTTTTGTCTCCCTGCACCTTTGCCCTCTCTCACTCGGTGGCTTACCCCTCCTGCACTCACACTTCTCACCTTCCCTTCTTTTCCCACAGTGACTAATCTCACAAAGCCCCATGACTCTCTTCTCCCTTCCAGCAGATCCCCCCTCTCTGGTGCCTTGATCAGCTGGCACAGGAGCCCTGGGGCATGCCCCACTCCCCAGGAGCACACAGCCCCTGTGATCCCTGACCCCAGGCTCTGCTCTGCCCGGCTCAGGATGCCTCTGCCCCGCAGCAGCTGCATGCCCTGGAGCAGGGTGGTGAGGGAGGACCACCAAGCAACAGGCCCCAAAGCATGTAGGTGCTGAAAGGGACATCCTGGAACAGTCAAAAAGCAGCATGAGGATGGAAAAGTGATAGCATGTCAGGCAAAGAAAAGGGAGTGGAGTGATTAAAATACAGGAACCAGTCATGGATTTTTAATGAAACCCTAGGAGGCGATTCACAGCACTGCATCAGGTAGCTCAGAGGCACACACAAAATGTAAGCAGCTTGCTGCTGCCTCTGTCAAATACCACCACGTGTCACGGGCTACCTTTCAAACCAGAAGAGCCAGTCACTTGCACCAAAACCCAGACCAAGCTGGAAGTCAGGCGATTCATTCCCATCCACCAAAGCTCCCAGGGAATGCTCGGATCTCGTTTGCGCTGCACCTAGGCAGCAACACCATGGCAAGGACACCTCTTCCCCTGTGGCTACACCAGAGCAGATGTGACATCCAGCAACCCCCACTGAGAGCAGCAGAGGAAATTTGGGTTCTCCAACTGGATAACTGAGAGGAGGATTCAGTGCAGAGCTGCCATGAGTGTTTTGGTTCAGCAGCTATGAACAAAGCCCTCATGCCCCACACTGTGTGTTAAAGTTATTGGGGTTTGTGCCTTCTTTGATATTCCTTGAATTATTTTTCCATCTAGATTAGCAATAAAAGTCATGCCATGGTTGATGTGCTCAGTGTGCTTCCCCACACCACTGAAAATACCTTGAACAGACCATGTGATACCCCCTGTGCCACCAAACACTCAAATACAAAACCAGAAGAGAAACAGGTCTGGTCCCAGAAACCCTTGGGACTAGACTTTAGCAAAAAACAGTAAGTGGGAATGAAACATTCCAGACAACTGGATATTTAGAACAATTTCAGCTTGCCATTCTAGGCTGAAAAAAGCATTTTGGAGGAAAAAAAAATGGTGCTAGGAAAAATGGTTACTTCTTTCTAACTCTCAAAATGGGAATGGAGAAAAGTTTGGTAAACAAGGACTGGCAAGAAAGACAACCCTGGCATGAAGATGCAAAATATAATAAACAAAGCCTTCTTGTGGGTTTTTTTCCCCTACAAGGAACCAGGTGGAGATGGAATGGAGGAAGAGCCCACTCTGGGGTGGAATTCCTCTTTCAATGACGTGTTTCTTTGGTATGGGTGCCTTATCCCAGGCATCAGCAACCATGGCAGACACGATTTCTTGCTCTTGCACATCTTTGGGAGCTGGATTACAATTGTACAGCTCTCTCCTTCAGACAGGAGTTTCAGAGATTTTATACAAATTAGGAAAACCAGCTGGGATCACATTCTGGTTATGGATGGCACTGGGCAAGAATTTTGCTACTACCTAGAAAAAAAAAAAAAAAAAAAGAGAGAGAGAAAGGGTGGGAGGGAGGTCGGTTTTCAGCAAAAATAAAAAACCTTCAATAGCAATGCTTTTTGCTACAAAAAACTTTTTTCCTTAAGCAGAAATCACTCCCTTTAAATCATGGAGGAGGAAGCAAGGGCAAAGACATTAAAACTATGGGGAGTTTTTTGTTTGCTTTTTTTTTTTGTTTGGGGTTTTTTGTTTGTTTATCTGGCTGGGTTTTTTACCTATAACAAGACAAAATTCTTTGGCCAAGGCTCAAATGCCAGGCTTTGTTCTGGTGATCGTGTCAGTATGGGACCCTGACTCTGGCGTGTCTGACTGTCCCGAACCCTCACCTGAATTGCAGGGGGATGTTTCAGTTCATCAGAAACGCAGATTTGGCCTCTCTGTCTCGAGCTGACAGCTCTGCTACACGAAGCAGTGAAGTGTGAGGCTGTGCATCACTGCTGCAAACTAAAAATTGAATGATCTGCTGATAGTAATCTAGCTTGGCTCCCAACATCTCATTAAAGCTGATGCTTAATAACAGTATCTTCACATTGCGTGACCAGAGACACTGATACTGAGAAATTTTTCCCTCTTCAACAAAAGGAGGGAGTGGCCCAAGCAACACCTCAGATGAGGCTGAGTAAAGCTTTAAATGTTTTTCATTTTTTGAATAGCTCATTTTCAGAACCAAATCCTCCAATTTTTAGACACTTTTCAAATAGCACACAGGCAAAATTGAAAGAAAATCCTCCAGTTTTAATCAGAAACCCTGAGACAAGACAAATTGAAGGACCATTTCCACTAATGACTTGGGGCAAAACCATCTCAACAATAACAGAAAGGAGATAAGAGAGTGCACACTGCAACTTTGTATTTGAGCAGGTAAGATCCCAGAGCAGGTCCATCTGTGTTTCTACGCTCTACAAACACATCTTCATCAGCAGCATCGTCACTTTTACAGCAGCAAACACTAAGAACAAACCATGTGGTGCCACACAATGCCGACAGAGCCACAGGCCAGCCATGGTGTCACAGCAAGGCATGACAGTGACAGACGAATGACAGGACAGAGGGCTGCAGACGGGGAACAGGATGTGTGTGCTTCTGTGATGACATTGGGGATGGATGAGGGACAGGACAAGAGGTCAACAAAAAAGGGATGTCAAAAATCCTCAATTTTAAAGTTTGTCCAAGTGTATTAGCATTAGCAGCACCACTTTCTCTGAAGTGCCCTGACTACAGAATTCACACATTTTCTGCACTGGGGGATGCACACCAGTCCTGGGGGGTCTGGCATGCAAAAACTAGAGGAGATGCATTTCTCCAGCCTCAGTTAGTGAGTGTCCCTCCACCTCAGGGACCTCAGATGGCAATTTAGGATCCACAACTGAAAGACTGGTGTCCTCATACCTCTAACAAAGGGAATTGAAGCATCTTCATGTGAAGATCTGCTCTGGTTGACACTGCCAGGCCAATGCTTTTAAGTGATCAATCATAGAATCATCACAGAATCCTTCAATGGTTTGTGTTGGAAGGGACCTTAAAACTCATCTTGTTCCAACCCCCCTCCCATGGGCAGGGGCACCTTCCACTGTCCCAGGTTGCCCAATGTCTCTGCTCCCTCCTGACCAGCCCTCCCTGCTTTTGGCTTGCACACTCCAGGGAAAACTTGCTTCAAGGATTTGATTTCCCAACTACTTATTCAAGGGATAACTTGATATCTATCTAAAACCAGACTGAGGAGAATGGAAAGAAAATAATATGATTATGAGTAACTGGGCAGGAGCAGGTAAATGCCCCAAGGGGATATTTTTAAAAGCATTTAACTTACTGCAGTTTTTTCCCAAGCTTGCCACTGGGGTGCTCAGCATTACACCCTTCCATCTCATGAGCAACTGCTGACTTCTCTTCCCTGACTATCCCTGGGATACTTTTCTAGACTAACTTCTCTCATTACATCTTCCTTGGCACAATTTCATCCTGCTCAAGAACCAAAATGAGCTGCTAAATTTTGGGAGGAGGAATGGGAAAGCTCATCCTGACCCTTTGCAGGATCTGGTGGAGGTTAGTGTGTCTGTGATGGCAATTTCTATAACAGCCCTGATATTTCTAGAACTTGTCTTCCCATTCCTGGAATGCCTGCCTGTTCCCAAGCAGTGCCTGCTGGCAACCTTTTGGATGGACACAAGACCCCAGGTTTTCAGTTAAATACACAAAAGCATGTTGAATGGAGATGTATGGCAATTGTAACATCCCAGTCATGCCACACACACCACGCTGCTGCTTGGAACAAAGAAAAAAGTGCTGCTAAAAATACACCTGCATTGTTATAGGTTTGCATTTAGAATTTGTGATTTGCTTTGGTTTAGTTTTGGTTGTTGTTTTGGTTTTGGTTTTTTGGGGTTTTTTTTCAATCCAAACATCTATCTTGGTGCCAGGGAAGAGAACAGAACAGCTGATTTTTTAATCATCCCATTAAAGCCATAAATATAATGTTGGAAGCTCTTAATGGCTTCTGATTAATAAATGAATGGTTGTTCCATACCCTTTAATTCAAATCCAAGATGCTCTGCCAATGCAGAAAGAAGACAAGAGAAAGAGAAAAAGAAAAACAGGTCTGTCAGAGAACTCTAAAATACAAACACACACACTGTGCAGTTACAGCAGGTTAGCTTTTGGTAGGCTCAGCAGCACTCACACAGAGACACTGTATGCTTCAGAGCATTTCAAACCCCCACCACAACTCACATGTTATGCAAAGAAAGACCCAAACAAATTGCAGTGGAAGTTAATTATGAATTCTTTCAGTTAATTATGAATTCTTTTGAGATGAGCCATGTTTGTTAGTACCTGATATGGAATTCACTGTTTAGGCAGAGGAAAAAAAAAATAGGAAAGGTACACTTGTTCTGAAACAACTCCTGACAGGCCAAAACACACAGAGACTGCATGAGCCTGGTGAAAACCATTAATTCCCTTTCCACAGGGCAAATCTGCCCTGGCTGGTCTCCCACGCCCCGGCATGCCCAGGGGCTGTGCTCCAGAGAGGAGCGCTGGGCACGGGGCTGGGAGGGCTCCTGCTGGGGCCTGGGGCTTGCCAGCACCGTGCTGCTGCCCACACCTCTCCCCTGGCCCAGGGCACAGCAGCCCTGGCAGCACAAGCCCCCCCTGCCCCTGCCCTGCCAGCCCTTCCCCACCAACCACGGATGCTGCGAGGGATGAGGTGCCCGGGCAAGGCAATGGATCCAAAAGTGCAAATGGCACTGAAGGCTTCCCTCAAGCCTGTGCCTTCCAAACTGCACTCCTGCCATGGCTCTGCATTGTTTTAGTGTGCTGCAAAAAGCCCAAATCGGAGCATGTGCTTTCAGATTCATATTCAGCACAAGTAAGATTGCAGTTCATCTTGCAGAGACAGTGCTAAGCACAGGAGTCTATCCAATAAATCAACAGTGCAAAACAGGTATCCTGAATTTTAGTAATTTTCCTGGCACAGACATCACCTAAAGACAGCTTTTCTTACATAAACATGAAAGTTCTCCATACTTACCACCACACACAAAAGTGAGCTCTGCTGCTCCCAATCACCATACACACAAGATTACTTGCAGCTTGGAGATGTCCAGATTTATTTACTATATTTTCCATAGGAACTGCTTTTTGCTGCACAGAAATATTGGCAGTTCTTTTGCAGTGCTGTTCAAAATTTAGGCGGGGGGGAATTAGCACTAACTGTTACAGAACATGTAAACACGTGTTCTAAAGCAGGTTCTTCTCTTCAAACCAGTGCTGATATTTGGGGGAGGTTTTGTTGGGGGAAGTTGGGGTTCTTTAAGATTTTGTATAATTTAGAGGCCACAAAACCTGGCTGCTCTCTGCTTCACATCTCATATTTTTAAAAGGGACAGCAAACTACAGAGCATTTCACAGTCATTTTGTGCACTTCTGTACATTTTGTGGCAGTGACATGGACATAATGCACTGGGCAGCAGAGAGCTGGACAGAATATATTCATCCTAAAGCACCTGGTTATCACATCCAGCCCTGACCTATTCCTAAGTCTTCCTCCCATTGCACACACCTGTTTCCCCTGACACTGACAAATGCATGTAGAGATACCTCAAGTTTCATCCATAAATCTGAGCTGTTGCTCCATCTGCATACACACATTCCTCCCTGTTCCAGGGTGTTCTGCAACATCTGCAGCTACAAATGGATGCAATTCAAAACATTTTCATGATTTTTTGCAAACTCAGAAATGCCTGTGAGAACAGAGGTGGTGGGCAGGACCCGAGGAGCTTGAGCCTTCCCACTGTACTTCTCATGTCAGAACTGTTTCTTTTGGCTCCCCAGGCTCAGGGAGCAGAGACAGCCAGATGGCTGGGAAACCTGTCCCACTGTCTTATTACCATCACAGGCAAGAATTCCTTGCTAATATCCAGTCTAAACCTGCTGTCAGTTTGAAGTCATTCTCCCTTATTCTGTCACTCCAAGCCCTCTAAATCTCTCCATATTTCTTGTTGTCCTCTCCAGCTTCAACAGGACAAGCTCGATTGGAAGCAATTTATCCAGAGGCTACCATGCAAATAAACTGGAGTGAGACAGCCCTGAGATGGCAGCTGTAGGCTGAGGAAATGGGCACAGCATTTTTCTCATAACCTTCATCATCTTCCTCCTGCCTGCACTGCACACATCCTCCCTGGTCAGGGCAAGCTGAGCACACTGAACTGCTGTGGCATTCCCCAAGCTCCTTGAACTGAGGACATGAGGGGTATTTTGGAAAAATCTCATTCCAAATGTGCCTCCTGAATCTTTCTGAAAATGTTTTTTTTCAGCATCAGATAAAAGACCAAGTCCTGCATTTACTTCATCTGCAGTGGCTTTGTGACTATGATGTATTGTAGTTATTTTAAAAGATGAAGAGACAAAAACCTTTAATGTAAAGTATTCCTGTAGGAGTAACACCTCAAGCAAGATGACTCTCACTGAACTGTAGATTTATAGGATGATTAAAAAGGATAAAATCCTTAGCTAACAGCTGTGAAAACTGTGGCTGTGCTCATTTGGTCTTCAGATTGCCCAAGAACGTCGATAAGATGTTTAGTTACTGCACATTATTCCCTCAAAATACGCTCTCTGGGACACAGAGCATGCTCCAAGGCAAGAAACAAAGTGGAGAACTGACATCTGAGGACTAGCAAGAGAATAAATTGATGATAATTTTGTTGGTAATAATTGTGCTGACAAGAGTAGCACTTGAAGGACTCTGATTCAGGTTTTTCCCAGGGCGTACAGGGAGCAGTGCAAGACAGGGGGCCACGATGGGGACAGAGGACACTGTGCCTGTGTTAAGAGCTGGGTGACACGAGGGATCTCCAAGAACAGAAAGTCTGTCAATGTTCCACAAGCTCCACAGCCATTCACCTTCTCCAGTACTGCAGCAATAAAACTAATTTGGTCTGCATCAAGAGTCCAAACACGTAACAACAGAGTATTCAAAATCTGCTGTGGATGAGCATGCAATTAACTTTAGGAGATCCCAAGGGTAACCTGTGCTGTGTCCTGGGGAGAGGGATCACCCTGCCATGCTAAACCACAAACACCCTGTAATTACCCAGCCACACCAAAGCACAGCCATCACCCTGTAATTCAGTGGTCAGCAGTTACCCTGTCACTGAATGGAAGCTGCAGAATGTCTGTGGAATTTAAAATGCTGCTAAATATTGGTTTTGGGGTCAGATGAGTGAGAGGTGGAGGAGGAAGCAGAAATTTAGGTAAAATAAATAAATAATCTTTCACTTATCATTTTTGTATTTCAGTCACAGCAGGTAGGGAGCCAGTGCTGAATAAGTGAGGTGAACAGAGAAGCTAAAATTCAGATCTGGACCTTCCTGGAAGAGCCTGGAGTGGTACATTTATCCCTCTGCTCACGAGGACACTTCACCTCAGCACGAGGAGCCAGGTTCCAGAGGCCACCCAGAAGGGTCACTCCTACCTGTCAGGGTGGTGACCAACATGCCCCTGGCCACAGCCTGGTGAGTGCTGGGGGAAAGGGACCATCCTCCAGAAAAACAAGAAGCCTCTCACCCAGTGAAGCCACACTGCTCCATGATGGCTTGGCCAGCAGCACTGGAGCCAGTTCAGGTGCTGCTGTGGGACCAGGCTGAAGACAAAGCTGCTCTCCCAAGGGATACCTGAAAATCCTGCTCTGTGTTTCCAAGCAGACCAGTAGGAAGGCTCCAACTGAGAATTAGAATTCAATTTGTAAAGAAACCAAGAATTAAATATGGGGTAAAAAATTGAGAATATGCTAGATGACATTGCATATGAATGTCAGCTCTCTTCTAGGGTGTTTACAGGCAGGCTACAGCCTGCAATTTTAATTGGATCACAAAGTAGAAAATGAAAATGTTTCACTAACAAAGATGAATGGTATGACATTTGTCCTCCAGATTGGTGATGATTATTTGTGGAGATGAATAAACAGCAAAGTTAAGATGAAGTTTCAGTTTCCACAGGCAAGAGGGAAGCATAAATATAAAACTTTATCCCAATTTTCTAAATTGTTCCATAAATCACAAGTGGAAAGAATCCAAATGTGCAGACTTAGGAAACAGAAGTGTTCCTGCTGACCACAGGAACTTTTTTTAACTTTCAGGATCTTAGCTGCACCAGGACTGAAATAGCTGCCATGTTTTACAAAACCTTTACAACCAGCCAGCCCAAAGCCTGGCAAGTTATTAGTAAACCTCCAGGAGGGTTTAACAAAGACCTGAAAAGTTGCTTGTATCAGAGAGAAGATAGAGGCAGATCTTGATCTGATGTAAAATGGGCAGATACGAAACACAGGTGCTGCACAACTTTGAAAAAAGAGTTTCTTAGAAGAAAGGATTATTTTGGACAAGGTTCTGTCTTCTGGGAAGAGCTGCAGGCCATAGCCCATGGAGCTGGACCTAGAGGGCAGCTCTACACTGGGTGAGCCTCCAGCACCCAGCAGAAGCTCTCAGAAAGAATTACTGACCCTTTTGGGTATTGCTGCACTCTTCAGCCAGCTGTGCTAGCAGAGGAAAATCTGGCTGCAGAGGCTAAATGGTCCATGGATGCCATTGCTGTGGGTTCATTCTGGCTGTGGAGCAAGAGTCTGAGGTGTTCCATTCTCACCAGTGCAGGGACAGAGACACCTGAGGTCTGTGGCTCTGCAGGTACCTGTGCCACAGGAGCCACCTGACAGCTGCTCCCACAAGTTTGGCTATGGAGACACAGAGTTTTGAGGACTTTGATGTGAAAAACGTTTCAGCAAGAGGGTTTAATGACTCATCAGCCATGGAAATAACTCCCTCTATTCTCATCTGCCAGGGCATTCCTCAGTTTTGTACAGCAACTGCAGACAATCACTGTCCCCTCTGTTCACTGCCATTAATTCTCTGCAGTTTAAATTTCAACTGATTTAAATGTTGCTTTAATGCCCCTCTACGAGGTTTTCTTCTCACAGGTTACTTAGAGCCTAAACAAAATGATCTCCTGACCTTGATCCATCAGCCTTATGTCTGAACAGAGTTGGGACAGACTGGGGGTTCTCTGAGCTACCCCAGTAATACAATTCCTAGTGAGTTTATCTGCACCAATCTGGTAGAAAATAGCAACAGTGTGAGCCTGACATGGGAAAAAAAACCAAAACATCTTTAACATTTTCTCTTCATTTTCAAGCAGTGGTGTATATATCTAGAAGAGCTGGCAGTAGGCACCTGCTCATATGGTTGGAACAGCAACATAAAGAAACATCACATGAGAGAAAACCTATCTAAATACACCTAATTTTCATCTTAATGTGGTCTAGCAGGTGTTTTGGGCAATCAGAAGAAAATAAACCTCCAGAGCTACCTGTCAAAGAGACAAAGACAGCCTGAACTCCTGGAGAACATGGGGAGTTTTACCAGAGCAAAAAGTGAATAAGGGTTTAAACCAGAGAGGTAGGAAGCTGCTCCCAAAAGGAGGACACAGAACATCTGGCAGGATGCTGGGATGCTGCACCATCTCTATCTGTGGCCCAAATTCAGCAAAATATCTGCCATATCTTTTCAGAACAGCACCTTCAATTTAGCTCACTCAGCCCTGGGATATACCTAATAAAAGTCATTGTCATATTTAATATTCATATTAAAGAATCAGGAGGATCCAATCTAGGCCTGAAAACCTGAAATACCCCAAATACATTTAAAACAACACCAATATAGGTGTTCTTATTTAAGTATCTGTCAAATGCTGGCAGTGTTCTCAAAACATGAATCAGGACAGAGCTATTTTATTTCCAGTGGAAATGCCTGAACCTCATTTAATCTGTTTCAGCTTTTGACCTGTCAGAACCCATATGGGATGAAGCATTGAGTGAATTATGAAAAATCAGCAACTTCTACTGTGCCCTAATTATTGATCAAAGTAGAAGGTAAGCGTTTGCAAGGTCCACACTTGAGTGAAATGCTTTTCCTACTCAGAAAAACAGAAAGTTCAGTGCAAGCTTTTCTTCAGTGCTGCTGCTATATTACCCAACTGTGACCTGAAAGTGAAAACAGCTATAAACACGTATGAATCATCATCTTATATGAATTTTATCCAAGTTCAGACAGGTAGCCTGGATTGTTAAGCTGTTTTTACCTTACTATGCTGCGGTTAAAGCAAACTTGAGGTAAGGAAATGTACATGTGTCAGTTTTAAAGCCGACATGGTTCCTCTAACACGTGAATAAAATTAAAACAAATCTCAGTCCCATAAAAAGCTGGATTCTGCAAGCTGGGGAAAAAAACCACATGCTGTTTACTCCTGCCATTAATGCTCTCAAAAGGCATTTTCCTGACATAAAACTCATTTTCACCTCTGTTTTTGTTTTGCAGCATGGCAGCAGGAATGTTTAAGCCCGTTGGACACCACCTCATGAAACATGCTACAAATCAGCTCCATGGGGTGAGCATCCCACTGCTGGCTGCAGCCAGGGCCCTGACACCCAGGGCTTCCAAGAGGGAAGGAAACCCTTTACCATCAGGTGAAAGATCAAAAAAGAACATTTTTGGTTGTTATTTTAAAAAGAGCTTGCTTGGATATTGGCGCCTGGGCGGATAAATCAATGGAGGTTTCAACTTCGGAAGCCAATTTGGAACAAAAGGCAATGTAAAACATTGAGCTGTCCCAAGGGCCCCACAAAGTCCATTTGCATCTTGTCTGTATGCTCCATGCAAGGGAGTCTAATTCCAGCACTTGCCAGCTATTAGCACGTGCAAATGAGGCTCCTGCAATTCCAGTTTGGGATGAGGACGGCAGGATTCCTCACGGAGCAGTGGGAGAGACATTCTGGCAATCAAGGAGCCATACTGAAGAGGCATTTCTCCTCTGGTTACCACTAATTAAAGCCTCTTTTTGTCTCTTTTTAAAAAGCCTCTCTTTAAACCCACCATTTGTGGTGGGTCCAGTTAGTCAACGTGGAGGCAGGATGGGTTTCAGGGACAGTCACAGAGGGGGCACAGGGAGGGTCACAGGTTTCCTGCTCTGTAAGTGCATCTCCTTTCAGGTCAGTCCTTACCCAGACCAGGATCCCACTGATGCAGGGACACTGACTGAATAGGGACCCAGAAAAATCATCCACCTTGACCACCATGAGCTGGTTATGTCTATAAGTGAGATCTGTAGGAACTGGAAACTCGAAACTGGGAAGCACTAAGTGCAAAGGCTTTAGGGTATTTACACCCACTGAATGGAGTAAAGGATCAATCACTGGTACTTAGGCTCAATCCCATATGCAAGGCTTTCCAACTACCTAGGAGAGACAGGCACACCTCTGTGTCCAGGAGGGACATAGTCTGATGCCCATTTGGCAGGTTTATCCTGTATCCTGCATGGCAGTGGGGCTCGGAAGCCCAGATGCAGTGGCAGCCACCAGTGTGACCTCTGTGCCACAGACTGTAAAGTGATTTCATTACAGTCACACCCTCACTGTGATTTCCTCCTTTGGTTCAAGGAGACTCACACCCCCTTCGCAGGAGTGGTGGGAAAATGCCCAAATCCTGCCCTGCACAGCACAGTCCATGTCGGGACAGCAATGCTGGCAGGCCCAGCTCCACACACAGCACAGGCTCATCTCACACAGCACACCCACCACACAAACTTGGGCCTCCTCTGCATTTTGCCTGGAAAGAGCAAGCAGCATTCAGTTCAATCAGAAATGAAAGCAGAGCCCATTCTAACACATGGGGAGATAACGACCCCCAGTTCTCCTCTTGGACACGGTCACAGCTCCTCTTAGGACCAAGGAGAGCTGGGAGTGCACAAGACAGGAAGAGGGCTCTTGGAGAACAGAAGAACCTGCTTTAAGGACATGACACAGAGCTACAACAACAAGGAAAGAGAGAAGTAGAAAGAGACATACTGGAGAAGCTGACCATTGCGAAATGCTGACACCGGTCTCCTGTGAATTCGATCGGACACCTACCGGAAGAGAGAAAACCAGAAAGAGAGAAACAAGATAGCAAAATGACACCCAAACAGGCTGAACTGAGGCCCCTTCTGATCCCTTCCACGGCTCCTATCTGTCTGCTTTCAGCCTTCACCCTTACCTGCAGCCCTAAGCCCTACCCAAAGCTGACACCAAGAGCCATCCCTGACTAGACCACTCTACATCCACCGCTGTGCCCGGGAGGTTTTAAGTAGTGTGGTGCATTTTTTGTCTTCAAACATACTTTGCTTAGGATCTGGCATGTACAATCGCAAAGGCAGTTTCTCCAAACATCTCTGTCCGAAGAATCCATTTGGACATCTGGAGGGGAAAAGGGGAGAAATCACAGAACATGTCTGGCACAGTTCTTGAGGCTAAGGTCAGAAATAAAAAGTGCATTGTGATGAATGGAAAAAATAAAGGCTTTACATGCGTATTTACTCTTTGCTTTAACCAGGCACCTGCAACATCAGTGTTCCAGCTCTGGTTTAGGCCTGGGTCTTCAAGCAGGCAGCCAAACCCCTCCTGCTCTGTCCTGCTCTGTCCTGCTTTGCCTGCCTCCTTCCTTCTCACCTGCTACAAGCACCAGCTGGCAGGAAGACTGAGATGTGCTGGATGCTACTTTCAGAGACTCCGTGGAGCTGCTCTGTAGACTGGCAAGAGGCACCAAAAGCAGTGAGCAGCTGCTCAGGCGACAGCGAGCGCTGGGTGTGGAAAGCACCACCCTGTTATGACCCCAGAATTACCCACGGGGTGTTCTCGGGGTGGTTAGAGAGAAAGCACGTGCAGAGTCTCTGTGTTAACAGAGAGAAAGGGACAGAGAAGAAAGCTGAGCTGAAGGGGTCTCACATGCTGTCCAAATGCAAGGCTCTCTCAGGCTGTCCTGGCCTGGGTCACCTGATGGGCCAAGGTGTGCCAGCTCATGGGCACCAGCTACACATCCACGGGATGCTCAGGTGGCAGAAAAGGTGCCCTGCACTCACGGGCCACCAGGCACTGGAACCAGCCCATGAGTAGCTCCCCAGAACACTCCCCAGCTGAGCCAGGTTTGGGGAGCACAGGGCCATGGGCAGGGGTGCAGCAGGAGCTGCAGAACCACCCAGGGTGAGCAGCACCTGCACCCTCTGCACTGTCACCCACTGCAGCTGCAGGTGAGCCTGGGAAGCGATGGGAGCCCAGCCTGGCGTGGTCAAACACTTCTCCCTCAGTCACTTGTCTCCCTCCCTCACTTCACATCTTTTCTTCTGGATATTCCTTGCACAGTCCTGCACAGTATCCCTAGTTTTCTTGAAGTCCCAGATCTCACCTCCCTGTCCCACAACTCTCTCCCTTCTCAACAGACCTCTCTTTCCTCTGAGCTTGAGGGCTTTATCTTTATAGCATTTTAACATCTGTTTCTCAACTTTTTGTGAGCAGAGCTGCAGGCTCTGCACCTGGTAGATGTCAGACCTTCCTCGCTCTCAGATGCCACCCACAAAATCTCACTGTCCCACAGAGATCTGCAACTGATCAACAAGGAAAGGACTAAAAGACACCTCAGTAAAACACAGATGAATCAGAGACCAAGTCTGATGTCAGTGGCTCAGCTCCTGGCCAGGCCACTTCAAAGGACAGCAGGAGGTTGGAGCAGCCACAGCACAGTGCCAGGCAACTGCTCCCAGCCTGTGCATCGGTGGGGGATGGTCCAGCTCCAGCTCCATCCAGCTCCAGCTCCATGTCTCCCAAGGAAAGCTGGCTCCATGCAGAAAACCTTGATTTTTAGTAGTTGTACTTCATCATG
This sequence comes from Peucedramus taeniatus, assembly GCA_013400575.1. Lineage (NCBI taxonomy): Eukaryota > Metazoa > Chordata > Aves > Passeriformes > Fringillidae > Peucedramus > Peucedramus taeniatus. The sequence continues at coordinate 28,301 of WBNO01010167.1, forward strand.
CACATACACTGACCTGGCTTTGGCACTTGATTTCTTGCTGGATTTCACTGCAGTTTGGGTAGGCCTGAGCTGTGCAAAAAAGCCTGCTGCATCCTCACTGCCCATGACCAAATGTGGATCAGCATCTGGGTTTTTGGGACCTGTGCTCACACCTCTAAGTGTGCTGGGCTATTTGTGCACCCCAAATTGCTCATGGAGAACTTTAGGGCATGGGTTTGCATGAGGTTGAACTGAGCTCTCCAGTTATACCCTTCAGTTTCTCAGTATCCAAGTCACTTCTGAAACTGAAAATCAAACAGGCAAATATCTGCGAAAAATTGGTGCTTTTTTCTCATTCTTGGACATTCTTCTTGGGGCACAGGAAAGGGAGATGAACCAGCCACACCAAGCCAGCTCCCATCCCAAGGAAAGCTCAGCCCAAGGTGTGACCATCAGACATGGGGCCTGTTGACCTCCCCTGCAATGAAGCAGAGGAAGCTGGTGCTGGGAAGCGAAGGAAATGCCCCACTGTCAATCAAAAAGCACAAACCTGAGGCACTGGGTGTCACAGACTCACAAAGACAGCCCCAGGACTGGACAAACCCTTCAGAGGCTGCACTGGGGTTTGAGCAAGGAATCCAAAAGAGAAGGTGTCTTCCCAATCCTTTCTGAAGTTCATTCCTCACCTCTGATAGAGTCAGGAACTTATTCACAGAGTCTTCAAGGGAATCCAGTTTAGCTTGCAATGTGCTTCCCATCTGTCTGGGATCTGAGATTTCCTGGACATTGTGAGCACACCAAAGGGTCTCAAGGGTGCTGCTGAATGAAGCAATTCTCCCACCCACCCCAAAAAGAGGTGTTTTGTCAGAAAGGAGCTAAAATTACCTCAGGTGCACATCTGCAAGAGGTCAGGCAAGGCTGGAACTCCAGTGTGACTGTGGCTGCATGCCATTAAGGAAAGACTGAAAACTATGGGAAAATGGGTGGAAGGAAATAGAAGCCCAGAGAAAGGAATTGGTAAGAAGTGTAAAAGCAAAACAAAAAGGTGTCAAAGAGGCTTTGATGCCATGACAGCTACCATATAGCCCATCTTCAGATCTCTGCAGTCAGCCAAGCGTGGGTGGGAAGAAGAGCTCTCAAGACAGAAGGCTGTAGACAACTGCCTTCTCTGTGTCTAGGACAGCTAGGATTTTCATCTTTGGTTACTCAGTGATTCAGCACTGGGAGAAGTGACAGGAAAAATGCCCCCCTGAACAAGAGCACCTTCTGTCACCTCTCAAGCTTGTGTACCAGCTGTCAAGATGCAATGTGCCACCCCTGCACACCTGGGTTCTGGCTCCTCATAAGCAAGACTGCAGGCAGAAGCAGTGACCAGAAGACCTTTGAGAGCATGCAGTGCTTTTGGTTCCTTTTCTTAAAAATCTGTCTCTAACTTCTAGGCTGCTGAAGATGATTTATTATTTATGGCTGTGGCCCCAGATATGACTTCAAGGAAAGAAATTTCCAGCATGCTTGGCACATGGGTCTCCCAGTCTGAACAGGAAGAGTAGTGGAGATCATCCCTTCTGCATTAAAATCTGCTGCCCGTGGTGAGAGCAGCTCTTCTGCAGTGAGGGGTATATCTGAAAGTTAAGGCTCACTGCAGCTGAGAGCTGTGAGCTGGCCTTTGATCATGGCATCCTTCTTCCTGTACATTTTACTCAAGAGGTTCTGGCTGGCTGGCCCAGCAAAACCAAGTCCCCCCTTCTTTGGAAAACTCCTGCAGGGACTCCACAGGTGGTGGACTTTCCTGCAAATATCACCTTTGGACTTTATGGTGCACTCACAGCGGCACAATGGGTCTCTCCCAAGGGAAGTGGACAAGGGTGTGTCCGTAGGAATGGTCCTGGAGAAGGACAAGGCTGCACCAACCTCTTGCAGACAGCACCTTGTCCCCTATCTAGCCTGAGTGGAGACTCCCAAAACTGCCCTTGCTTAACTCCATCTCTCTGTGTCTAATTGCTACCTCTGAAAATTACTTGCAAATGCCATTGATAAAACTGGTCAGGGATTTTTCTGTCCAGATTCTATTTTCTATTATTGCTGGAAAATATCCCATTCTTTTAGTTTTGACCTTAAGACCTTTTTTTTTTTTATAACCCCATTTTGAAAACATTTGCAAAATTCTGCTCTTGGGTTCAGGATGAATTGCAGTGAGATATTTACATGGTAACAAAAATGCAGTAAGATGATCAGTCAAATAAAGCATCTCAAAAAGTACAAACCAAAATAGTTTGAATGACTCATTTTTATGATGCTTGCTGGGCACTTATTGCTGAAAATTGAGGAACTTCGACATTTTGCCCTGTATCAGGGCAGGGCAATAATTATTGTTAATTATTATTTGCTACTTTTGTCTTCCTGCTGGAAGCAAAACTTTTTCTGTTCAGCTGTTGCTCTAAATCTTGCAAGGGTAGGCATATTTCCTTTGCACCCCCAGATCTTAATTAAAATGTGCCAAATTCAGTAGCTCTCATAAAGCAATCCATGCTACAGAAAAATGTGAATGAGCAGGTGCTTCAAAATGACACAATAAAGACAAACCGTAGCAGAAGGACACAATGCACTGAAGTAAGCAAATGGAAAAAAAAATGTTTTAAGCACGTTGCTTTTTTGTGGGAAGGGCTGAAAAAGAAGACAGTTCTGTCATTGTCCCCTGACCAGTCCCAGATGATGAGGCTCTGGAGAGCCACAAAAGGCTGGACTCCACCAAATCACTGATGGGAAGAAGAGAAAGCAACCAGAATAAATGCAAAGGTCTTCTCCAGAGCAACTAATCAAGGCATGTTTGCTGCAGAGCAGAGTCCAAAACTCAGGGACCTCCACTGCTGGGCTCAGTGATGGCAGCAGGATCTGCCTCGCTGCCTTCACTGAGCCTTTGCTGTTGCAGGATCAGCTTCCACACTCTGATGGGCCTCAAGGGTCTGCTGCAGTCACAGTGCATTGAGCAGGAGGCACAGATGGGCCACTTGAACCTGAAAAGGTACCTGATCTCATCACCCAAGATAAACAGCATGCAAAACCCAGGGAACGAGTCCTGGCTGGTTTGGGGGATTTGGAACAGGATGTGGAGATTTTCACCCCTAGTTCTTCATTTCCAAGGACATTGCAACACCTCCCCACAGGGCTGCTCGTACACCCGTGGCACAGTGACGTCCTTGTGGCTGTGCAGTGAGCAGCTGGTGCTGACCAAATGCCACTGGGAGGGCTGGAACAGCTCCAGATGCCACAGCTGAGCAAACAGGGCTGCCAGGAGGACCATAGCCATACAGCATCCCTGTGATAGTCACACTTTTGGAGGGTGCTCTGGGAAAGCACAGAGGAGCTGGCAGTGTGGCCAAAACTTCAGAATGATCTCTCTCTTTCCTGGGAAAATCTGCAGGAAACAATACACTTGGAGAAGGTGAACATGTGATTTTAAAAATTGGTGACTTGGGTTCATCAATTAATTTTAAAACTATCTGATCTTTTCTCCTTTTGCTTTGTTTTGTTTTTTATTCTCTCCTTGACTTTCACTTTTTGCCTGAGGTAGTGCAGGCCTCTGACCTGCCTCCCCCACGTAAGGCAGAGCTGTCACCCCAAACCCAGACAATCTGTTTATCTGTCAGCAGTTGCAAATCCTCCAGCCTGATTCTTGCGAGCACAACTAGTCCAACATGATGTGGGGGTGTTGCTCTATAATACTCTTTTAGTCTTCTGATCCCACACAAGATCCTGGCCCAGAGCAGATCACTTGGATTCCACTGACCACACAAAAGAGACATGAAAGAGCATTTTAGTGGGCAGAGAAGGCTCTGCAGTGATGAGACCTGACTTGCTTGCTTTGTTTGGCTGGGAAGACCCCAACTGTACCTAGGGTGTGCCAAGACCTAACTGGGGAGAAGAGCATTTCTGCTCTCTGGATAGCACAGCCCTGTGGGACACCCAGCAATAAAAGATTAGAGCAACTTCCAAGTGCTCTGAGTTGTGCCAAGGACTCTCCAGGATGGAGGCAGATCCAAGAGCAGAGGCTGCCAGTCATCCCAACACTCTGTTTGACTGGACCCAACAAACTAGGCACCACTGTTGTGTGTCCCAGCCCAGCTCAGGGCCTGGAGACTTGCTTATGTGCATCCCCTCTGTGCTCTGCTCAGACCTGTCACTGCCCTGGAGTCCAGCTCCTGAGGCCTCTCTGAGCAAAATGATCTGGAGAAGCGTCAGGAAATTCTTTCTGTCAAGAGCCTGGGGCTTTTTAATTTACAAGGGCTGCTGAGTCAGTTCTGTCTGTGTGTGGCTCCGTCATTTCCCAGGTTTATGCAGAAAATTTGCAGAATATTTGAGGCAGGTCCCCCTTCTCCCATTTAACATGCAGGTGGTCTGTTTGCGGAGTCAGGATAGCAGCACAGATCGCTTTATGTTCAGGCTTCCTTTGACACCAGCATGTGTAGAATTTACTTCAAATTAAGGACAAAATTATGGAAGAACACAATCCAGAAAGACACTATTTCTGGAACAATCCAAGTCCATTCTGGGCTCTTCCTCGGTGAAGAAAATGCTTTATCCAAGGTCTGTCTGGAGCATATTAAAAAGGGAGGGAGGAAGTGGGATTACAAGCAAATACTTTGTTCCTCAGGATTTAAAAGACCAGGAGGAATACGTTTCTGGGAAGCCTGTTATAAAATAATAATAAAAAGCCAGCTGCCAATTTAGGCAATATTTGTCGCAAATCGAGCATGAACCACATCAGGAGAAGAAATTATTTGAGAACTCATCTGCTGGTTTTGGTCCAGATTGCCAGGGGGAACATCTACAGGAAGGATTTCCTGTGCTTCTGGACATCTGCAAGAATGGAACCCACTCCAAGAAGCTGATCCAGGATGGTGGCAGGCAGTGAACAAGAACACTCCAAAATTCTGGTAGCGGGTATTGGAAAGGCTAGTAACATCACATGAGTGCTGAGGAGGGTAGAATCCCCTGAGCATTTAGTGAGGGAGGGCTGCAAGCTGGCACAGGGGCCAGATGATCCCCCCAAAGCTCTGCTGACTCTGACTGGAAGAGTGACATGGAAACAGCACAAGGACACATGTTGTTCCTGGCTGGAGCTGCTCACGTGGCTCTTGTGGATCTCCAAAGCATCTGAAGAGGTTGTGAGCAGCACCTACTGATCTCTTCAATGCTCAGAGGCACAGTGAGGCTGGAGGACCGAGGCTGCTGTTGCAGAGATCAGGAATGAACTTGGAAGCCTGTATTTTTGACTCCTTTGTCCTCCTGCATCTTTCACAAACCACAGTAGCAGATCTCCTGTCTTGGTGCAACAAGGAAGCCGTGGAACGTATCAGCTCTTTGTTTGCAGGCAAAGGTGAAGTCTGTTTATTCATCAGCATGAATATGTCTGTTTATTCATCAGCATCTTCCCCAAAAATCACCCTTGTCATTGGGAGAGCCATTTTATGGGAAACACTTTTCAGTTCAAATGCTTCTGCATTCCTCAATAACTATTATCCTCTAGAATCCAGAAACTCTAAAATTACACCACTTCAAAAGCAAAAGGTTTTCTTATCTTCAGTCTGAGATTGAATGATAAAAGCACCCAAGGAGAATGAGCATCCAGGGTTCTCCTCAAGTAGTAAGATCAGAAGTGACTGTGCTGAGTGGAAGGCACGTGGGTCCCCTGGGTTTCTGTGAACATGGAGCCACCTTTTCTGGCAGATGAGCAGTGGCAGTGCAGATGTTCCCAGCACCTCCTGCTGGGTGTGACACTTTCCTGCCCTTCCACACACGCCTGTTTAATTCCCATCTGGTTTTAGCAATTGGTACCTTGGAACTCATCAGAAAAGGATATCGTTTTACCATCTGCAAAGTGAGGAATTCAGGCTTTCAAATGATATGAAATAATTAGGTCTGTTTGGTGTGGCACATAAAATCTTAATGGAATCCATCACTGAGTGTTCCCTCTGTTCATCATCCGTCAGAACAGCCTGGTTGGAAGGTAGGCTGGAATTGCTTTGGTTAAAACAGTCTCTCTGCTGAAGACATTTGACAACTACCACAGTATCCTTCATTAGGAAAAAGTGATTCTTATGCATGGTTGGAGTTCAGGTAACTCTTGTTGTAATTAGAAATTGATCCCATTTGAGTCTTGCTCTGCATTTAGGTTCTTCCCAAAAGAAATAGACTTGAAATCTGTGCCTCTGCCGTGACCACATTGCTTACAGATATTGATTCATACACTCCTCCAGACTTCAAGGGTTCAGACCTTCCCAGAATGGAAAGACTGAAATTCCTGGGGCTTCCTGGGCTACAGCTACCCCAGAATGGTGGCTGTGACTTTAACCATCATATGGGGCTTCCCCCATGTTTCCTATGGGGAACACTGACAAGATGAGCCCAGGGTGCCACCAAGAAGCCAATGGCAGTGACAACTACACTAAAGCACAGGGCTGGAGTGGACAAGGGCTGCTCCCACTCTGCGCACACATGGGAACGAGGGGTGACACAGCTTCTGGTTTCTGTCCTGCCCAGCTCTTTCTGTGTCTAAGGGGCAAGTCTGGGAGAACTGGGAGATGCTCCTTCCACCACATCTGCCCTGGAAAGCCAGAGCAGAAGAGCTCAGTAGGATACATTTTCACATGGCCTTTTCTGCTGCTCACTGCAGAATCAAAGGAGTACTGGGAGAGGGAGGAGCTGTGCTTAGTGTGATCCAGCCCTTTCAGGCTTTCCACAGGAGGTGAGGGCTGTGTTCAGTGCATCCTCCAAAGCCTGAGGAGCTGAGGTACCTGATGAGCATCACATCCTGCAGTGCTGCTGGGCTGACATCCACAGATGCAAACACCTTTGGCTGTGTCTCCACTGAGAGGTCTCTGGGTTCCAAAGGGAGAAAATTGTCAGCTCTGGGCTTCTCCAAGTTAGGCCTGGGTCACCAGGGAGCTCAGAAGAGGATTCCATCTGCTTAGTGAGTGCACATCCAGGGCACTACATCCTGCTCACTGTGCAGGAGCCCAGGGTCAGGTACAGGAGAGCTGGGTACCTGCACCTCCAGCACTGGCAATCAGACTGCACAGCTGGTCCACAGGCACTGTCAGGCTTGGGGGGTGAAGTGTGAGATGCTATTGGGCTTTCTGGCTCTGAACCAGGGGTGAAAACGTCCCACATCCCATTCCACATCCCTCAGGCTGTGCAGCCCCACTTCAAACTCTTCAAAGCTCATTTTAAGGATAACTTAGTACATGTCTCTAGTTTTTCTTGTAGGTTTGAAGGGGGAAACAAACATCTCACAGTGGTCACAAAGCTGCACAGGGAGGGGAACAGCTGGGGGTTAACCCTGGGCCCATGGGATACAGGAGAGGTTGGGGCAGGTCTCAACGAGGGACCCTCCAGTCATGGAGGAGGGAAGAGGCTGTGCCCCTGAATGTCTCCCTGATTGGAGGACAGGACGTGTCAGCTCAGGGAGGGCAAAAGGGACTCAAAATTCCTTGAAGCTGCAGAGGAGAAAGGGGAGAAAGGCAAAAGAAACAGCCAGGACAAACATATTCTTAGAGGGAGAAAAGCCAGGAAAAGTGAACAGTGACACGCACACAAAAAAGGAAAATACGAATCCTTGCACCCCAACCCTTGCCCCTCTGGTGCCCCTTTCTGAACCTGCACAGCTCAAACTGCAATTGCCAGGAGAATTTCAGAGCTCCCCCCCCCCCCCCCCCCCCCNGTTGCACAAAGGTCTCCTCTTCCTCAGCCAAGAAATTTCCATATTGACACAAGAACTCCACTCACTTACTTGCACGACAGCTGATTAATCCCCTCGATGTAGTAGCACACCCCTCCATTGACACAATAGGACTTGGCTGTTTCGTTGCATTTTCTGGCATGCCCGGACCAGGAGGAGAGAGTTGTGGTTACTGCAGGGGAAAACAAAAACACACACAAAAGGAGATATTGTTATTTCCTTTGTTTGGCAATTCTGCTTCCTTAGATGATTTTCTACGAGTTCATTTGCCAAAGTAAAAACCCCAGACCTACAAACCTTAGCCTGTGCCTTCAGACCCACCTTCAGGTGTCCCGGGGCTGCAACCTGACCCTTCCTTTCCCAGCAAAAGGGGCCAAGTGAGTGAGAAGTCGAAGACTCATCTTCCTCTAAGCAGCCAGCATGTAGTACAAGATCATTTTTTTGGCAAGCTGTAGGGAAGTGCCCCTTTCCCTCTGTCCTTGGCCCTCCCTCATGCTCAGAGTGCTGTGCCAGCAGGCAAACAGGGGTCAGGAAGAAGAGGAGCTGCAGAGCCACAGAGTCCCAGTGATGTGCTGCTGAGGCCTGAGCACCTCAGGACACTGGAGCCAGATCCAGATGTGCTGCAGGGGACTCTGTAGTGCTCCACACCTCTGTCAGTTGAGTTTTCAGAGCCAGGAGCAGGTCTGACACAAGAAAGAACAGCTCCATCTGTCCCTCCCATTTCCTGACCGTTCCTCTGTCCTGCCACAACTGGGCTGCCCCAGCAAAGTGCAGCAGAAGTCAGCCAGCCCCAGCTCATGCTGAGGGAGGCAGCCAGCATGACTCCATTTTCCTGGGATACAGGTGCTTTTCCAAATCTAAACTTGTTTCTAGGGAAAAGCATAACAGTTCTATAAACAAGAAAACCGGCAGAATTTCACTGTAATTCCTGTCTCTGAGAGAGGAGCCCAAATCAGAGTCTCCAAAGGTAAAACAAAGGCTTCTAGGAAGGAAAAAATCAGTTGTTAGAGCACTGATGCAGGTTACAGAAGGTGAGCAGCTTTGGGGAATGCAGACACATCTTCACTTAAGTTTAATAAGTGCTGGGCACTAAAAAGCATGGATGTTTTACAACTGAATACTTAATTTCATTAAAAATAGTTCTCTTTCCTGGACTACCCACCTTGCTCAGACCCTATCACAGTTACACCTCCAGCAGCGTGGCTACTGCCTACTTTGCAGCACGTTTTATGCTGCAGTCAAAGCTTCTGAGGAGATGTTTTCTTCCATCCTGTTTTCCAAAGCATGAACAAGCCTGGTGGAGAGGTTAGTGACACCGTACTGAGACTGAGCTCCTCACTGACACAGGGCTCCAGAAGGAAAGCTTGAACCAGAGCCAGGCAGGAGCCAGGCAGAGCCACAGAAGGAGCAGCAGGGCAAGCCATGGCCTGTCCCAGAGGGAGCCAGCCTGTCCCCACTCCTCGGGCAGCACCTGTGCTCATCCCACCTCCGCAGGGGCTCCGAGGCTGCCTCTGGCTGCAGCCCACACGCCAGAGCCCAGGGCTGCATTCCCAGCTCCAGCTCCAGCCTGCTGGGAACATCTGGGCTCTCCCAGGCAAAGGAGGGCTCCCAGCACCTTGTGAAGCCTCTCACATGTGGGTGATGCTTGGCACTCGAGTTTGTTCTGTCTCTCAGGTGTCTGGGACTCTCTGCAGGCGAGGGGTCCATGCCTCTCCAAGGAGGAGATTCCCACTGGGCTGTGCCCAGCTGGAGCAGCCCAGGCTGTCACCTGAGCACGGCTCAGGGCAGAGCACGGCTCAGGGCAGGGCCCAGCTCCCTGCTCAGCCTGGTTGAACCCATGTGCTGTCCCATCCATTGTCTGCCATTCCCATAAGGAAGTGGATGCCTCCCACTGGCTGACAGGCCGGGGCTGTCTGTGCACGGAGCAGAGCTATTTCTATGCTTTGCCTTGAATAACCATTGCCTCTGGCTCTGTCTTTTCACAGTTATCCAGGGCACAGCAAGTTGTCCCAAAGTGCTCTGCTAACGAGACATGGAAAACACTCCAGCAGAGACCCAAAATGCTCACAGCCCTGGGACAGCAGCTGCTCCCTGAGGGCACGTCCTGCCAGCCAGCTGGGAGCCAAATGTGGACAGCAGTGTGCACACACTGCAGTGTTGGAGCAGAGGATGGCTTGACCATGCCTCCAGTGAAACTCTTTCAAAAATCTGAATCCCACACTTCTGCAGGAAATTCAGCACTCCCTTCCAGTTAAGATTAATGGTAACTAAAAGCCAAAGCCATTATGAGTCTGTGTAATTTATCTGAGGAATGCAGACTCATTATACAGACATGACTTTATAATTTATACCTTTACAAGATAGTAGCACATTTCTGCTCAGGAGAGGAGAGCTGTGGGTCTCTGATAAGTGTGGGTCTCTGCAAGTGTACCATTGGATCAGGGAGCACTGAAATTTCATCAACCAAAGAGTTGGTGCAAATTGAAAGGCACACGGATGAAGAACAAGCACAGGCTGGAGGGAGCTGTCACCCTTGCAATCATCAAATACACCACGTGGTAGCAAGCAAAATGATCCATCTCGCAAAGTCTCACATCATAAACCCTAAAGAGATGATTTTGGAGCAAGCCTTGCCACAGCAAGAGAGGGGCAGAGAGGGAGAACTGAAAACAGAGCCCAGAAACCTCCCCGTAGGAAACATCCCAGATAAGAAGATACCCAACCCACCAAGATAGGTGGATGGGAAGATGCAGTGCTGTGTGATGTGATACAGGGAGGATTACAGTGCTCATGAGGCAGAGATTGCATGGGATCTTCATCACACAGAAACAGTTTTGTCCCTTTTAAACAAGTAAAAAAGATCCTGATACTATTGAGGCTTGTGCATGTTGGGCATGTCTAGGGGAGGGCTGTCAGAGCTGTGCCTGTCAGGAAAATACATGGTTGATCACCTCTACTAGAAGCACCTTTCTAATGTCATTATCCATTAAACCCTGTTTCCTGCAACTACCTTGCCTTTTTCCCAAAAGAAGCCCGAAGTGTTTTAAAACTGAACCATGGAATCACCTTACTACAGTCCATTTGTCAGCACAGAGATGTGGCAAAGGCCCCAGAGAGAGGCAGTTCCCTGTTGAGAAGAGAGCATGAGGAAATAAAGCCATTTTAGACTATAAGACTGATCAAGCCAAAGCCCTGTCTTGGCCCCAACAGTGGCAAAGCTTAAAAAAGATCAGCATGAGCACACAGTGATAATCTTCCTTAGGCCATCCAGGATGGGCAGCTCTGAGACAACCCAAGGCAGCCACAGTGTTGTCAAATTTAGTGGCCTTTGCTGGATTCTTCCACCAGCATGTTTAGCTGTTGTTTGAATAAATCTAATCTTGTAGCATCCACAGTATTTGTGACAAGAGCTCCAGTGCTATGCACACAGTGTGTAAGGCCACATCTCCATTTTTATTCTTTTAACCTGCCCTTTCCTGTCTTGTATTAGAAAAAATTAGTCATTATCTCCACTTGTTTTCCCTGTGTTACCTGTCATTACAGGCACAGCTAACATCTCCTTCCCTAGCTGGGAAGCAATGATCTCTTTTTATTCTTTTTTGGGTCATCCTTGGTTCTGTTATCCTCTTTGGAAATAGTGAGACTATACTGCACCCATGGTATTTATGGGATATTTATTCCAGCCATAGGAATTCTTTTTTTTTTTTTTTTTTTTTTTTTTTTTTTTTTTTTTTTTTTTTTTTTGAGATTTGATGTACTGAATACAGATCTGTCTCTCTTATAACCCTGAAATCTCACTGCTGTGTGGTAACATGCACTCTAGAGCCTTCCAAAGTGCCTGATCATCCTGGGATGCTGCTGCAGATGGGACTTCACATTCATGAGAGCAACTATTTAGGGAGTAAGGATGGAGAGACCTGCCAAGCTCTATGGGAGGACAAAGGGAAGCAAAATGTCTCACTTAGAAAATGTTAATTGTGCCTGGGTTGAAGCGTGGCCCTCTGACACCACGTGGCTGCAGATCACACACGAGCACCTCAAAGCATGATGCCAAAGGAGATTTCAGTGGGTTTCCACCACACCAGTGGGATAATTACCAGGTTCACAAATTACTTTGTGTTTAGCTCTATTCCCCATCAACCTGGGCCACTGCAAATACTTGAATAACTGCATGCCTGGTCCAGAGTCATCTGGGATGTTGGATGTTGGTGAAGTGAACCTCACACACACAGTTTATTTATAGCTGTGCAGGTACTTTCACCTCTGTACCAAACACCACACAGCTGTGCCTGGTAATCCAGAAATTACTTCCCACAGCTTTTCACTTTAACTGCTGTACACCACCAGGCAGATTCTATCCCCCATGGGCTGGTGTGGCAGAGTAAGTTCTTCATTCAGCCTCCAACACAACTCCATCTATCCCAAATGGCTTGGAAAGTTGTGAAATTGCTGAGATGAGTGGAGAATTGAATAAGCAAGGGAGCAGTTTTGGGTGGTAGCAGGGTGGAACAGGACTCATGAAGGCAATGGGACGTGATGAGGGGGTTGTGCAGTAACACCAGTCATGTACCAAGAACCTCCCCAGGTACTTCAACAAATTAAAAGCAGAAAAACAGGAGTGTGCATGAGGCAAGCAAGTGGTGATATTTCCTTTTGACCAGTGAGAATAAGCAAGATGTCCCTGAGATACACAGTGGCAAACTGGTCAGAAAGCCCCTGCAGGGTGAGAGAAGGGCTGGAGCAGCTCACCCATCAGCAGGTCAGACCTCCAGCTGGTCTTCAGTCCCAGGACTGAGAACAAAGCAGGAGGGAGGGAGGAGGTGAGGACAAAGAAGAGAGGGGAATAATGAGGTGAAGAGAAGAGGGGAGTAAGGCAGTGAGGACAGGGAAGAGAGGGCTGCCTCTTGATGATGTGTTTGAATGATCTGCAGCCACGTTTTATTGTTGCTGCCCCAGCCAGTGAGGACAGAGCAGCATAAACACATGAAAGATTGAGAGCACTGGAGTCATTCAGGGAGTCTATTTTCCACCACACCTCAGTTATTCTGGACTATCATCAATGCCAGGGCAACAGAGAAGAGAGCCAGGGGCAGTGACTCTGCCAGGTGGACTTCCCTTCACACAACCCATCTACGCAGAAAGGCCATTAATGATTGTGCAGGGATTCTTACACAATTCCTGTCATGCACGTCATTTAACCTTTGCAGGCAGCTCACCAGCCTGTTCTCAGAAGTCTGGTGAAATACTCCCCCTGCAAAGAGTTAATTAATGCAGCTTGGACTATAAATTATAGTTAATTTTTCATGAACTACAGCTACTGTCGAGGAGAGCAGGGAGACAGCGATGGTTTCGCCACTCCTTTTCTTCTTTATAAATAACTTTGGCTGGTGGGTTCATAGAGTACAGACACTTTATTCTCTCAATATTTAGACATTCAGGTAGACAGATGAACTCAGCTGGTTGGGGAGTGTATACAGATTGCCTGCTCTGTATATGCCTCATGTACTCACTGATAAAACACAGAATGGCTGAGGTTCCTCTCAACAGAGTTCATCCAACTGCTTGTTAGAAGAACATGGATGAGAAGGTGTCTGGCCAAGATATTCCTCAGTTGTAGCACTGTAATCCTGCCATGAGCCACACTAAATCCATGATTTACACTGATTAATACATGGAGGGGCTGGTGATCCTCACCATTCCCTCTGTGGCAGATTTCTGTATGTGTGATACGATGCCTCCTCTTGCAATAAACCTGAGCAGAGTCTGGATGTTCCTTGCTGTTATCTGTACATAAAATCAGAAGGGCCTGTGCACACTGGGGTTTGCCTGACAGCAGACTGGGGACTCTGGAGCTCATAAAAATTCTGCTCCTGTGTGTTTATTCATTTGGAAATGACCAAATATTTACCCCCGCATTTTATTGAAATAGATCCTGCTGGAATCATGTTTCCAGTTCCCAAGGGGATCATTAGACTGAGCTGCACACTAGGAGTTCATCCCAAGATACAAATACCAGACCACAAGGCACTCGTCTTGGAGCATCAGATGCTGCTGATCAAAACAGCACAGGTTGCATTCCCCACCTCTCCCATCTGCACTGTTCAGGGGTTTCACTAAGAAAGAAGTTTAAAGGTTTCTGAGAACTCAGGGGCTGTCTGTTTCCATGGGACAGGCAGTTATTGCAGGGGCAAAGTCCTGTGTTATTGTCAGGCTTCTAGCTGCTCCTCTGGAATGATCTCTGCAGCTTTACGAGAGAGCCCTTCCTATGCTCTTTTCTGCCACAGGGGTCTGAAAATGCACATGACAGCAGTGCAGCATTTCATTTTCCCAAATCCCCATCATCAATTGTAATAGCAGCAACATGATACTTCAATGAGGGGATTTGTTCAGCAACCTAAAAATCCTTTCACAGAGCCAATGCCAGCGTGAAAGCTTTGCAGGCCGGGCAGCTGAAGCCCAAGAAGTGAAGCAACACACCAGGATCCCAGGATGGAGCCAGGAGCAGATCCCCTGGTCCAGAGCCCAGTTCTAAAGGCTGAGCTCAGCCTCAGTGCTCCCAGGGGACATCAGCTCCCACCCCACACTTCATCCTGCCCCTCTTTGCCCTTAGAGTCACTGCCTGTCCTTACAGCACATCTCAAGTGTGGCAGCTTGTGTGACTACATAAAAAATACCCAGTGTGCAAAATGAGCAGTGAGCAGGATCTGGCAGCTGCCAGGCACCACACAGCTCTCTGCAGACTGGCAGTGAGATCTCCACATTCACCTCAAGGCTCCGTGCCTGCGTGAGTGCAGGTTCTGCTCAATTACAGCCACACCTCCAGCAATGGGGCTGAAATTATCTGAGCCAAGACCACACCAGGACTTATTTTTAGTCTAATATTGAAAACTGCTCTGTTCACATGGCCGGACTTGTGTCTGCTCTGCCCGTGCTCTGGGCTGGCTGGACACCCTTCCCCTCCAAGCCCAGAGCACCGTGCTCCCATCTGCAGCACTGGCAGCTCCAGGAGAGCTCAGTGGCCTCAGGCTGGAGGGGCCAGGGACTGCCCAGCTGGGACTTCACATTCATGGGAGCAACTATTTAGGGAGTAAGGATGGAGAGACCTGCCAAGCTCTATGGGAGGACAAAGGGAAGCAAAATGTCTCACTTAGAAAATGTTAATTGTGCCTGGGTTGAAGCGTGGCCCTCTGACACCACGTGGCTGCAGATCACACACGAGCACCTCAAACCATGATGCCAAGGGAGATTTCAGTGGGTTTCCACCACATCAGTGGGATAATTACCAGGTTCACAAGTTATTTTGTGTTTAGCTCTATTCCCCATCAACCTGGGCCACTGCAAATACTTGAATAACTACATGCCTGGTCCAGAGTCATCTGGGATGTTGGATGTTGGTGAAGTGAACCTCACACACAGTTTATTTACAACCATGCAGGTACAGAGCAGCTCACCCATCAGCAGGTCAGACCTCCAGCTGGTCTTCAGTCCCAGGACTGAGAACAAAGCAGGAGGGAGGGAGGAGGTGAGGACAAAGAAGAGAGGGGAATAAGGTGGTGAAGAAAAGAGGGGAGTAAGACCAGCCAGCTCACAGGCAGGTCTGCCATGGTCACCCAGTAAAGGCCATGCCAGACTGGATTTGAAAGCAGGTTTTGGGGGTTTGGTTGAACCATAACCACATGGCACGTGTTCCTATGGGGTGTGTAACTCACAAAGCACAGCACAGCCACTGCAGTCATGCAAGTCCATCAGGCTGAGCTCAGCTGGCAAAGTGAGGAGAATATTTCCAACACCAGCCATGCTAGGCAGCAGGGAAGGGATTAAACTGGAGATGGATTGCCCCAGTGAGGCTACAAACAGTCCAATGGCATCTCCAAGATGACAACTGCAAAATCTGTGGACCCAAACTGGTGTGTGGTGAGTTAGACTTAATTGGAGAAAAAAGGACTGTTTCAGCTACCCTTCCCACAGCAGTCTCTAGAGGGACTCGAGGGAGGCCTTGTGATCCCCAGCAGATGAAATAAAGGCCCCAAAACTAAACCCAGAGAGCCCAGCTTTCATTCAGGTGTTGCATATTACCCCCCAATCCTCTTGCTCCTAGCACAACTCAGCACTGCCTGTTCTGCTCTTTCTCCCTGTTTCACCTCCTCCTGTGACCCTGAGCCTCTCTCTGCTGCAGAGCATTCTCAGCCAAGGACACTGACAGCCCACAGAGGCTGATAAAGCACTCACCCAGGCACTCACCCAGCTACAGAGTGAGCAAGGAGCCTGAGCAGAGTCCAGCTGAGCAGCTGCAATGATCTACATGCTGGTTTAGAGCACCTGACCACCACTGGCACGTCCTCCTGCATCCTCACAGCATCCAAACCATGCTTCCTCCACCTGGCCTGCGTTCTCTCCTCACCCTCAGGGCTTCACCTGCTTGTTGAAGTCAAGGGAAGGAACTAGAGGAGAACTCAACAGCAGAAAAAAAGCACAAGGGATTACCTGACCTTCTCAGAGACTTCAAATCAATCTTACCTTTCTAAAATTAAACTTTGAGAGGGTTTGACTATCTCTGTCCTGCATAAACCTTCCATCTCAGAATGCTCTCCAAATTTCTCTGACCATTCTTCCATTTCTGCCTCCATCAGAATGCTCCTAAATGTCAGCACTGGTTCCTGTCCTGTTTACCCAACATGTCCATAGCCAGACTCCTGAACCTTGTCTAGCTGCCTCATGCTGCTCCATGACAGGATCACGTTACCATTCTGGGCTCTCTGGATACTGAAATGAGCATAAAGGACCTTTCTCTCTGCGTCAGGGCACACGATCAAGTTACCACATCCCTGCAAGTTCTTGCCTGTGAGCTGAGCCACTGTGACCACCCAACTGCACAACCTCAGCCTGTGACAAGCACAAAACAAAGTTCTCATTTGACACATTTTCACCACAAATGAGGGTACTGCAGCATCATACTGAACCTCATGCTATTCACATACCAGGTATGGGGGCATCAGTGTTTAAAATCCATCAAGTGATTTACAAGATTTCAGTAAAACAACAAGAGTAGGGACAACCTACAGGTGGCTCTGAATGCAGATATTGAAAAGAAATGCAAGACTTTTACAAGAAGGAGACACTTGTCTCCTCTCCAGATCATCCCAGCTCACAACATCTTCATCACCTCCCCATATGCTGTACACACGTGCAATTCTATGATACAATATCCATCACCATAAAAATCAGAGAATTCTGAGTTATTCAGATAACACTTGGGAGATATTGCAAAAAGGAATGTGAAGAGAAAAGTGAGTTACAACTTTAACTCTGAGGACTTTGCCATCTCTTCCCATCATTAAAAAAAAAAAAAGTGATGATGCATCCACAGAGGAAAGAAGTTTTCCAGAAAGGGAAATTTCTGTGTTTCCTCTCTGAGATTTGGCTTCTAAGAAACTAGCATTTATCGAATATGATGCAAATAAGTAGCATGGATCTCTTCTGGTGAAAACAAAGGGAAAATCCTGGGGAAGGATGGTGTGGCCATGGTATTAATGATATCTCAGCTTGGTGTCTCCAGTGCAGTGCAAGGCTAAGCACTACACAAGAGCACATTTTAAGTGCAGTTTTCTAATCAGAAAAGCTTTTAAAGAATACCTGGCAGTGCCCGCTGTGGCTGCAATCAGATTTCCTTTAAAATCATAAAAGACTGAGCTTTCAAAGGAGGAAACATCCCCATAAAATCTGCAGAGCAGAGATGCCAACAGTGAGGCACAGCCAGCTGTGCTCTCAGCTCTGGGCATCTACAGCTGGGATGGAAACACACAAAAAAAAATCCCTGCCAGGTCCTGGCTTCCCAGGGCTTTTGCCAGAATCCTGGTGGGCTCCCACTGGAGGGAGACCCCCTGACACAGACATAACACCCTCCACCAGAAATTGCTGAGCAACGTCCAGGCACCAGTATTCTAATCTACACTTGTATCGTTCCTTGATTTTTATTGCTCTGTGCCCATTTTCTGCTGCTTTTGGGACAACTGAATAGGAGAGAATGCTAAAAAGCATTCCAGCCACATTAAATCAAATCAAGCATTTGGGGAAATCTGTTCTTGCTTTCTGGAGACTCAGAAAAAATGGGATGGCAAGGCATGGATGGATTTTCTGCAATTTTCTTATTGCCTATGCTTAGGAGACCAATGTCTTTTTTTTGTACTTCCTACAGCCTGTTTTGGTTTTATCAACGATCCTCAAAAAAACCCCAGACACAAAAACAAAGTGATAAAAGAAAACCCTGTTAAATCAAAGGCCATAACAAGTACATCTTGTTGTAAGATCAATAAGTAAGTACCAATAAGTATCAGTAACTCCATGTACTGAAAGAGCTGGGAATGCTTAAACTTCAGTTACAATTTTAAGTAGTGTGTTCTTCAAGCTGCCATTGCAATACTTATCAAATTCTCCCTCTCCAAGATAGACACCAGCAACATAAATCAGATTTTTTTTAAAGATCTAGGGAAAGAAAGACCAGTGACTTTCAGAAAAATCAAACAGAAGGAGTGATTAAAGAAGATTCCAGGAGGCAATAAAGCATTTATGCAAAATGTCTCATAATAACAACAAATTAGGGGAAAGCAGCTGTATGGGGGGAGTGGGGGAGAGGTACTTACACTCTTCTTCCATAACAACTATTTTAGTTTCTGAGGCTGGTAAGACTTGTGGTGCTTTCGTTGTTCCTGGGGAAATTAAGGTAAGAAAGTAGTGAACAAAATATCTCTTTTGAGCAGAGCAGGGTGGGCTTAGCTACTGTGGGGAGGAGCAGAGGGGCAGGTGCTGCTGAGGGGCACAGGCTGAGGGCTGTCAAGGTGTTAGTGCTGGTTTAGGGCAGGGAATTGGGGTGACAGAGGCAGGACAAGGAGCGTCCCTGCAGGGGATGGCACAGGGCACGATGTCCCCTCGCTGGGAAGGGTCTCGTGTCACAATAAAGAGGCAGAAAGGGCTCAGGGTTCACCTGGCAGGAGATGAGCAGAAATATGGGAGGTTTTCTTAGCCCTGATGGCCACAAGAGTGCAAAGATGGGATGGCAAGACATGACAGTGGGGAAAATGTGGAGTTTAGGAAAAGGTGGGATTTTCTAAAGAGCCTCCATCCCACGGCTGTGTGAAGCTCTGCAGCACAAATTAATGCTCATACAAGAGGAACAGGGCCCCAGGCATTAGGGGGGAGAAGCACAGGGAGTGATTTCCTCTTTTTTAACCAGGATACTGGGAACCCCAATGCCCACAGCTCTACTCAACCTAGCACCTTTGGAGAAGTCCTTCACACCCTCTGGATGCACAAAGGAGAAAACCCCAGGAGCCTGGGCTGGGGGTGCAGTCCTGCCAGAGACAGGGGTGACACCACCACAAAGAGCTAGAAGCAGAAAGAATTTTTTGTACAACTTGATTTTTTCTGCAGTGTTTGATAAGGGGCAGGGCAGTTGAGGAGATGCCTAGAAATTTTCTGAGGAAAAAAAGAATCTGAAACAGTCCCACCTCAGCTATGCCCTCATGGCCATGTGATATCAGCATTAGACTATTCAATAATGAGAACTGGGAAATGGGATATTTTTCTAAGAAAGTATCTAATTTACTTCAAAGTCATAAAAATCTGCAATATATTGCAGTATATTTTGACTAAGTCCAGAAGCATTTCCTCAGAAATTAACACCCTCACAAAGTTTCTCAATGCAAAAGCATTTATTTCTGAGCTGGGAATTTTGTGGAAATACTGGAATTGTAGAGGAGGGATGAGGTGAGGGTTTGGCTGAGGAGCATTTTGTAAGTGCCAAGGGGTCTCTGCTCTGCAGCCACTCTCTCTCTCTCTCTCTCTAAAGATTTGGTGGTTTTGGTGACTTGCAACAGATCTGTATGGCTGAAAAGCTGCTTTTCTGAAACTGAAAAGTGGTGTTGGAATAGAGCACAGAGCACTTTGCAATGGAAGCCACAGCAGGATCAGTGCTAAAGATCCTGGGGAAGAAGAAACAGGGGGCAACACACGTGTGGATTCAGATGCCCTGAGGAGTTTTCTACTGAAAGATATCACAGAAGAAGGGAGCTTGCAGAAGTGAGAAAAGCTTGCAGGACCCCAGGAAGGCCCAGCAATAAGGGGAGAGGAACACTCCAGGACAGCACATGCCTTCATACTGGGGAAGGCTGCTTAACTCTGGGTAGCTCCAGGGGAAAGAGGAAAAAAGAGAGGTGAAAAAGGTGAAAAAAGGGGTGACAGGGCCACAAAACCTCCAGGGAACAGCATCACCTCGGCTGCCTTTGCAGGGGGCTCAGCTGGCCCTGCTGTGCTGGCAGGTGGTCTGCAAACAGCAGCAAGGTGTGCATGCAGCTGAGCCAAGGACAGAGTGGCCAGGCAGCTGAGAGCATGGATTCATCCAGGCAGGGAATCCACCAGATTCACAGCGAGATCTCTGTGTGTCTTTCATGGGTTTTCAGGTCTTAACACATTTCTGGGCAGCTCAGGAGTGAGCCCATCCCTGCTGTGAGGGTCCTTGCCACACAGGGTGGCTTCCTGAGCAGAGAGAGCTGACCCCTGGCATGTGCTGCGTGCCCTGCAGTGGCCAGGTGTGCATTTACCCAGTGTGCAGGTCAGAGCCCTGCAGCAGGCACTGCTCAACCACACTCCTCCTCTTGCAAGAGGGGTGCTGGTGCTGGGGAAAGGGCAGCAGAGGAGGCAGACAGGACTCTGGTGGCTGCACACGAGGAAGGGAGGTTACACATGCAGCTCCCATCAAACAGGAGCAGTTTGTGTGGCGTGGGACAGCCAAAGAGTGAGCCAGGAAAACAAAAAAAGAGAGCAGTGCCTCAGTTTCTTACTCAGGACACCTTTCCATCAGAATTGGAAATAAACCCAGCAGAGCAGGAGGGCTGAGTTCACAGACATGGAGAATGAAGGCAGGGATGTGTGAGCATGGGTGGCCCTCCTCCAGACCCTGCCAGCACTGGGACTGAACAGGCAGGATAACCGAGGGAGAGGCTGTGTGACACTGCAGCTTCATGGAGCAAAAGATTCAGGGTGGCAAACACACTGAGGTTAAGAGAGAAAATACTGCCAGAAAGCAGCAGGAGAAAGCTACCTTCCCTCACACTGGGATGAGGCTGGTGAGAGAGCAAAAATCTGGATCCCAGTGAAGGGCTGCAGAGCCCAGAGCCAGAGCCCAGCGCTCACAGCCCAGGCTGCCACAGTGCCCGTTGTGAATGGCAGGAGGAAGAGCTTAGGAAATACAGTCACCCCCTCCCTAGCTGTGCCCTCCCAGCTTCTGGCAGCCACTGTAGGGACTTTCTGAGCCGGAGGGTGCATCCAAACCATCGTGTTAAGCAATATAATTATTATGTCCAAGATAATAATAAAACCACCTAACCTCAGACTCCATCCGCTGAGCTCTAAGAGATGGAGCACACATTCTAGGATGAAAACCAGAAGCAACTTCACTCATCACAAAGCTAAGGTCTAATTACTTGTCTTCTGGTGAGTTTTGCTTCTCAGAAATTCTTTAAAAAATGAAAACATCAAGCCCACCAGCTTTCTTTCCTCTTTACCCCTTTTTAAAAAAATACATAGACTGTAAGTTTATTTAAAATGTAAATTAACCACATTGCCAGTGACAGATAACAAAGATAAACATTTATGCTAAGCTGCATTTTTCTTATCTCCCAAGATTGTTTTACTCGATATCCTGAAAGCATGAAACAAAATACAAGACAGACCATGTGCAGAACCTTTCTGTGGAATGGCAGACAGCTCCAGACATTTGCTGGCTTCTTCACTTACCACTTTTCACATTCAGGCTGCCTTTTGTGGTGTCTTTCCCTAAAACGTTCTCCGCTTCGCAGCTGTACTCCCCAGCATCTTCAAGCTTCACCTTGTTGAACTGCAGTCTGGAAATCTTTCTGTTGAAAAGTACAGCAGACATTTCTTACTTGATTGCTGACCAACCTCACCAAGTGACAACCATTCCTGGCCCTGGGATGCTGCCTGGAGGGTCACCCCTGCTTGACAGGATGGGCTGCCTGACCTTGCTGAATAGGCACTCGAGCGTGGATAGGATTTGGACAAGTCCCTTCCCAGGATTTGCTAGGTGAACATCTCCCTCTGAACCCACTGCTCTGAGCATGTTGTGTGGCTTGGTCTGACACCTGCTCTCATTCACACAGAAAGTGTCGTGAGGAGTTGAGGCCCAGCACCCCAGCACAGGCTTTCCACACTGGAAAAAAGACACTTTTTGGACAGTGGGATCTGCCTGCCAGACAGAGATGTGAAGAGGAGATGCCTGTTCTGCACCTTCCTCAGCAGGGGTGCTGAGCAGTCAGTGCTCCACCGGCTGCACTCAGCAGTGCCACACACTCA
Source organism: Peucedramus taeniatus (assembly GCA_013400575.1). NCBI lineage: Eukaryota > Metazoa > Chordata > Aves > Passeriformes > Fringillidae > Peucedramus > Peucedramus taeniatus. Next base: position 50,385 of record WBNO01010167.1, read on the forward strand.
GCACAAACACCCACGGCACCCAGGGGGACTCGCCCCTTGCCAGCCTGCGCATCCAGTCCCTGGGGTTTGCTCTGGACATGTCACTGATAGCTTCATCTGGACCTAAAAAAAGGGCAAGCACCTCATGTCCCCCAAATCCACACTCCAATGGTCTACAGATGTGTGTGGCTGAGCTGCACACACTCATCCTTCCAGCCAGACATGCCTCGAAAGAGCAGGAGAGGGTGGGTGTGACAACTGCCCGTGTCACCTCCCAGCCCGTGCCACCTCCCAGCCCGTGCTGCTCCTCCATGGGAGAGGGAGAGCTCTGCGGCAGAGCTCTGCGGCGCTGCGGGAAGGAGCATCGCCTTTCCCACTGGCTATGACTCATTCTCTGGGATGGCTCTGACTAACAGGCAAAACCTTTTGTTGCCCAGTTTAACAGGGATCTATAGGAGCCTTCAACACACACTGAGTGCCACTCATGAGACCGCAGTGGGACTCCCATATGAGATCCTCTGGTTTACTACATTTTCTTCCATTTTAGCCATCTTATCAAAACCCACCCTGTCTGCTTTTCTCATGAGAACATCTCTGTTCGCTTTCTACCCCAAGCTTTTACCTCAGGTCTGTGTCACTTTATTTAGAGACTTGGAAGCCCTGCCAGCTTTAGAAAGAGGTCCCAGTGGCCGATGTTGCTGAAGGCAAATATAATTCCATTTATGTGGAAAATAATCATTAGCCTCGGACATAGCTGCAATGTTACACATGTCATCTGAGAAGGACTTTTCTTTGGGATGTGCAAATCATTGTCCATAGGAAGCCCTTCACAGAAGCACACTGGCCTCTTTTTAACACCCTGACAAGCTGTTCTCCTGGGAGGCACGGCGCAAGGACACAGCAGGAACATCTCACTAGTTATATTAGTAAATTAAAAGCACTTGGAGATGACTTGGTAGAGCTCCCAGGAAACAGGCGCTGCCCTGTTTTACAGGATGCGGTCAAGCGCTCAATTGCATGAGCTGGGGCCACATGTGGAGCAATTTTTAAATGAATGTTGACAGTATGCAAAGACCTCTTTAATCCCTCTGACTGTAGGTCTCCCCTAATCCATTTGTGCAGTGACTTGGGCCAACACATTCCAACATGGGAGCCTAAATAAGGGGTGATTCTGCCTCGACTCCCAGCACAGCACCCTTCTCTGAATGTTCTCAAACCTCTTAGCACAGCCTGTGACAGCCCTGGGCATCATGGCCCTCACTGCTGTGCTGCTTTGGGGGTCAGGTAATGCACAAGTTACCTGAGAGAGGCATTTAAGGACATTTAAGGGCATCCAGTGCCTGTTGCTGCCCTGTGGCTGTTGGTTCCTGCACCTTGCTGGGAGGGACAAAGGGTGCCTGATGGGGGCCTGGGCTCTGCTGGGCTGCAGCACCTTGTTCAGCAGCATGTTCACCACTCCCTCCATAGAGGAAGGGGTGGAAATGCTCATCACAAGGGCGAGATGGCTCCAGAATGCAACTCCAAGACTGCTCCCAGCCCAGCCATTACTTTCTCCCAGCTGTCTCAACCCTCTCTGCCAGAATACACCATTTGTTTCACAAACCAGCTCTCGGACAGGCTGCATTGCAGGCAGCACATGCTGAAAGCAGCTTGGAAGAGCAAGGCTCTAAGTCAGAGTCCATAGAAAACACCACCCTGGCACATCAAGCACGCTGGGGCTCTCTGCCAGGGCAGAGCTGAGAGCATCAATGGACAGGCTGCCTTCAGCTACCAGAGCACAGATGTTCTAATGATAATTGGCTGCATGGCAATCTCAATCCACAGCGCATTTCACCAGGTGGAGCAACTGGAAAAATCCACTACTGCGTTAAAATACCACCTAGGTATGTGATCTTTTACAGATAAGGGGGTGTAAGTCCCAAAGATATGAATTAAGGAGTTACTAGTGGCACAAAAGGGGCCACATTTGACAGACTCAGCTCTAACAACAGGGTGAGAGACATTTGATCTTTTACCTGGAACTGGAGAGGAATGTGAGCAGAATAAAGAGTGATGCTGGAATTTGGAGCATAGCAACATCAAGGTGAAACCAAAGGGGATTACTTTGTTTTAATGCACAAGACTTGTACTGTCAAAAGAGCTTATTTGTGCCATCACAATTTGTTGAAATTATCCTGGACTGTAAGATCCCCTTGAAAAATCAAGAGCTTTTTCTTGCTTTTCATAGCCCAGGCCAATGTTGAGGCCCCTCTTGGTCTCCACACTGTGCTGTATAATGTCTGGTGACAGGCTCAGGGGAAAGGAGGTGAAGGTTGGAGGTATGGATCAGCTTTCATGTGGAGCATAAATGCAAAGAGAATTTTCCTATTCCAAGAAGCACTGAAACAGCCAGAGAGATACCTTGCTTCACAGCATTAACCATGGGCTTTTAATTAACATGGATAATGCCTGTGCACTGGAAGAACTGAGCTGAAGGATGTCAAAGGGACAAGTCCTTGCCTGATCTGTGCATGCCAAAGGTGATCACTCTGGTTTTGTTCTATTTTACTATCTCCAAGTGCTCCTGAAATATCATAAAACTCCTTTGGAAATCATCTTTTCCAAGTTGTGTTCTTCTTCCTGCTGTCCCCAGGGGCAGGTACTTTGCTCTCCTGAGGGCTGATTTCACAGACACACCAAAGAGTGGCCTCCAAGGAGTTACACGGGGCACAGGAGTGTGGGATGAAGGCTCCTGGGGACAGCAGGCTCTGGGAGAGCCCTACGTGTGCATTCACAAGGGTGCCTGGCTGCCAGACGGTGCCATTCTTCTGGAGGAAGGCTCTGCCCCAGGCTGTTTGCTCAGTGAAAGGGCCAGGGTCACTGACAGATCCCATCATTTCGCTGCAGTGCAACTCTGTTGACATCTCTTTACTCCAGGGGAAAATCTGCTTCATTGTCTTCCCTGACCCTCAGCACATATGACTTAGCCACGCACTAATTATCTCCTGTAGTGCCAGTGGAGGGATAAGCCACGGGGAATATGCTGTCTGCAAGCTCTGAGGGATAGGATTCACAAGGAGACCTTCAGCCTGGCCAAAAGAAGATCCCCCAAAATACCTTTCTGGCCAAGAGAAAAGAGTCCCCCAGAGGGCAGTTTGGAGGGATGAGTAAATCACCCTCTTCAGTGCCAATCTCCAGACTACAATGGGAAACAGGGAGATCAGCCCTTGGCCAGGACCTACACAAAGATCCTGGCAAATTCTGGCTGGGAAGGGTGTCCTCATCGGCTGTAATTTAGACATCTAAATGTGAGCTCAGGCCCTGAGGCCTCCAGTGCAGTGAGAGGAGAAGAAACAGACCCTGCATCTGAGCCAAGGAGGAACTTCCCATGACAACAGTCATGTTCCCACCAGCACTTTGGTCAAGCTTGAATCATTTTTCCCCTCTTACCTACTGCCAAGTGGAAATGGGGCCATCTTCCCAGGTCATCTCCTCCCCAAGCCATTCATGTCAGAGCATGGGATCAGGGGAGCAACTGCCATGAGCTGCCCCCATGACACCTATACTGAGGACCCTCTTCCCTGGGTGAGTTCAGCCACTTCTGCATCACTCTGGACAAGAATAGCTCTAGGATTACTACTGTTGTAGTGGTTCATTAGTCTTCTAAAAATAGGGTAACTAACACGTAAGTAACAAAGAAGTCAAGGAATAAGTTGATGAAGAGAACTTGGAGACTACCCCATATGTGGCCCTGAAATTGTCAATGAAGAGCACTGCACATAGTAAACACACCTGAAACCCTAGGAAAAGGAAATTCCCAAACATGACCCTTGCAAAGGACACACTGGCTGCCCTGCTGTGGTCACCCATTAACTCCATTCCCCTCTGTTTGCACGGAGAGCCAGCAGCAGGAAGCAGAGTGGCATTGCCTAGAGCAGGAGTGCCAGCAATTGCTGTAACATGCCCTGCTTGCATCCTGCCAGAGATTTAATTGGTGCCCTGGCACTCTCACCGAGCTGCATTTGCCCTGAAAGAGCAGGTTAATGATTGGCAAGAAGATTCAGGATATCCAGCTAACAAACCACAAGTGCTGTCCAGCAGCCATTGAACGCTGGGCGGCCCCAGGGACTCTGGGGGGACACATCCATCATCCCCAGCACTCAGTGGGTTAATTCAGGCAGAGGGAATCACTGCAATGCAAAGGCAGTGTGGGGATGGCCATGGCAAAGCCCCTTTGTCAGGGTAGGAGCAGCCAGGAGCATCCTTTCCCTTGCACAGCCCCCCTGATCTCTTCGCTGCCCTCCAGCTGCGCTCAGCAGAGCTGGGCAGGGCTGCTGTGCTCCCAGTGCTTGAGGAAAACAAGTGTCCTGTGCTGGCTGCTCTGTGCTCCAGAGCATCATCTGGCCAGCTCAGTATCAGCTACAGAAAGAACAAATGGAAAAGGGGACAGAAATGCCCTCAAGCAAAGCAATCAAATAAGAGGGGTAAGGACAGGAAGGTTTGGAGTTTTCAGCTTGGCCATCATCCCTTCTCTATCTCCCTTCCTCCCCTCACACCATCACCTGACCTGCTCTGTGCTTGACCTGCTGGGATGGTGGGAGACAGGAAATGTCCTTGCAGTGCCCAGGACAGCACCAGCCATCCCCTGACCCACTCTGCCTGCTTTCTCCTACCCCTGTTCCCCAACATTAAAGTGCTGTTCTAACCTGAAAAGCAGATTTGCCCCTTCTCTGCTCAGCAGTGCTGTGGTCTCTCTGTGCCCAGGCTTGGGACAGGCTGATTTTAAGAGGAAGACTCGCCCAGTCCTCACTCTGCAGAGCTGACACTGACACTGGTCTGAGAGTGAGGGTAAGTTACTTCTGGGTTGGACAGTGTCAACAAGAGGGGACAAGATCGATAAGTACACTCCAAAGAGCAGGGTCACTTGTGCAACCCCCTCCAGGCTCAAATGCAGCCAGGGGTGTTCTGGCAATGGGAAGAGGTGTGGGGCAGCAGAGGCAGTGACACACAACCACACCAGTGCCTGGAGTGGACTTTGTGGCTGCTGTGTTGAGAGGCAGATCCCTGTGCAATGCTGCTGCTGCTCTCTGTGCCAGGCCAGGCCGTGCCACCTGCCAGGGTGTGACGTCAATAAATGAGTAAAAGCTGAGTTTTGGCTCTGGCTGATGCACAGATCCAATGCCATTGCAGGGTCCTTTGTATTACTTCTCTTGGAATTCAGGGCAATTGATCCATCCTATGAATGATTCCTCCAACCCCAATGGCAGGATTTTAACTGAGAAAATGCAGGTCCTGGAGCGGCGCTCTGAGGCCAGCCCCCAGCACATTCTTTCCCTGCTTCCTGTGATCTCATACAGGATCAGTCCCAAGACTTCCCAGGGACTTCCCAGCACCACAAGTGGAACAGATTCCTCGTTCTCCCAAAGAGTGTGTGACCTCAATGCAGAGACAAGGCCCCTCAGGGTGCCCAGGGCTCACTACCTCACCAACCCAACCAAGAGCTGGCTTGGTGGCAAGGGAGGGAAAAGAGGGCCAGGGCTGCTGGGGAGAAGGCACAGAGGTCCTAGTTTGGAAGTGTAGCACATATTACTTGGAAGTTGATATGCTGGGCAAATCAGAGGCAGGACCAAAACTTCAGGGATTCCCAGAAGTGGGGAGGAAAGCCTGAGAGGACCTTTAAAGCAAAGCCATTAGTTATTAAGAATCAAGGAGGAGAGGGAGGTGCCATACCAAGAGCAGTTGTCACGGGGACAGCCCTGGGCAGAGCCCAGCATGGATATGAGCAGAGCCAGGCTGCAAATACGGATACCAGGAAAAAGCACTTTGGAGAACAGAAATCATGGGAAAGGGATCGTACCTTCACAGGGGCAGGGAACTATTGCTCAAAACCTCTGTGAAACACCACCGTGATCATACACAGGGCGTGCAAGAGATCTAGATAAAGTTTTGGGTCTCCTCGTGCCATTCTTTTCTCCCTAGGCCATTTCTCGGCAGCTAGAACATGTCATAAATTCTCAGAAGTGTCTGCTCCATGGCAAATTCATGCCTGTAGGTCTGTGAGTGCTGTGCTGGGTGAACTGCCAGCAGCCTCAGCCCTCACCTCAGCCCTCCTCCTCGAAGGTAAAACATTTTAACTTAAACAGGGTGAATGGGATTTCAGCTCCTGTCTCAGTGAGGGCCTCGACCTAATCTGTGACATTTTGCAACTGCAGTGGGCGAAGGTCTGTAGAGAGAGATTTTTATTTTGTTTTTGTAAGCAGCCAACATAGCTGCAAAAACCACACCAAATTTCAGGCACATTAAGCTCCTTCCACCCCTAAGTTTGCAGAGCCCATCAGCTGAAGCAGCCCAGCAACTGACCGTGGCTTGTTAGCAACTATAATGCAGTCAAGTTTGATTAAATATCCATTCCCTGACTCTCTCAGGAGCCCCAACTTGCAAAGTTTGTGGATTGTTTGAGCTCAAGACCCAACTGCTTCTTTCAGTTCTCAAATTCCCTGGTTCAGTCCCAGGTGCATTGGCCAAGATGATGTCCATCATCTCCTCTAAAACAACAAACAAACAAACAAAGGAGATGCTCTCCTTCACACCCCCCTCCAATAAAGTGCCCTCAGCAGCTAAAACCAAATCCCAAATATCGGAGACTTATAATGACATCGTGAGAGTTAGCAAGGCAGCAGCTCCCCTGGTGATTATAACAACACCGGTGCTTGAGAAGAGCCTTCGCTTCAAGGCATCTGGAATTGCTCTTGCAAGATCCATTGTCAAATGAGCTTATTCCTTTGTTTAAAAATGTCAGCCCAAAGACCCCTGCCAGAGTGGTGGTATAGCCTGCTTGGGTTCACTCTGGCTCCCACAAGGCTTCAACAGTCCTCTTTGCCCCTCCTTGTCTCCAGGCTTAATTAGGAAATCATTTATCTTTATTGGCACTCTCTTTCCCCTGCTGCTTTGGCATTATTTTTTTTTTTTTGGCCTTCATTCCAGTGCAGTGAGCTGTACAGGGAAGACCACAGCCCCATTCATTGTGGGTGGGGAATAATCTACAACTGAGAGCCCTACAAGGAAGACCCCAGCAATGAATCTGCTCAAGTGGCATCGCCTGAGGGACTACTGTACCGAAACAGGAGAGGAGGGTATCCCTTGGCTCCACTTACAGGCTAACAATAGGGATTCCTGGTGATACTGAAAGTAGGACACTACTCCCAAGGGATGTCATATGGTCAGCCTGTCCCAAACTGAACTGCCAACACTCTCCAATCTAATGATACGCCTACTTCATCACCCCAGCAGTGTCCCTTGGTAGAAGAGCACACAAAGGGAAAGGGCTGTAAGGACAGGCACAGCTCGGAGACTCCCAGGCTCCTGGGCTCCAGCTGAACATCTCTGTGTCCCAGGCTGAGCCTTGAGCATAACTTCAAGAGGGGAAGGTTCTCTACACCTCCACAAGCAAAAACTCCCTTGGCTTCCTCCACAGCTGGCATTTGACCATTTGCCAGGATAGTCAGAAAGTCAAAACCCAACCTGAACTTCTTGGGAGCCTCAATCAGACCTCAGACACACTCAGCCAAAAATGGCATCGCTTTGGCAGCTTGGGAGGAGAGCCATTCACTAGGCTGTACTTCCACTACCACAGGAAATTCTTTCTGGGTAATTTCTCTGGGTTTCCCATCAACTGTGTTTTATTTAAATGGAGACGGAGATAAAATTCCAGCCAGTAATTTCTTCCACCTTAAAGAGGTTTCCCCTTCGTGCAAGCCGGGCTTGCCCCAGCCTGTCGCTAATTACAGATAGAACATGAAGTTCAGAAAGGAGGAATCAGAATTGTTCCCCTCCCTCCAGCAAATATCCATTAAAAATATGACTCCTTTGCCTGATGGCACCAGAAGTTTTGCCAATAAGTTTAAAAAGAAGAGGGAAAATGATTGATGGAGAAGCTGAAGAGCTGACATGCAGTTAAGTGCTCCTCTCCTCCTTACAACATATACATCCCATATTTTGAAAGGGATCCCCTATTCTAGAGATAAGACAAAAACCTGATCACCAAAAAAAAAAGTGCTTCAGTCAAACTTTCTAGTTAGAAACTTCAAGGCTCTTTAAACACACAGGGAGGAAAGCCAGGAATGAATCACAGAGGCAACCATGTTCTTGTCTCCCATCCTAACCCTCTGCATGCTAAAGATCTCAGAGCTGGGGACAGATTTCAGCTGTGCCTCACAGGGCCAAGGGAAACACTATGGACATCCCTTTGCTGGAGGGCTCCTTTTGCCTGGCTCCAGCAGCAAACTCTGTTAGTTATTACACTTCTGAAGAAATGATCCTGTGCACCTGGCCAGGTCCTGCACAGCCTGACAAGTTTTTGTCTTGTGTACTTTCCCTGTGCAGGTCCCTCCCCAGTGCTCCATTTCTGGCCCTCTGAAATCCCCACTCTGAACTGAAAGGAAGACCAGAGGATTATCTGGAGACCAGTGTTATCTCTAAGTGGAGCCAGATGTATAAATCCCATTATTCTTAAAATAATCCTTATAGAGTAAGATGTCCTTTCAGAGATTTACAGTTTGGGATGCTTATCCTTCCCTGGAGTCCCCTCCCAACACACTGGAAGTAATGCTCTACACCCATATCACATGTCCCTCCACTAAACCTGGCCCCACCAGCTGCATAATGAAGACATCAAAGTCATGAGGGCTCTCTCAAGCCTCAGCCTCCTCTGAGCAGTTTTTAGTGTTTGTTCCATGCAGTCAAGACCAGAGGGAGGCAGGTCCAATGCCAGTGGACACCCTGCCTCGAGGTTTGCAGCTCTGGGGCCCAGCAAACACGGTGCAGGGGACAGAGGTGGGAATGCCAGAGTGGGTGTGCACAGACCCACCCAGATCCTCTCAGGGAAGTGTTCCTGTGCCGCTAAACAAGGGGCATATGCTCACTGAGGGGTAATTATCTCAGAACTGTCCCACAGAATGACAGAATCATTTAGGTTGGAAAAGCCCTCTGAGACCACAGAGTCCAACCATTCCCGAGCACTGCCAAGGCCGCCAACAAACTCTGTCCCAAGTGACACATCTACACATCTTTAGACCACTTCCACCACTTCCCTGGGTAGCCTGTTCCAATTCCTGACCACCATTTCAGTGAAGATGTTTTCTCTAATATCCAAAATCCCCTTGGCACAGCTTGAGGCCATTTCCTTTTGTTCCTGCTCAACAGCTGCTTGAGTCCAGCCTCCATAGGCTGGTCCCAGCACAAGACAGGCACATCTTAATGGCAGAGACCAGGGAGCAGAAGCTGGGATGGGAAGCAATTCTGGGGATGCTTTGGGCTCACAACTTTGCTGCTGAGGGAGTCTTAGACACTAGAGGAGGCAGGTGCCCAGCTTTCCTTAAAATGTTTATCCTTGGGCTTATTTTGCCAGCAGGAAGCCCTTCCAGGACCACACATCTTTGGCTTCTCACTGGGGAGCCAACATGTTGCCATGGAAAATGGTAAATGCAAAATTATTACTTGACAGCAGTGTCCTGAGGAAAGAGGACCAACTTCCTTCCATTTGTCCCTGGCCCTGACCCAGCATGTCCCTGTCCATGTCCCCATCTCTAGGGGGGGGATGCCATCCTGTCCCTGCTTTGTGCTGGACACGGGGGGCCAGGGGGCGAGGAAGGACTGGGATAATGGGGAGCACAGCAGGGCAGTCCTGGGGTTCTGCTCTGGGGCTGGTTGCTCTCTAGCTCTGAGGGAAATTGCTCCCCAACACCCTGGGCAGGCAGGATTCCCACACCTGGCTGCAGAGCGTGCTGCAGACATTTCTCCAGGGCATCCCAGCCCCAGCACCCATTGCTAAACAACCAAGGCCATGAGACTGACAAGGGCCACCAAAAACAGCGAGGGCAGCAGAGGAGTGAGGCAGGCACAGCTCTGCCCTGGCTCTGCTGCCTGCGAGCCCAGACAGCCCTTCCTGAGCAGACAGCACTCAGTTATCCTGGATGCACTGACCACCTCGCTGCCTCCTCCCAAAAGTCCTAGAATTATTAAATTCTAGGATATATAAATAATAGAATTATTAAATTATTATTATTAGCCACAAGTCCTAGAATTATTAAAAGGAGGTCAACCATCTTGGGTGTGACTCTGGAACCAAACCCAACAGGACTGAAATTAAATTAGGGCAATTGGCAACGCCCTGTTCAAGCACTGACTGATTTTTCTAACTGATTTGTAGTGGCTTTTAATTTTAAAAATTGTTACTTTAACGAGTCCATACTGAGCTTTATTCACACACCCAGAACATATGTTAGCAAAGAATTAGCACCAAATTTTCCAAGGGGTCAGGCAGTTGCAAGGCTAGGTCAGGATGTATGAATGCAAGCACAGCCATGATAATGGAATAATTTTAAGATACATCATATGTAAATTTTGGGCCTTGAGAAATATCAACATGGATTCATTTAAAACCATTCCCAGTGAGAGCGCCTTAGCTTGGCCACTGGGGCCTCTTTCTCCAGGTGTTTTAGCTCTGCCTGAATGAGGTGGTGCTGAGGGTGACAGTCACTGAGGGTCACCTGAGAGCTTTGCTGGTGGGGACTTTGGGGCTGATGTGAGGGACCTTGCTCTGGGTGGACAGATGAAAGGATTTACAAAAGACAAGGTCTCTGCAGGTGACCACGACCCCTGATCAGTGTTGTAAGGTAATCTTGCATCTCAGCCCTGCTCAGTGTAGAGGAGAGAAGATTGAGAGGGGATCTCATTCATGCACATAAATATCTCTAGGGCTGTCAGAGGATGGTGCCAGGCTCTTTTCAGTGGTGCCCAGTGGCAGGACAAGGAGTAATGGCCATAAACTAAACCATGAAAAGTTCCATCCCAACATGGGGAAGAACTTCTTTACACTGAGCATGGCAACAGCTGCCCAGGGAGGGTGTGGATCTCCCTCTCCAGAGACATTCCAACCCCACCTGGACGTGTTCCTGTGTCCCCTGCTCCAGGTGACCCTACCTTGGCAGGGGGGTTGGACTGGATGATCTCCAGAGCTCCCTTCCACCCCTAATTTATCATTCTGTGATTTTTCAGTGGCCTTAGATGCTTCTGTGTCCACCTAAATTCAGGAAAGAACAAACCAATTCCTCCCACAGCCCTGCTGCTGAGTGATGGGGCAATAGCTGGGTTTGGGTACCTTCTGCCTCCAACCTCTAATCACAGAGCAGGAGTCACCCCAGGCAACCTGAGCTGCCCACAGCTACCAGGGAAAGCCTCCCCATGTCACAGGACACCCATCTCAGGTATCCAGTGCCTCCCTGATCCCAGGACAGCCCATCTACAAACCCACCATCTTCCCTGTGCATGCCCTGACTCTCTGAGGACACTGGGGATCTCCTGGCCATGGTAACTGGGCTGAGCATGGTCCTGTGGCTCTGAGGGAGCCCTCAGTGCTGCTCAGCAGAGACTTGGGGAGCACAGCAGCACCTCCAGCCAGATGGCCCCAGACCCTGAGTGAGCAGAGGCAGAGCAGCCCTGTGTCATACTTACTTCCCATTCCCGTACTTGATCCGGATGTCTTTACTCTTCTTCAGCTCCTTCCCATCTTTAAACCATTTGTAGGATGGCTGAGGGTTTCCAGCAGTCGCCTCACATTTCAGGGAAATCTTCTCACCCACATGAACATTTGGGCTTTTCAGTTTCTTCAGTTTGGGAGGAACAGCTAGGGAAAGAGAAAGGGGACACTGTGAAACCTGCCCCTCTCAGAGCTGTGCACACACAAGAGGAACCCCCCAAACCCCCTCCCCTGGGCAGAGCTCCTGCTGCCCCCGCTGCCCTGAGGTGATGGAGAAGGGCTCCCAGGGAAAACGGCCACAGGGGAAGGAGCATGGAGTCAGAAACATCCACACAAGGAACAGAGGGAGCCCCCAGCTCTGGAGGCTCCACATGACCAGATTTGATGGTTCCACAACAGCCCTACCTACGCAGGCAGGACCCTGTGTCTCCTGTCCTGCAGAGCTTTGCTGAGCTCTCCAGCCTCTCCCACCATGCACGAGCTCAAGCTCTCCAGGGATTATTTTTCCCCTGCTCCTGGCCATTGCTGCTGTGATTACCAACACCTACACGGCCTCTGTGGCTGCACAGGCATGCTGCCAGTCCCACAGCCCCAGCAGCCCCAGCCAGAGTGTTTTAGTGCAGATGGAGCAGAGGCAGGTCACAGGGAGCAGGACCCTGTGCCCCAGATGCTCCGAATCTGCTGCAGAGACCTTGTTCAGCTGAACACCAGCAGAGCAATAGGCACTGAGAGGGGCTGCAAGAGAAACCTGCATGTGTAGGGAGCGAGGAGGGACAGCCATTCTTCAGGCTGCAAAAGGAAAAGTGAAAGAATAGGTATTTTCAATGGTTTTATGCCAGCAGTGTCAGGCTGGCCAGGAGCCTTTCCAGCCTGGAGCCTGGCTCTGCATGTGGGTGTTTCAGAGAGGTGATTTTTACCATGCACCTGGAACATCAGACAGAGAGGGAGACACTTCTTATCAATCTCTGCCAGGCTTTATATTAAACCTGACAAGAAAAGATTAGCAGGCTTGCAATTTTTCTTTCAACTGACAGCTCTGCACTCTTCTAGCTCCCTTTTTCTTTCTCAACGTTAGCCTTAAAAAAGGAAACAGCAACTTGCTGGTTTTGCCTTAAGAATATGGGAACAATGGTTTATCCCAGTCTGAGGTATGTTACAGATAGAGAGTTTCCTCCTTCTAATATGCACAAACCACCTTCTAATTGCTTTGTGCATTCTGATCTTGTGAAATGGCAGAGCACTCAAAGGCAGAGGGACTGGATGGGTTTCAGCAGAGCAATCACTGTTTTACAGACCTTTGTAAGTCTCCTCTAGTTCTTCATGCCAAGCTAAGTTAGTGTAGGTTGATAGTATTTAAAGACTGTTCTCACCAAAAGGGATCTTATAATAATAAATAATAAAAAGCACAGTGATTGTCAGGAATATGCTCCTGTGGTAGGGAGCTCTCAGCACTCTCATATTCCTCATGGGAATGAGAAGCTAAATTGTCCTTAATCAAAAGGATCCCAAGATGGGTAGAAATGGAGCAGTTCAGGGTAACAGGAGTTAGCCAAGCAAAGCTCACAGTGACTGAGCCAGGTTGGAGCAACTGCCAGGGGCTTGGAGCAACCTGGGATAGTGGAAAGTATCTCTGTCCATGGCAGGGAGTTAGAATGAGATGAGTTTTAAGTTTTTTTAAGGTTGATTCAACCCAAACCATTTCATTATTCTAATGGGACAGGGACAGCACAAAACCATTGGGTCAGCTGCAGGCAATTGTTGCAGGCTGTGCACTGACAGCTCTCATTGCTTCCCAGGTCACTGTGCTTTGGCACAAACAGAGACTTTTGACCAGAAATTATCTCAGCTTTCACCAAATTTTGGGACTTCTGTGAAAATCCAAGGTGTCCTGGGTTTTGTGAAGTCCATATCCCTGATCCTTGCCTGGAAATGGGTTGCCCAAAAGAGCTGGAAGGCAGTGAAGGGAGAAGAGAGCTGGTCTCTTCTCAGAACACTGCACGGAGAGCCAGGAAGGTAAACAGGACCTTGCTTTTATAGGGGTCATTTTGGGGAATAGAGAAATAGACTCTCAAATATTTATTCTGTCTGAATGTGTGTGTCAGTTAGCTCCTATTGTACCCCGAGGTCACCCTGTCCCATGCCAACATTATCCATACACCTTAAATACATGGAAGGTCCTGACCTTGGCATGGCTGCATCTGCTTCATTTTATTTTCAGGCTGGTGGTCTGCAGAATTATGAAGCAGGAAGCACATGGACATAATACGGGCTAATTTGGACTGAGGTACCAGTCACTGAAGGGACAACTCTTGTCTCATTTCAGAGAAGCCACAGGTGTGAAGAATTCCAATATTTGATAAGCTAGAACCAGTAGTAGGATGTAAAGAAGTTCAGCTGGTGTTAAAACTGATGTAACAACTGAGTCCTGGGGGGGGATGTGAAAAAAAGATTCTCTTCTCATCTCCCTTCTATAGTTCTATGTACTACCATCACCCTGAGTGGAAGAGAAACTGGAAACTGCTGGGAGAAAGGGGTGTCAGCCCTGCCCCTCTCCACTGAAATGCTGGCAAGAGGAAAGCAAGCCCCAGGAACCTGAAGCCTGTGGAAGAAGAGGGCCAAGAACAAGCAAGGAACTCTCCATGAGCTCCCAACCAACGGGAATCATGTCTCACCTAAAACTCTGCACATGCCACCAATGATGATTACAGGACATTCCTAAACAGGCAGATCCAAAAAACCCAAAGAGCTGACACACACAGAGCATCCCACCCCTCCAGCAGAGAGTTCTGCCCAGAAAAAGGGAGGAGAACATCTTTCCACTCCAGTCTACATGTTTTTGGTCTCACTACAGGAGGGAAAGAGACAGTGTATTCAGCTCCAGGCCACACTTCATGGACTCCATGGACTGCAGATCCCCAGCTGAATCAGACAGAGCAGTGAAAGGGGAATCCAATACCAAAATATTCTGGACTGTGTCTGGGAAAAGGGCTGTGCACAAAGAAGCAGAGCTGTGCTCCCTGACACATCTGTGCCCTTTCTGCTGCACTGCAGCAGGGCTTGTGCTTGGACAGCAGCGTGGGAAGAGCAGGCAGAGCCCCAAGCCTGGGAAACAGCATCCAGAGCCTTGCTTTGGGCAAAAGGGAAGCCTGGCCTTGGTCTCTGGGATGGGCTGCTCTGGGCTGGAAAGCCTCACTTCATAATTCCTGCTGCTTTCAGAAAAAACACAGAAATCTTCATTTAGAGCCATTCACTGCTGATGACTCTGCTTAATTCCAGACAAAGACTTTCCTCTGGGTTTCACTTGTAAAAAGTTTAAACTGCAGTTCTTATTCACAGTCTGAACTTCTCTAACTTTGGCTTCCAGCCAAGAGATCTCTGCCTTTCTCTGGTAAATTTGAATCCCATCTAGCAACCAGAAACCCCTTCCCTTTTTAGTACTTGTAAACTATGACTGAATCACCTTTCAACCTTCCCCAGCAGTAAACTAAAGTAGCTTGAGAGACCAGAGCAGCACACGGAGTGCTAATATTGGAGTGTGTCAAAGTTTTACATTTAGGTACACTTTCAGCTTTTGACCCATTTCCCATCTCTGCCCTGTCCAAATCATAGAGTTGGAGCTCAGAAAACCATTAGTTTAGTTCAAAAACATCAGAGGATTGATTTAAAATGCCCCCTTTCTTAGTGCACTGAGCATTTGGGGTCATTTTAATCTCCTCCTTGTTTGATACATTTTCCAGCATGCTGGAAAAACAAAGTAACTAGTTTCACACATATCAAAATAGCTCACTATCCTGGGCAAACAGCTTTAGATGTGTGCCAGGCAGGGTCCAGGTCTAATTCATTATGTTTCCATCAATTCCCAGCTTCCCAGCCTCCTCCACACAGGTGGGGCCAGTGCAGCTTCTGTCAGAGCCAAACCACAGCCCAGATCACCCAAGTCACCCATCACCCTGGAGCAGGCTGAGCTGAAGCTGCAGTTTCAGTTCCTCACCTTCTGGTTCCCATGGAACAGCCCTGCCAGCTGTGGTTTCCTCCACAGCTGGACTGGCAACACCCCCAGCTCAGCCCCCACTGGTGCCAGGTTCACCAAAACAGGGGATCTGAACTTTAAAAAAAAAATAGTTTTGGCTCTGCTTGTCAAACTGAAGCTACAGCTTAGCATCTGCATCTCTGGTCACCTTGCAATTCTGTCAACCCCTCCTCCATCCAGATTTGTGTCTCCTCTCTGTGGGGTGGAGTATCCCCAGCCTCACAATGCCTGAGCTGTTGGACAGAAGAGCCAGATGTATTTCCAGGCAATTTTTCTAAGCAATAACCACGTCAAGGGTATGTCGTGCTGCAAAAAGGAGGTTTAATCCCGGTAGAGCTGAGACCAACAATAAATACAAATTTTCTACAGATTTTTGCTCACTCTAAGGTCAGATGAAACTCAAGCAACCATTAGATCCCATCCTACACTAGTTGTGTGAGCTGTAAAAATTAACCCTGAAACATGCTGGAGCCAGGATCAACAAATACTGACAGTTTCCTAATTTGTTTTAAGAGCCACGTTTAACAAAAAGACCTTTTCAGGAGAGGTTTGTCCTCTGATAGCAGTCCTGGCATCTGCTGCCTTCTCACGGAGAGGAGAGGGTTACAAAAGTTTGAAACACGGAGCTCTCAACTACACGATATGAGTTGTTTGAACATCCTCCATAAAAGGACTTACATGTACACACTGCTTTAATTAATTCACTTCTGATTACACTTGATATAACACTGAAGTACCTTGATGATAACAACACCTCTTTTACTTGTGGTACCTGCAGTATGCCTGCAAGCACCTCAGAGCCTCAACTCAAAACATCATTAATCATCCTCGGGCAGAGTGCCCAAAAAGAGTCCAACAATGGAGTGGTGACAAAACCACATCCCACCCACAGAGCATCCTACATAAACAACCCCTCAGCAGAAAAAGCAGGAGCAGTCATCCTGGGAAAGGTGCTCTGTGAGCTCTGGAACAGGCAGCAGTACCAGCCACAGATGCTGCTTCCCGAGCCGTGGGGATGCTCCACACAGACACATCTGGGATCTCTGGATGACTGATGTCATGAGGAGGTGAGATTTCTCATCTGGCCTCCTCCAAGGGCTGCAGTGTGAGCCACTGGAGACTCCCCCACACTGCCTGGCACATGGAGGCTGGCCAAGTGTTTAGGTAGATGGAACTGGAGACCTGGGAGCACAGGATCCTTCTGTGTCTCTCTGAGCAGCTGAGGAAGAAGGCAACTGAGCTTGAATTCCCTTGGGCATGGAAAAGGGAAGCTGAAAAATGCTTTCTCACAGAAATGGAATGGAATGGAAGAGATGAAAGGAGAGTTAAGAATTACAAACTCACAGGTGATCCTTGACGTGCCTGTATCCGAGCCATGGCTTTCCACACAAGGCCCCCAGCCGAATGTCCCCAGGTCAGGACACCCCTCCTGTGCCAGATGGGGGAGGGAAGGAAGGTGCACAGGTGATCTCTTGGAAAGGAGCTGTGTTTCTCAGCCTGCCCAAGCCATTGGTCTCAGGACAGCCCTTCCACACTGGTGCCAGGGCTTCCACTGGGCTCTTGTGCTGGGGTGGAGAAGCTGCAGGTCCAGCGGTGTCTCTGTGGGTCTGAGCTCCCAGCTCACCCCAGAGGAACCCAGACACCCAAAGGATGCTCCAGGCACAGTCCTTGAGGCTTCCAGGCCTCACTGAAGGACAAGATCTGGAGGCATGGAACCCACCCAAGCCAGGTCTTAAAGGCTGCTGTTCCCTAAGCCCCTTCTGGAGAGGTGCCTCAGATGGGAGTATTTCAACATTCTGTAACATAGAAATTACAGAATTCATCTTTCCATAGGATCTGTTTTGCAGCCTCAACTTGCTCCAAATTCAATCACAAACATTTGCCAAGATTACAACTCCTAACTGAAAGGAATTTTTCCTGCTTCTGTCATCTCTACTGCAAAGTAAGGACGTCTGTTCCTGGCACATCACCATGTAGGTTGGGACACCAGACACATCTTGGGGGTCAGCACTCTCCCCACTGTGGTACATCTCACTTCTTGCCTGATGCAGTCCCAGAGGTTCCACTGTTTTAATCAGAGGTGATGCTTCTTTGCCTTGGGTTTAATTTGGCCTTTATTTGATAAGGAGACAAACCTGAAGCTCAGCAGCAGCAGCAGCAGCTCCTGATACCCTGGATTTGCTGGCTACAAATGCCAACCAGTCAAAGAAGAGACCTACTCTAAGGAAAGCCCCCTTCTGCCAGAAGGAGTGGAAACATGGGATCTGCTTGAAAAAAAAAACAACAACTCACCACACACTCAGTGTTTGTCCTCCTTTTTTCCAGGTTTTTATGGAGAGGGAAAAAGGCAGTCCCTGCTGTGGACCCAGGCAGGCTGTGGCATGTGCAGCCAGAACTCCGAGGGGACTCAGCTCCTTGGTGGCAGGGTCAGAAGGACTCCTCAGAGTCTGTGACCCTCCATCGCCCCTGGAGGTAACAGGGCTGGACTTGAGTGAAGCTGTAGAACAACCCTGGCTTTATTGCATGGGTGGACACAATGTCCACAGACCACACACAGCCCAGAGCCTGCAGGAGAGAACCTTGGTGTGACACTGACATGGCCCCATGCCAGCCCCTACCCCCAGTGGGCAACTACAGGCTTCAAACCCAGAGTATTAAACATAATATAATATCTGTAATATGATTTATACTTCAGGCAACTTATGTTTCAGTTTATGCCAAAGCAGGGTTAGATGTTCTCATGGCAGGCTTTGTAGGCACTGTCTCAGATCTTGGTGTGCTGAGCAGGGGTACATGACAGGTAAACAATAATGACAAATTTAAATTTCCAATGGGCAGAATTTTGCTGTAACCACTGTTTGACCTTTTAATTAACAAATAGCCATGTTTCTCCATGAGCAGTGATCATGGAGTCATGGAACCATAGAATGGTTTGGGTTGGGAGGCACCTCAAAGCTCATCTCAGTCCCACCCCCTGCCATGGCAGGGACACCTTCCTCTATCCCAGGCTGCTCCAAGTCCCATCCAACCTGGCCTTGGACACTTCCAGGGATGGGGCAGCCACAGCTTCTCTGGGCAACCTGTGCCAGGCCCTCCCCACCCTCAGAGGGCAGGGACTCCATTGTAGGGGCCAGCACTGGACCACGTGGCTCACTTGGGACATTTACACCTCGCCTCCACTGTCCGAGGGACTGCCTGTGCAGTAACTGCAGAGAACAGCAAGGGTTAATAACCCAAAGCTCTCCAAGGAAATGGGAGATGCCCTTGTTGCAGTGCCTCTCCCACAGAGGTCTCCCAGCAGGAGTCAGAGGCTCATCTCTGTGCTCCTGGGAGAGGTCACACTCTGGGAGCTGGAGATGCAGGTGTGACAACACGAGCCACTCCTCAGGTCCTGGAGGGTCTGCTGAGGACACCCTCAGCTGACTCACACAGAACAGACACTGGTGGAAAGAACACAGATGACTGGAAGTGTGAAGATGCTGAAAAGTCTGAGATCTGTGGATTTGGGTTGGAATGAAGCGTGGAAAGCTTTGCTCAAGCCAGAACAAATGCATTATTCCTCCCTACATGTCTCATACCTTCCCTAACACACAAGTTTCTTTCCCTTTAACTAAGTTCCTGTAGCCTTCTGTCTCAGGGAGAAGAAGTGACTTCAACACCAATCTACAGCACCATTAATTTTTTTCTTTAATCTATTTAAATTGCAAGTTACAGCAATCGCTATTTTCAGGACCATTCCCATCACCAAAGAAAATTGACTGGGAAGTTATAATCAGGTTTGTTGATTTTGGTTTGCTCTCTATAGGATCTCTCTGGCAACACAAACCATGGGATCTTAGAGGTCTTTTCCAACCTTAATGATTCTATGAAAAAGTGCCACAAAGCCAGAAATTTCACCCTTTTCTTACAAATCCTGGCTCCACTTATAATTAAGAGCAACTGATAAATTCCTCCTCCTCTGTCTTTCCCACACTTAAAAATCCAGTTATTCTTCTTTCCAGTGAAAGTTTTGAAATTGGTGTGATTTGGTGCAGAGCCTGAGGCTGAAATCTCAGCTCCATTGAAATCAAGGAGCATCTGGCCACAGGGCAGGGATGTCTTCCCAATACCCAAATTGTTAAGACAACTGGGCTGTGCTTTTGCCACAGTGCTGGAGGTGCCCAGGCACAAACACCCACCTGAAGAGCACAACAGCTCCAAGGCATGCACATGCAAATATCCAATATTAAAATCCAGGGGCTGAAGTGCTTGGATTTGCCAAACCTAGTACTCTATGAACACTAGCTGGTTTGCAAACAATGTAATTGGAGTAGAATTGCTATTGTGTTTGTTTGTTTTGAATATTTTTGGCCAGGAAGTTGTCCTGGAGGTATAGTTGAGCATAAGTGGTCTGGTGGAAAAATGTCATTCATTCTGTTCCTATTAAGACCAAAAACAATAGCCACACAAAGACAGCAGCGACAATTTCTGCTCTTCATGCCTCTAACAATGTGTTTTCAACCCTAAAGGCAACATCTTGTTTGTACCCAATTGATTCTGGGATCATATTTTATATAATCAAATATATCTTTGAACAAAGATATGTTTTATGAACTGCTCAATTTCCAGATGACCTTGGAAACAGCAATTCATAAAATATAGTTTTATCTCTATCTTCACAATCAGCTAGAAAAATTGCCCACCCATGCTCTGTGGACTGCCAGTCCAGACCCAGCCAACAAAGAAATTACCCCAAGCATCCAAAACTTTAAAATACATTAATCCTTTGTTCCAGTCACTGAGCACTAAGCACAAATTACTTGCCCTAGAACCCTGGTAAAGACCCGGGTGGCATCCATCATCTTTCAATCACCAAAGGAAAGTGATTGAAAAACTCACCCCAGGAGACAAAACAATCTAGGTTAGCAGAAAAAACCCTCATTTCATTAAATGTTTATTATGAAATCTGTACATGAAACCATATATAGACCCCTTACGTCATGGCAAAGCTAAAGGCTAAAAGCTTTCAGATTACAGGGAAATTTTGCAGATGCAAATGACTGTTAGTGGAATGTCATTGGTTCTAGAAAGGAATGAAAAAAATACCCTACTGCATGTTTTACAGCTTTATGAATCACAGGACTGCTGCTTTAAAACATAGAGGAGAACAGCTCAGTTAGAGGGGAGCTGAAATTCTTCTGACAGGGACTACCTGCACCACCTAGGCTCTCCCAAGGAGGGGAGGACAGCAGACAGACCATCATGGACTGGTGGGAGCATTGCAGGGAGAAATTCTTCCCTGTGAGGGTGCCCAGAGAAATTGTGTGCCCCATCCCTGGAAGTGTCCAAGGACAGGTTGGATGGGGCTTGGAGCACCCTGGGACAGTGGAAGGTGTCCCTGCCTGTGGCTGGGGGTGGGACTGAGATGGTCTCCAAGGTCACTCCCAACCTGAACCATTCTGGGATTCCGTGATGATTCTATGACTCAGGAAAACCTGCTAAAACAGGACCCACTGCAATGTGTGGGTACAGCACAGCCCCAAAGACACACACAAGTCCTTCAGGTAAATCAGGACAGACCACTGCAAACAGGTGAAGGTGACCAAATCTCTGAGCAAGGTGCCAGTTTTTGACACACTCCCGTCCCTCCCTGCCAAGCCCTGAGCCCATCACAGCTGGGTGGGCAAGGGAAGGATGGGGGCTGCACTCATGCAGCACAGCACTGCTGGAGAGCTCTGTCCTCCTCTCAATACATTGTATTCAAACAGAATGAGGGGGTTACTAATGAGGGGTGAGATCTGAGGTCAGGAAGAGCAGGAACCACAGAACACATCACAGCAGTGATGCCTTAAGTTTTAGCTTTCATATTTTCCAGATTCTGTACTGCATTAGTTTATAACTCTGAACTTCATATGAAGTGTCAGCAAGTTCTCCTCACAGTTCAGTCAGACAAAACAATCCTTTTCCAGCCTGAGAACCAAGGACACTCCTCAACAGCAAATTGAGGAGAGCAATTCAGGAGGATGGGACTTCATAACCTGAAGCTGTAATTGGACAATTAACCCCAATTTGTAAATGGACCAAAACTTATAAAAGTGTGAAAACTCATGACCCATCATCCATCTTAGAGGGAGCCATGGCCAGGTTCTTGCACTGCCCAAGGTGTGTCCTTTGAAGGCCTTTTTAATAAACCCCTACTTTATTCCTTTAACTCTGTCTAGCCTCTGTTCCAGGTAGCCTCTCAAGGCATCAGCTGAGGGTCTGGTTGTCCCATCCCAGCAGAGAATCCACTTCCTTCCCTGCCACAGCAGACTTCGCTGTGAGAGGTAGCTTTAATGAGTGTTTTTAACCATGCTTAACTTCAGCAAGCAGGGAAAAATAAGAGAGACTTGGGATCAGTTACAAGATGTTAATCCAGGGCAGGCACAGGTCAAGTGAAGGTCAGATGCGACAGCCCAGCTGGCAAAGTTTTTTTGGTATTTCAACTTCCCAGGAAGTTCTGGGCCAGAGAACATCCTGATGTTTCACACACAGCCAGGTGAAATGCCACACAAAGCAGGGATTCACAGAAGAAAGCACTTCAATATCTGGATAAATAAATTCAGTGAGAAGCCTTTAATACTGAGGTGGAGATGTTTAATTTTTAACCTATAAAATAATATTCTCTAGTATTCCGTGACAAAAGCCAACCACTTGCAGTATTAATTACAATATTTTTTCCCATGTCTCTGCCTACTTTGAAAGTTCACCATTGTCTCTGGTGAGAGACAAATCCACCAGAGGGTATTTCCAAAACAGAAAGCCCTGTTTTTATCAGGATCTCCCCACAAGAGACCCCAGGGCTTGCATTAGAGACTTGTTTGTTCTCTGTAATGTTATATTAGAAAGATTAAAAGTTTTGCTGTTGGTTGAAGAAAGGCTTTAAAGCACTTGGTACCAGAAGTGACCACAGGTCTGGTTTTCATCCAAACACAGGAAAGAAACTAAAGATCATCCCTGAGACAGCTTTTCCACGAGCCCAAACCCCACCAAGCGTGGATGGAATTACCACCCCACACTACAACATTGTCCCAGTGCCCCGTTCACCCTGGGTCTGTGCCACTCTGGAGCGCTGGGCGCGGGATCTGATCCCTCCCCAGGGGCTGAGCCCAGCGGGACCCGCACAGGAGAGACCACGGCGGGCAGAGATCCCCCAGCCCGGCCGAGGGAGTGAGGCAGAAGGGCCACCCTCGTCCCTGGGCTGTGGGGAAGCAGCAAATCGAGCCGTAAATTCCGACTGGGACTCTGGGCACTGCCCAGTGGAGACACTAACACAGCGTGTCTCCTGCCTTGTCCAGAGTGCGGCTTCCCAGCATTGTTCTGAGCAGCTCCGGACCCCCACTGGAGCACAGCAATGGGTGGCTTCCACTGAAATGTCCCCCAACCAAGCTGATTTACAGCTGCCAGGAGTCTCCAGGATGTCAGCTCTTCCTGATTAATTTTTTTATCCTTATTTTCCCTCGTTTTATATTTGAATATTGCTTATTGCGATATTCTTCAGAACTATTCTCTGGAAAGCCATCCTGGCTAATTTTTGGCTTGTAAATTGCTCATGAGCAGTTTGTGGCTTGTGTTTAAAAAAAAAAGAAATCAAGAAATTCTGGCTTATTTTGGTTGGATGAAGAGATTTTGTGGCCTGCATCAATTCTAGTCCCTGACAGCAATGACAGAGCTCTTATTATCACAAACATACAGTTGCAATTTTAAAATTTGCTTCCTGTGACTCTTCGTTAAAATTTAATCAACAGTTTCTGTTTCCACAAACATTTCTCTGGCAGAAAGATCGCTTTATAGAATATTCATAGGCAACAAATGAGAAGGAAGGTAAAGCAAATTTGACTTTGTGATGAGAGCCAACCCTTGCTGGCTGTCCAGCTACTTCATGGAGGGATTTAGGGAAGAGCAGCACAGGAAGGTGTAATTTTCTAGGAGCCATTGCAGAACACGAGTGACTGAAAACAAAGACCAACGATGCAGCAGCAAAATGTGGGCAAAGAGGAGACAATAGACAAAGTGGTGGTAGCCCAAGCAGGGAAATTATTCCAAGTTCAAACTGGACATGGGTTTATTGACCTGCTTGATATCTAGCTTTAGGTCACAAAATGGGAAATTTCACCAAACTGGGCAGCAGATCCTGCACAGCACAAACAACTTAAGGTGAAAACCAGAGTTCTGAACAAAAGAGGGTTGTTGAGCAAAAAGCTATTAATAGTGCTGGGTTTTATCCCAGAAATGTTGCGTAAAGTGGGACAATTCACATCCCTTCTCTGTGCTTCCATTTCCTCTCTAAAAGATCCCACTTAATATATTTGGGGCAGGGACTGGCTCTTGTTATGACTCTGTGCTGTGAATAGCACAAGGGGAACAATGCTGCAGCCAGGACCTCTGGATGCCACCACAAATGCCAATGTTAAGCAGCAGTGACAACAAGCGGGAGGAGTTTGGGATCCAAGGAAGACCTGGGCAAAGACAGGGCACAATGCAGGTAATGTGCTGTAAGCGTGAGTGGTTCTCATCTCCATGTAGGAGTGACAAAGGAAAAGTAAGGAGGCAGTGGAGCTGGACAGGTAAGAAGGGTCTGCACTCAGAGCCTTTGCTAACGCAAAATTCCTGCAGAGCTGCTCCTTCCCTTCTGCACTCCCACTGCCCCCCCTTCACCATCTCCCCGAGCCACCCTTGAGCAGCTCCATGCAGAGGAATGCAAGCGCCTAGAACCCAAAAAGGGATTAACCAGGGCCTGAGAACAAAGAAAACCTGATGGAAAGAGTGGGGTCTCCCCTTCTGGAGAATATTTTTGTAGGAAATGCTTAGTCTAAATACCCCATGCATGTGACTTTGTTTCTGATGACTCTGTAGAAGGTAGAGTGGTACTGAGGAGCTGCCCTGGAAAAGTCTGGATAGACCTTTGGATCTACAGAACTAACATGGAAAGGTCCAAAGACAGGGTTCAGGGAGACAACAAATCACAGGATTACAAGAATGAGCTTGGAAGAACCACCCAGAAATTGAGCAGATCACATCCCTGCCCCGATGGGGGATCTGCAACATCCATCCAACTCACCAGGATCCAGACACACAACCAAGCTGACCTGCACATCCACATTGCATCCCACAGGGTGCCCCAGGACCTGGATGGCTTCTAGGATACAGCTGATTCCAACCTCACAATCTCACCAACAGTGGATTCCCTTTGGAAACTGCCCTGGCAGAAAGGCTGTCAGTACAGGGCCTGCTCAGCAGGTGATGGGGAACCCAGTCACACTGGCAGCTACTGAGACCTGTGAGGCTCTTCTGGCCCCCAGGTGCAAAAGAAATGTTCCATCATTCCAAAGATGTAATCCATCTCTCCTTTTGTCCTGTCCTTTAAACTACCCCTTCTTTCTGTTCTCTTCTCCTTGCCCATGCTAGCTGCCACCAGCCATAGATAACCAAAATCACTCCTCTTTGTCCTTCCTGTCTCAATCTTGGCTGTAAGGTTGATGCTTTTTTATTTTCCATTGCAAAATCCATTCTCTTGAAAACCTTGAATATCGCTCTTAAGCCCCAGTTTCATCCTCCTTTCATTTCTGGAGATGCTGACTCCCAACTACATCTCACTGAAGAGCTCCCAGCAGCCTTGTCTCCATGAAATCCAGAGGGCCTGAATCACCCTCTCAGGCAGACACCTGAATACTGGTGCTGCTTTTCTGCCTGTTTGGGATGGAGCATCGGGAGCTCCACTGTCACACACAGCTCAGAGACACTTCAGTGCTGTTTTGAGGCCATGGGGTCACACTTTCCCCCCAGCTGCAGGATGTAGAAGCTGAGCTTCCACTCACACCCCATGAAAGGCAACTGCTTGTCACCTCCTGCCCTGCCTGTCCCTGCAGCAGCAGCCCCTCTGCCCAATGGCCAGACCTGGAACACCATGAGAAGAAAGCCTTTCTGCTCACCTAGACAATGCTGTTTGCAGTTGCAGGACCCCTGCACATATACAGAGGAAGAATTCATCCCAGATTTTGTAGTCACAGGACCCCTGCACACGTAGAGGAAGGATCCATCCCAGATCTGTTTTTCTAATGGTGCTTTTCAGCAAGGACCCACACCAGCAATTACCCAGCTCTCACCCTAAGCCAGGGGATCATGAAGATGGAACATCACAGTCAAGCACAGCCTACCCTATTATACTTCTCACCTCATTTTTCAGCTTGTGCCCCTCCCTTTGTAATTTGGTGGTAAATAAATGCCTGGACAAAATATCAGCTAATTAACTGGGAGCGTCTTTGTGAGCACGAACAAAAGCTGAATGGACACCTCAGACAGGATCACAAACAGCCCTGCCCCATGAAGGATATTCTGAAAAAACCATTCCCAGGTAACTGACAGTAAACAGATCCCACTTCATAAGAGCCCTCGGGGGCTCCCTGGATTTTCTGCGGGTCCCAAGGAGACCTTTCAGAGGTTAACTCTGTGCAGTCACCCTGGAGGGCAGCAACTGGCACGGCTTTAGCTCCCAAGGCTGCGCTCTCCTTCACTCCCCTGACAATTCGACACACTGCTGTTTATCCTAATCCATTGTTCATGGTCCTCCCCACCCAGTTCTCAGCCCATGTGATGCTCTCCTGTCCTCACCAACTGGAATTAATTTGGGGTGCTAGGGCTCTATCAAGACATTTCACTGAAATCTAAATGTTGGCAAAGAATTACCTGCTGTCATAAGATATTTTGGGGTTGTATCAGACACTCGGAGTAAACACACAAGTCATCACATTTTCCTGGGGTAGCTGTAATTGCCAGCTCCTCGTTGATCCTCTTAATAACCACGCAACTTCGAGAGGGAGATCCTGGTCAGCAAGGATTGTTTATCAACATAAACTTTATTCACCCAGAATTCCCCTCTACTGGCGTGTTATGTAAAGCTGATGCTGCTAAAACATTCAGCTGAACTTAGGTCAAGAGAAGATGGCTTTTGAAAGCCTTCCAATGGTTCGTTTGCAATAAATGGCTGAGAAATAAATCATTTCAGCCCTGATGAGTCCTCAAGCAGCCAACTCTGTTAGCAGGGCAACTCCAGCAGTGAGGAACAGGGGGAGGCTTCAGTGACACATGGGGACTTGTGACAGGCACAGAAAGCAGCCAGGGAGGACCACCAGGCTGAGGGAGGCTGAGATGTTGGGTCTGACCATGCTCCTTGCTAGACAAGAGCTCCACTTAATGCAGCAAGTATCACTTACTGCTTCTGAATACTTCCCAGTGGGGAAGCCTTCTGCATTCTCTCATGAACAGGGCTGCTTTCCTGCCCTGATGCCAGAGGCACAAAACCCCTGTGTGCATTTCTCCCGAGTTTACCCAGATGACAGCATGCCTGTGCCTCATGTAAATGTCTGCCTTTCTGCCAGCCCTGCTATGCTCTTGCTGTCAGTGGCTGCAGTGACAACTTCCAGGGGATGTGATTGAAACTGGCCAGGAGCAGCCAGGGATGTGTTTGGCCTCAGAGAGACCTAAGGAATGCCACATTTACATGACTTTTTATACTGTCACAGTGTCAGTCCTCCTTTCAGAGACCTCAGTTTTCGATCCTGTGGGGTGCAAGGTGTTTCAGGGTCTCTCCCTGCTCTCCCAAAGGCAAAGGACTTTAATTCACAGCCAGGAGTTGGGATGTGGGACCTTAGCTAAGCAGGCAGTGTACCCACAGACCACCTTCAGCTCCCCAAAGCATCATCTCCCAGGTGCATCCCAGGTTTGGCATGGTGGCATTGAGACAGTGCTGGAGGGCTGGATTTGAGGAGAAAGCTTCAGGAAGCTTCATGCTCTGGCATGGGTGGGACAGAGATGACAGCTGGGTGACCAGTCCAACAGCTCAGTGAGGCCCAAAGCAAAACACCCTCCCAGAGGCACCTCCAGCCGGCTCCAAAGGGCTGCTGGTTCAGAACAGCTCATCGAGATGAGCCCCAGGCTGCTCTGACAGGTTTGGACTCGAGCAGCTAATCCAAGGCCAGTGCTGAGGAAGGGGCACTGCCAGCTCAGGCTGCTCTGTGCAGCATCTGCTCTGCGCGGCTCCTCCAGAGGTACCAGAAGCCCTGAGGCAGGCTCTGCAATGAAGTGCTGCCCCTTTCCTGGGTACACAGAGAACATCCTCCACTGCCAAGCCCTCGCCTCCTATGCAGTGCTAACCCAAGGCTAGCTCAGAGCAGAGCTGCCACAGGAGCCCTTGGCTCCCCAGATCGAGTGCAGCTGCTCCACCAAGCCCAGACAATTAAAAACACCAGGGGTTTTCTGCAGGGTAAGAGGGTATAAGGCAGGACTCCGGTGCAGAACAGTTCTTTCCCTTTAAATTCCCACCCTAGGCCAAGCATGTTTTGCAAGAGCCTCCCTGTGCAGACAAGCCCCGAGGCTCCAGTGCAGAAGAACGCTGCTGCTGGGGGAAGCACCCAAACCCTGGTGAGGCAGGCCCCAGGATTGCAGCGAGGCAGCTGCTGCTGCTCCTGCATGTGGCAGAAGGGATGGGACAGGCCCAGAGAAGGGGCTCTTCATCCCCAGAGAAGACACTCAGTGTCTCTTCTGACCTGCAGAAAAGACCAGGAAGAAAAGAAGGGGAAAGGAGGAGAGGAGGGGACAGATAGACACCAGACATGCGGCTCTGCTCATTTGAAAATCATGAACTGCACCTCTTCTCCGTCTTGAATACGATGATATTGAACTAAACAGGAGGAGATTTCCACCTAGAGATGTGTTTGGGGCTTGCTATTACCTTTGATGTGATTAGGGCCCAGATAGGACACGCTGTCTCTGTCCTGCCATGAAAGAGGGTAAGAGAATTTGGAGAGTCACAGAAAATAAAGCAAGTAGAGCACCTGGGGCTTTACGGGAAATACCAGATTATCACAGCTCTGGCAATAAAACCAAAACTGACGGCAGTGCTTCGGATTACAACTGCTTCTTTCTTCCCTTCTAAGACCCCAAAATGAACAAGACACCTACCTAACCCCACAAGTGAACCAGAGCTGTGACTCATAGAATCTCCCTCAAACAGCAACTCAAAACATTACCAACATGAGAATGTTACAACAGATGAAATGAGCAATGGCCCTGCCAACACAAGGCTGCTTCTTAAAATGGTATGGCCTGCCCACATTTTCTAAATATACGATGGACAAAGAAACCTCTCCAGAAGTCCTAATAATCAAAAAAAACCCAACCAAATACATGCTACATGGACAGAGGGGATTTTGAACGCTGTTACCAAGATATTTCAATTGCACTACAATTTCTGCCACTCCTGCTTTCTCTTCTGTCCAGCAGCTGCAGGTAGGATGGATAAGCCTGACCACAAAAAGGAGCCGTTCCCTGAACTGCAGCTTAGGAAAGTCCCAGGCAACAAGAGCAGCATCGCAGCTTCTCGTCTGCAGATTCAGGAGGGCAGTCTGGGAGCGTGCCAGGAGAAGAGCCAGAAGTATTATTGAAAAGAATTAAAGCTTGGGAGGTCTGTGGAAGCCAAGGTCACTTGGCATGGGCAGGGTCTGCAGTTCCTACACCACCACCAGCAGGGCAGGCCAGCAGCACTGCACCCTCCTCAAGGAATGAGCTGAGAGAGGAGCACTGAAGAGCCAGAAAGAGCCAGAAGGGCTCTGTGCTGGGGCTGCCCAGCCCCAGGTTGTACTGTGCCTTTACTGCTGCTGTGCCAGCACTGGTATCCAACAGCAAAACCCCCTCAGGACACGTTCCTGTAGCAGTGCCCCTTCCCCTGTTTCCCACAACAGAGAGCCAGGATTGTCTGCCCACAGGAACATTTTTCACTTGACAGCTTTTCTTTGGATACCTTTTCACCCTCATGCCTGGAAGTGCCCAACCATGAATCAGGAGAGCTGATTCAGACCCTCAGCCTCGGTGGCTGCTGCAGTGCTGCCTGAGTGTCACCACAGCATGGGGGGGTGGCACTGCCCTTCCCCCCCAGCCTCCTACAAGACACCCCAGTGCTCATTTTATCATCATCTACAACCATTTCCCCAGATTTTAGCATTTGCTCCCCCCAGCTACCACCATATTTGCCAAGATATTTGGTAGGACAAGGGAAAATGGATTTAAACTGAGAGTAGGTTTAGATTGGATGTTAGGAAGAAAATCATCCCTGCGAGGGTGCGGAGAACCTGAGCTTGCCCAGAGAAGCTGTGGCTGCCCCATCCCTGGAGGTGTCCAAGACCAGGTTAGACGGAGCTTGGAGCAAACTGGGACAGTGGAAGGTGTCCCTGCCCATTGCAGGGGATGGAAGGAGAAGAGTTTTAAGGTCCCTTCCAACCCAAACCAGTCTGTGATTGTAAGATTCTATGATTCAAGGTGACCCTCCTGAAATCCATCCATGTTTCTTCATGGATCTTAAACCTTGATACCCAGGACTCCCTTGATCCACACGTGTCTGCTTCTGTCAGCAGAGAGGTTTCCTGATTCCTACATGGTCTCACTGGCCCTGCTGGACAGAAAGGGGGGGAGTCAGGACTCATCAGGGTGGGCAGTGGGAACGGCACCCAGGAATGGGCAATTCATGCTGCCTCCCATCTTTCTGAGATTATCTTTTTAGGATAAAACATTCAGATTCTGGACAAAGACTTTTCATACCCAGAAGAACTGAGAGAGGTAACCCAGGACTGAGTAGGAAATGTTCTTTCAAGCAGAGAAGCAGCATGGTCATTATCATTCACATGCTGCTTTTGGTACCAAGTCATCCTTTCATGAAAGATCCAGGGTAATTTTAGCTTGGGGCTGACTCGTTTTTGCTTGGTCATATAACTGGCATCTCTGCAATGTCAGGATCTCTCCTGAGATGCAAGTTTTAGCTGTGTTTGTTACCCCACAGCTATCCAGAGAGTTTATTTTAGCATTCATTAAACGTGCCTCTCACGCAGCCTCTCAGCACAAATACAGAAACCTAATCTCATTTATTGACAAATGTGAAGCAAAATATACTTCCATGCCAAGAAGTTCATTGCATTCTTTGTCCTTGCCCTTCAGGCAAAAGCCTGAATGAGCAGATGAAACAGGAAAGATCTCTGCAAAGGAAAGGAACTGTGCCTGGGGCAGTGATCAGGGGGACTCCTGGCCTTTGAAAGACATCCTGCCTTGCTCCAGCCCCTCCACCCCTGGATCCTGTGAGCAAGGGACCTGTTAGCCAGGCTCTCTGGATCCAAACCACTTTAACACTCGGCTCTTTTCAGGTATCAAATTCATGGCACAAGCCCTGCAGCTCGTTCTGCTCGTGGCAGAAGGCAGAGCCAGTGCTGGGATCTGGAGTGATGTGGAGCTGAAGCTGCTGTGCCCATCCATGATGGCATCACGGTGCAGGGCAGGCTAAGGAAGCCCTGCCTTGCACTGCCAGCTCCCAAAAAGGAGCAATGTACCCCCAGCTCTGGGCTCTGCAGAATTCCTCTTGCCTCCAAGCTCTGCAATAGAAGTGGGGCAGGTGGGGTTTTTTTGCTTTGCAGTGCAGCTGAGGTTTCTCTCCTGCAGAGAGCAGCAGGTTTGCATGGGCACAGCTGAAGCTGGTTACCCTGTGTGCACAAGGACTGTGCTAGCAGCTGAAAGAGCCTCCTTCCCTCCCTCCACCCAGCCCAAACTCCACATTCCTCTCTGCCAGCCCTGCCCCACTGCCCTGAGCTGGAAATGGGCACAGGACACAGGCACCTGAACAGCCATGCAGTGCAGGCAGGGGGGACATGGCCAGGTTGAGGGGAGCACTTTTGCCTCCCTTCCCTGGCCCACTGTCTCCCAGGAACATCCATTCCCAGTTCCCTGCTGGCACCCGAGGTCCTTGGCTGATCTGCCTTCTCACAGCAGGAATGTGGCCAACACCAGGGGCTCTGAGGAGACTCCACAAACCCACACCTCCACTGCTGCTGGAACAAGACCAGCCTGCCCCCAGAACAAGGAGATTTTTCTCCAAAAGCACCTGGGTCAAGCCAAGGGGTGGGGAAGAGCAGGGACCAAAGAGCTCTTTTGGTGTGCTTTGAACCAGAGATGGAGATGCTGAGCACGGGAGTTTTGTCAGTGGTGTGACCGGAGGAAGAGATGTACAAGAGACACAGAAGGAGCATCAGGGTCAATACAGGCTCTGCCAGAGTAGTGTGCTAGCCAAAATTGCATCTCCACACCCCCAGAGGGCTGGAGCACATCAGGAACCAGGGAATTCTTGCAAAGCACTATGGACTTCAAAGTGGAAGAAAAAACTCATGTGAGCACAAACATATGTACACATGCACACACAGACAGAGTTTTGGAGGGGAATAAAGTCCCAGCCTTCAAATCAAAAACTGTTGAAAGCCAGAGGGTTGGATGCTCAGCTGGTACATATCACACATCCACCAAAAAAGCCAGAGGAGATAGGTCAGAGAAACATCTGCTGAGAACCTGCTGGGTGGATTTCAACCTGATTTTACCCTCAAATTAAGCAAATGTGCAAATTCTGACACCAAAAAGAAGTTTCTCTGAAGGGCTTCCAAACATCGGACAATGATGTAGGAAATCTGGTTCAAATTTTTGGGGTGTCCTTTTTTAACCAACTAAACACTAAAGCACCTGATTTTAGTGTAGTCAGGGTAAACTGAAGTTTCACTGCTTGCCTAAAGAAGAATTTTTCTGTCCATCTCACACATTTGTTGCTGTCTTTCTGATCTGCCACCAAATATCAGACTTGGAGAGTAAATGTGGTTCCCTTCTCCTCCTCATCCTCACCATGGATGAAAATTTAGCAAGAAAAACTGGGCTCTGAACTTCTACTTGTAGTCAAAAATCTGAGGGGATAGTAGGGATGAAGCACATTGTAGAAGAGCTCTAGGACCACCAGACTCCTCAGAAGTTTGATCACACCACTGCTGCAGGAAGACAGCCTTGTGTGGTTATTGATCTCCTCTGCAAAGCACCTCTCCCTCCTGTTGAGGAGCTCCTGCCTTCCAGACATGCCTGAACTAAAATCCATTATAAGAACTGATGACTAAGTCTGCCAAGCCTAATTACCAGAGTTATTAATTACCTAAAATGTTTAATTTTTACCATTATCTCTTGTATTTGTTGTTACAATTTGAAACATCTCAAAAATGCAACAACAGAGCGCTGCCCTTGTTGGAGAGGAGACCATCCCAGGTCACATTGGTCCAAACACCCCTTTTGTTGCCTGGGCACAGCACCAGAGGCAGGAGCAGGAGCAGGACTCAGCCTGGAGGCCACGCATGCCTCTCCCTGCTCTGACACTCCCATGGGATGTGGAGGGGACTGGCAGTTTTGCCCCAGTCAGTCCCCTGTGGGTCCAGTGAGAGCTTCCCCCTTGGGCAGAGTCCCCTTCCCCAGCCATGTGACGTTGTTGTCTGCCCCAGACAGGAGGTCAGCACAGCAGGTGATGCATGTCCAAGCTCCAGCCCTGCTGGAGAGGCCTTCGCCCTCCCAAAGTGCCTTCCCTGCCAGCACGTCCCTGACCAGCCCCAGGACAGCCCACACTGTCAGGAGCCAGGGCAAGGAGCTCCACACAGCCCCGAGGGAGTCTGGCTGAGCCAGGAGTGCTGGGAGGCTCCTACCCAGCTTTCCACAGCCTCATCCCCAGGGACACAAGTGCAACTTTCCTGAAGGAAAGCTCCGGGTTATCTCACAGCCTCTGCTCTGAACAGTTTCTAGCACAGACATCCAGCCTTTGCTGGGATTTCAGTCTTGTGACTTCTGAGCCAAAGGAAACAGCCTGGATTTAGGATCCTAGGCATGAGTTGCACCTCTCAAGCTCCTCTTGAACTTGATTTCTTCAAGTTCTCTTCAAGAGACACAGTGGTTTTTTATGGAGCTGTGCTGCCAGAAGGAAACAAGCACAGCCAAGCAGGCAGTGTGTTACCCAAAGCTCCACTCACTGCATATTCCAAGAGCTGTAACAGAGCTCTCAGGCACTGGAAAAGGCACAGAGCCATACAACCCCCACACTGAACATCCCTCCCATGCACCTGAGAGTACTCATTAGAATCTGAGGGAAAATGAGAAGGGGTCAGAGGAACAGGAGGCTCATCTCCCCCTGTTTCACTGCCTCAGGAGTTATGCCACAGGACAACCTGCCATAGTCTCATCCCACCTTCTCCGAGCAGTTTTCAGCTGCAGTTCCACTAGAGCTCAGCCCTAAGCCAAGCCTGGGGCTCAGGGCAGCACTCAGAGCAGGACTCTGGCAGTCCAGAGGCAGGAGAAGGATGTCAGAGCCAGGCTGCTCATGGCAGCACAGCTTTCCTTCAGCCAGGTTGCAGCTGGAGCCCATCACATTAATGAGGCAGGAGAATGAGCTGAGCACATGACCTCCAAGGTCGGCAGCCAGGCTGTGCTCAGCCCCTCTCCAGATGTTCCTCCTCTTTCCAGAGACTGCCTTTCCCAGGTTACTTACACCTCCATAAAGGGATTGAAAATGGAATGCCCAGGGCTCTGACTCACCAGCCTTTGGATCCATAGTGGTATTACTTACTAATGTACTGTTCTGCTGCATCCTGCCCCTCTGCCAGGCGTTCCCAGCCCTGTAGTCTGCCTGAGTGGAGAGATGGGTTATCCCTCAACCTTGCTGGGTCCCTCTCCTGTAACTCCTGTTTGTATTAACACCTTAGACTATGAGCCACAGACAGTGGAGGAACAGAGCTGAATGCTCTGTTCAATCCCTCCTTCAGCAGGGCTCCAGGGAAGACCAGAGAGGAGCTGGGATTTATCTCTTTCTTTACCCCAGCATGAATCACTGGAGCTTGTGAGTCAGACCCCCTCCATTCCCAAAGCTGAGCAAGTCCCTGCACGTTCCCCAGTGCATGGTAACTGTCCCCATGTGTGCTCCAAGCCACATGGAACACCAGCCCATGCATTGAGCCCGTGGAAACACACATGTGGACAGATTCTGGAGCACAGCTGACATCTGGTACCTTGTGTGCCTGGGTGTTTATGGAAAACAGAACTGCTACTGTGGGATATCCGCTGTGGGTTATTCTTCTTGTAAACAAACCTTTTTGGCTAATATTTCTACGAGCTCCTTAGAACTGGAGTCTTTCCTGAGAGCAGAAAGCTGAGAACAAATCAGGAACATGTTCACCCTGCAGCGTGGACACAGCCCACACAGAGGTGCCTTGGCTGGCAGGGAAGGAGCTGCTGTGCTTGTGCTGCTGTTGAGTATCTCTGAGGCCATGAGATACAGCTTGCACTCAGCATCTGCAGGGGGTTCCACATTCCCCATCCTCCCCCCCCAAACTCTGGGGTAACGTGGCAGCACTCTTAAGCACCCCAGGCTCATTGAACTGGGCAATGTGCACCTGCTTCTGCTTCAGTCCCACTGCTGGCTCGTGCCCAGGGGCACCTTCCCCTTCAAGCTTTGGGAGTTTCAATTGCAATACCCTTCTGCACAACCTTTCTACCAGTTCCTGACTCATCTGGGAACTGAGGTCAAGCCAGTTCCTACTGAAACATGAGATACTCTCTGCAGAGACTCTTCACCTGCTCTGAGTAGTTTTCCAGCATTAGCAATTGCCATGGGCAGTTCAAGAGAAAGCACAGTGCCTGTGCTGCCAGCTTATTAGCACTGACAAACAACAAAAAGCTGAAGCACACGCAATGTTTTCCTCAACACCAAATAAAAATAAGAGAGAATGCCTGGAATTGCTAGGGAATTTAACCAACCAAATGCTTTACATTTCTCTGGTCTTTTCTCCCCAAGTGACCTCACGAAAGTACAGCTGAAATGCAGACCCTTTTCAACTTGCTCCTTGCCCATCTTGCTAGCAAGGCTTTCTCCAGCCCTTTTTTCTTCTCATACCAATCCCCTGCCACAGCTCTGGCTCTGCTCAGCTCTGCAGTGAACGCTGCCATTGGTCTTGGTCCGTTTGTCCCACTTCCCCAAAGTCTACCCCAAATCTTTCAGAATGTGCCAGGGCAGCTGCTTTTACACTCACAGTCTTGTCTCAATGTCATGACTTTGATTGCCCCATGCCATGCACAATATATGATAAAATACATCTCCTCTTGCAGTGAGAAGTTCTCTCCCAGACCTGAACTTTGTGGGAGCATTTCACATTAATTTGTGTCTGTTCTTACATCCCACAGCTCACGTAGTCCCTGCAGTGTGTGCCTTCCACGTGTGCTGGGTGGGACACAGACTGTCTATTTTCCAGTGCATGTCACAAACGTCTAAAAGAGGGATCCTGTTGGTTTGTTTTCATAGGTGGACACCATCTCCCTCTGGAGGCCTTCACAGGCTCTTCCACTGGCTAAAGCTGCAGCCAAGGCACTCACTCTAGGACAGCTGCATTGCTAGAGGCATGAAAATGTGAGTTTAGGTTAAAGATAGTCCTTGTCCTCAGAACAAAGCTAGCACTCCACATGAGATCAGCAATCCTCTTTTACACATTCACAGAAGCCAAAACAATTGTGTTAAAAGCCACAGTGGAAGACAAATCCTCTCCTCCCCTGAGTTTTAGAGACCTCATGGGAAATGTAGCATACCCCATGGCACATGGATGCTCTTTCTTGAAACTACTGTTTCAGCCCTCACTTCCTTCCAGAGGTTGTTCTGCTGCTCTGGTTCACTGGCAGTGAAGAGCTTTACCTGGGGCAGTTCCCCCAGAGCAGCTGGCAGGGCTGGGACATCCCCTCTGGAATTTCAGGCGAGTCTTGGCCATGCCAGAGCTGTCCTGGGGCTCTACAGAGCACACCCCGAAGGGGTATCTGTCAGTTATTTTCAATGCAGACTCCTAAGGGCACAAAGGTAGATCAAGACTGTCAGAATGTCATCGGGATCAAAGTCTGGCCCTCAGCAGAGGCTGCTCAGGGATGCAGTGTGAAGGATGAAGGCTTTGCCCACTGCCTTCATTCCCTTACTTTCCCCTGCACAGACAATCAAATGAGTGTTCCTGTCCTGGTATCTGTAGATACTGCATGAGAGTTTTGTGGATGCCTCTTCGGCCTCCTGGTTTCAGGGGGGTCAGTACATCCCGTTTGCAGGGAAATTCTGCAGCCTGGGAAAACAGAGAACACAAATCCCCTGACAGTGCCCAGCCAGGGTCCTGGTGTGTGCCAGGGCAGGGTTTTTGCATCAGCCTGGGCATGCTGGAGATCAGTCTGAGGTCCATGCCTCCAGCATTTTCTGAAGAAATGCTCCACAGGATGATCTGCTGCCCAAAACGAGGGTCTGTGTGCCTGGACTGGGGCATCCACTCAGAAGTGGTTGGAGGAGGAGCTCCTTACTCCTAAAGGTTCTTTTGGGGAACCATTGCTAGGGTGTCCCTTAGACCACATAGCAAAGGTGACCCATGATGTGAAAAGGTGTTCTCAGGTTCCATTGGACCCAACCAGCCCAACCCAAAGTGGGCTTTGATTCAGGGACACCACAGACAGCCAAGTGTCTTTCTCTAATGGACCCACAGAGCAGAGAGAGGGCAACATCTGTAGCAATACAGGGCAAGCAAGAGACCTGGATCTAAACAATCCACTTGAAGGCTGAAAAAGACATGCTGTGGAAGCCAAATACAGAACCTTTCAGTTCTCTGGTTGACTTACAGACAGGATGATAGAATCATAGACTCATACAATCACTTAGGCTGAAAAAGACCTCTAAGATCAACAAGTCCAGCCATTGACCAATCACCACCTTTTCAACCAGACCAGAGCACTGAGTGCCACCTCCAGTAATTTCTTGAACACCTCCAGGGATGGTGACTCCATCACCTGATCAATGCAATCATCCCCAATGATCAATGCAATCATCCCCAGTTCTACTCTGGATCCATTAGTAGGGAGAAGGGGGGTTTCCATTCCAGGCAGCTGTGGGATTTATATGTGATAAAACAGCTGACAATGCATCTCAGCAGAAGATTTGGTTGTCAGTGGGAGTAACAACAGGTAAAGAGTCTTTCCTTTTTCTCTCCAGGGCAATGGACTAATGCAGGGTTTTGATGTGGCACTACAGAAGTGAGCCTCAGTTCACACCTGGCCCTTCTCAAAGCAGGTGGCTGCTCCCTGGGCAGTCCCAGTGTGCCCCATGTCCCCACCGTGCCTGAGCCAGTGCCTCCCAGTGCACCAGCCCCTCCTGCTCCCAGCAAAGGAGATGCTCACGATGCAGGCACCGCCCTGTGCCCTCTGCATTTCGGAGGCAGTGGCAGGGTGATGCTGGTGATGGCTTGAGACAGCCCCCAACCCCTGCACCCTCCTGAGTCCCCAGGGCAGAGCCTGTCATCTTCAAGCAGCTGTTGCTTCTCCCTGATGATTCCAAGCTCCCTGTCTTGAAGCTTTCCCAAAAGTCTCCTCCCAGATCCCACAGCAAAATCAGTTCTGTTCTGATGTCACCAGCACCCACTGCCACCCCAGCAGCTCGGGGCAGAGCCGGTGGAGCAGCCCCTGCTTGGGGCAGAGCAGCGTCTCCATGCTCAGGGTAAAGGGGTAAAAAAGGGAAGGGGCAAATCCTGCCTCCAGTGATGGCAGCACAAAGCCAGAACAAACCTGCTCAGGTCAAGAGCGGTCACTCATGTCACTGCAGCAGGACAAGAGCAGGACTGCAGCCAGGCAAGAGAGGAGCTGAACTGACAGGCTCAGGACAGGACCCCGTCCAGCTTTTAGCCTCTTTTAACACTGATAAAACACAAAGCCTGACACGGTTGCTGCTCTCTCCAAATGCATTGCCAGATAAACCACAGATAAGAAACAGCCCAGGATAATCCCTCCCTGATACCATGAGAGAGAATGGAATTACACAGGGCTGCATTACCACCAAACCTTCTGTATCTTTCCAAGACAGTTCTTGCACTACCCATGTACTCAGGAATCGAACTGTATGCGTTAAAACATTTAATCCTGGCAATATCATAAATATTGCCTTACTCAGTCAGCAAGAAACAGTCAGATCTCTGAAGAACAGCCTGATTTCAGGAATATCAGTGTATCAGCAGAGCTCACGTGTCTTTCACTACAGATCTTTGCAGTTACCTCAAAAACCAAGGCGTAAACTAAAATCTGATCTCTGAGAGTTGGTCTGTCTCAAGGAACAGCACCTGCGATCCTCCAAAATTATAACTTTTGACATTTACCTCAGGAAGAAGCAAGAAAATAACCAACTGAACAGCAAATCACCACACAGCAGAACCCCCAGAGAATCAGCACAAACCCCCTCATGACAGGAGCTGAATACTGCTGTTCACAAAAGAGCATATTGCCCTGAAGTGCTGGGGCTTTGGGTATTTAAATAAAAACAAAACCAAAACAAAACAAAACAAACAAACAAAACAAAACAAAACAAAAAAAAAAAAAAAAGAAGAAGAAAAGAAAAAAAGAAGATCAAGAGATCAAGAAGAAAGCAGACCTGTAACAAAAGCAGACCTATAACAGCATGAAATATGAATGAGATGCAGAGATTTGCACACTTGCCTGGCAAACAGTCCCTGGCATTTGCACCCTCATGCAACCCACAAGTACTTTCATGCTGCCTTGTCTCTTCTTCCTTTAAGTAAAATTTGTTAAAAATGGGAAGTACCTTTTCCTGGGTCAGGTTCTCTTTCCCCTTTTTTCCCTTCTTTGTTCTTTTTGCTCTTTCCTTTCCCTTTTTTCTTGCTCTCGGACATTCTGCACAAGTGTTTACAGTCTCAGGAAAAGACAGTCCACACCAGATCTATATGCCCCTGGACTGCTACTCCAAATGTTACTTGCCAGCTGCAACTTCCGACTGTTCTTATATTGTTTCTGACACAGACAACACCCACCACTGGGTGGAGAAGCAAAACTTTAACCATTTGCTCACTGCTCCCAGTTGGCTGAGGAGATGCCCTGGGTTGCAGTGGGAGGGTGAGGGAAGCAGGGCTACGGGACAGGAGAAGCTCACCCGGGAGTGTCTTGGACACATGAAGTCCAGAGGTGGTTTTCCACTTGCTGATTCTGTCTCTGACTGAAAGCAAGTTCTGAATAGCTTCTGAGCATCACAGAAAGGAGTGTTTTGGGGAGTTGCTGAGGTTTAGATGGTGATATGAGAGAGGCAGTGGAGTCTAAAGAGAAGGGCAGAGGTTTGCCAACCATTTTCATTTTGCTTTGATCCTGCAGAGGGGTTAAGTTGGCCTTTCTCTTCCTATTGTTGTTCCCACCATAAATCAGTGACTTCACCTGCCCTTGCACCCAGCTCTTTGCTGTCCCAGGAAGTCTTTCCAAAAGTTAGTAATAGCTGGAGAGCCCTTACCTGCACTTCTTGTCTTTGTCCTCCATCTCTTGGAGCTCTAGGTGGTTGGTTAAGCCCACATCTCACCTGCTTGGGGGTTAATCAAGCCCTTTCTACAGTCCAACATGTGATGAGTGACTCAGCCCGGTCCCCTTCTGCAGGGCTGCCCATGCTGACATCGCCTCAAAAGTCCATCAGGATCCCCAGCTGGAAAGCCCCAGAGAATTGCCAAATCATTCCCAGAAGCAGCTAAGAGCTTCAAAAGGCCCAAAGGGGCCAGAAGTTGTAGGGCACTGGGTAGCACATTTGATCCAGTTACCCATGAATCAAATCCAGCTCCGCACTGGTGAGCAAAGTGTGTCCTCCAGAGACGCGCTCCCGCCTGGTGTGTGGACATCAAGAAATGAAAGAGGTATCAGCCCCCTTGGGATCCTCTCCCAGTGGTTAATCACCCTCATTGTTAACAATGTCTGCCTGCTCTGAAGTGAAATATCTGGCTTCACTGTCCAGCCATTGTTTCTTACTCTTGTTTTCTCCTCTAGATTAAAAAGCCCTTCAGCAACTGGTATTTTCTCCCATGGAAGTACTTACACTCTGTAATCAAGTTATCCCTCAATTTTCTTTTTTGATAAGCTAAATAGATCAAGTTTTTTTTTCCATTCCTTGCTGTATGGCATTTTCTCCAGCTCAGGATCATATCTGTGGCTATCCCATTTTGCAATATCCTACTTAAGCTAAGAACACAAAAACCAGGCGCTATTCCATTGTCTCTTGTGGACAGAGGAAAATACAGAGGCAAAATCCCTACTGCCACCCATTCCCAGCCTTTTAACTCCCAAGTGCTACATTCAGGCACTGGGCTTCACATGGAAAATCTGTCCCTCTGTGTTTCTACTGCAGGTCTTATCAAGTCCCTGCTGTGCCAGATGGAGTCACCAAGAGGAATTATTTTGCTTTTCTGCAGCCCCAGTCTCGGTGGTGAAGCTTCATTTTGTTTTCAATGGGCCAGTGTGCCAAGCCACACCAAGTACCCTCTCTAGCTTCCTTCTCCCCACTGACCCTTGAAACCCCAGTCTCTGTCTCTCTTGCTGATTTTATGAGCATTTTCGCCTCCAGGCTGCTGGTGACGATGATCTCACAGAAACACCTCATGGAGCAGTGACCTCCTGCCAGCACTGGCTTTGTTGAACATTCCTTCACCTGTGTGTGAGGGGCAAAGGAGACCTTCCAGCACTCCCCTCTGCAGTTAGAGCTGAGGACATCATCACACTGAGCATTGGGGCACAGCCTACTGGGAAGCTGAGATGTGAACACCAGACAGCACCTGAGCAAACCTGCTCTGAACTATGACATAAAAGCTCTCAAGTTGGCTGATTTGGAGTTGAAGCCTCATATACATTGTTTTAACCTAGAACCATAGAATGGTTGTGGTTGGAAAGGATCTTGAAGTTCATGTCATTCCACCCCTGCCATGGGCAGGGACACCTTCCACTAGACCAGGTTGCATCAAGCCCCATCCAACCTGGCCTTGAACACTTCCAGGGATGGAGCAGCCACATCTTCTCTGGGAACCCCGTGCCAGAGCCTTCCCACCCTCACAGGGAAGAATTTCTTCCTAATATCTAATCTAAACCTACCCCATTTCAGCTTAAGGCTGTTCCCCTTATCCTCTCACTCTATGCCCCTGTGAAAAATCCCTCTCCAGCTCTCCTGGAAGCACCTTTAGGTATCTGAAGGTTGCTGTAAGGTCTCCCTGAAGCCTTCTCTTCTCCAGACCCTCCATATTTCCTTGCCACAGGACAGCAGTTGTCCATCATACTGTTTCTTTTCCAAAAGCAAGGTAATAGTGGTTACTGACCAGTTAGTGTTTTCTGGGTCATTATGAATGATGATTCCCACATGGTTATTCCACTGTTTGGCTCATTACCATATTTCTCTTAGCTAATATGTTTGTAAAGTCCTGTCATTCTCTACTTGAGCTCTACTTGATAGGTGATTTCCCTCCAGATGTCTTTAAGCTTGTTGTCTACACATCATAATTCCAGATGCACATGGATTGCTACCTATTTTTCTCTTTACTAAATTTGTTGATCTTCTTATTGCTTCCAGTTATGGCTTTCAGTGCTCCCAAGATAGGACATCTATGGGTAAACCTTGTCCATATCTGTGACTCTGAAACCTCAGCTTTCTTGGCCTCTGCTCAAAGAGCTCCCAGTTCTACTCATTTTCTTGAGGATGTTTTAACACCCAACCAATTTCACCCAGTTTTCCTCAGCCTTGGGAAAACAGTTCCTTGGAATCCTCAAGAGCAGATCATACTCGTATTATTAGAGCTGCCATCTCATATCTTGTATGATTGGAAACCCACCATGGGCACTGTCCCCAGGCCAACCACGAGGATTAACACAGCTGCCTAAATCCATAAGACAGCATTTACCAGGCCTAATGAGGCCCAAACACAGTACTCTTGGTTTTGATGTGAAATCTACCAAGTTTTGAGGGACTTGGATGTTTTACTCCTAGGGATAGCTGCCTTGCCAGCACATGTGTCCCGAATGGATGTGTGTCATAAAAAACACATTTTCCTCCCTCCTTTCTTTTCTTTTGCAATTATATTTTCATCCTGAATTAGCTTTTCCCACAAATTTCTTCACATGAGGACTGTATTTGTAAGCCCCTCCCCACCATTTCTGAAGATAAACTATAGCTCTTCCTGCACTCCAGCAAATTTGCCTCCATTCCTGTTAAAGACACTAGGTCTGTTTGTTCTTGGGATCATCTTTCCAAAGACCTTGTGTTTAGCAGAGGTTTTTAAAGGCAACAAGTGCAGCTAAGATGATGCCCTACCTTTTCTTCCCCACCCCTTATTCCAAATGAATGAATAATCAAAGTTTCCCTGCTGCTGAACAGTGTTCAGAGAGTGAAGCTGTGCACAGCTCAGCTTCAGCATCAGAAAATGAAAATCTAAGTCTAAGAAAAGTGGCAGTGTGTGGCTTGGCCCCGCCATCTTGAGCAGCCTGGAATTCGTGATGGGAAGAATCAGCACCAGCAACACCCAGTGTGGCTATTTTTGTACCTTGGCACAATCCCAGTCTCACCTGTGACAGGTGAGGAATATTACATGCAGATTAATTTTTGCCTTGGCAGGTGTACGTCTTGTACATCGTGACACCTTATCCAACGGGCTGGCCCCTGTCCCAGGGTAGGGACCCGCCCCTCCAGATCCAGCTTTATCATGGATCCTATGGAATACGCTCTCTCCTGAGCAATCCCAACACCCACACACAGGAGCTACATTCAGCACGAGACTTCAGTGCTCCTGTGGCTGCACTGACACAATTAAACCTTCCAATGGCAAGTGGATTCCAGCTTGGTGTCCCAGGTGCCTCATCTGGTGGTCGGCACACATTTTCACGGCTGTGCTCTCACAAGTCACTTCATATTTCATTCTAAAACAGCTTTTAGTGTTCATGGCTTTAAACAGCCTCGTGGAGAGTTATAACCTAAGCCACCATCAACACATGGGTTTTTCAGTCTTTACAATTCCTTCAAGCTTTAGGCTTAGGTTACAATTCCTTCAAGCTTTAGGCTTGAAGGAGGGGAGGGATGTAATTATATAAGAGGCTGAGCCATATCTTAAGCACAGATAATTCTCGCATGAAATCCAGCATTCTGAGCAGCAGGGTGAGTTTACCAGGCACAGAATCCTTACCCTCATTAGGATTTGGCTATATGCAAACCCAACAAGTTGGGATCCTTTATAATCCCCTGGAAATCAGAACAGAAATCAGGCAAAAGAGAACCTCCCTACCTCATTCCCTACATAGTATCCATTGCCATCTGATGCTGTGGAATTGCTTCTTCAAAGAAAGATCCCAGATCAGCTCGGTGGAGAATGGAGTCGGTGGAGAAGAGCGACGCTGCTGCTCTGCACTCTGGCTTCTCTTCTGGGAGGACAGAAGGCACTGCTCCCGTGCGGAACAGCAGTGTGCTCTCCAGGGAAAAACAGCGAGCTTTGCATCTGGAAAGAAATTAATACAACACCTCCCAGCCTGATGGGGATTAATAAAAAAGCTCTGAGCCATCACTGCTCCTCAATATTAGCTGAAATCCAGACGACAAGCCCGCTGCAGCTCCTGCAGGATCCAAATTTCAGGAGCGAAGTCAGGCGCGCACGCTCCACACATGTCTGTGGCTGCATTTACAGCAGCAATCTTGGGAGCACAATGACCCATTTTAAATCGTGGCGTTCTCACAATCTTCCACTGTTGGCTTAACTCTGCCTTCACTGGCATCACCAGGAGGTGGCCATC
Source organism: Peucedramus taeniatus (assembly GCA_013400575.1). Classification (NCBI taxonomy): domain Eukaryota; kingdom Metazoa; phylum Chordata; class Aves; order Passeriformes; family Fringillidae; genus Peucedramus; species Peucedramus taeniatus. The sequence goes on from WBNO01010167.1 coordinate 94,391, forward strand.
AGCTTCTGGGGAACCTCTGTGTCACATTCCCTGGACTGTCCTGGAACTGCCAGCTCCTGCTTAACGGTGGAGTCAACCAAAAATTGGTGGTAGCCAGGAATACTTGCATATTATTTCTGGAGATGTGGAATAAAGGAAGACACAGTAGGACTGTACCTGTCAGCATCCCTTTGGCTTATCAATGCAATCGTTAGGACACCATTTCTCTATGACCCTGCTCCTACAAGGCACAGCAGACTTGGCAAAAAGGCTATGGGATCATGAAAGCAGCAAAGCTGAGGCTCCTGACAAGCAGAGTCACACCTGCAGTTTTCTGAAGCAAACCCACTGTAAAGCCCTCATGCCACTGCTCGAGACCCTGGGGGTTATCCCCTCACAAGTATCTCCTGCCAGAAGACAAGATACTGGCCCTTGCTGGACCACCAGCTCAACACAAGCTGTGTGGTAGGTTTGTCTGCTGGCACTGACAAGCTGGGAAAGGTATTTTTAAGCTAAAAATACCATCCCTCTTTTTGCAGATCTTGCTGCCACATCTTTTGCTGCTGTGAAGGAAAATAGAAAAAAACATTCAGCAAGCACAGCTATTTATCTGTCCAATAGGGACAACTAAGCGCCACTCAAGCATTGCCTGATGTCTCTGCATTGCACAAATGACATTTTTGCCATTCTCAGTTTCCCATCTGCATTTTCCCAAGTTCAGCCTCACACCCACTGCACGTGCACATACAGCTCTGAAAGGAGACAAGTCTTGTAGATGCTTGGTAGAGACCTCACACAGCCAGCCCAAGTAGGATATTTCACATGGCATCTCCCTTTCCTTTTCATCCTAATGGAATCAAATCCTCATCCTCATAGGATTTATCACATAGCAGTTATGTCCTACAACCATACACAGTTTTGCTCACAAAAGTGAACATATTTTGCCAAATCTTATCAAAGTCCAGCTGAATTTAATTCTGAAAGCAGGCAGAAAGACAGGGAAGCACCTCCTAAAGGTGTCCTCAACCCACTGTTGACACTTTCAGCAAGCCCATTCCTTGGACTCTGATGCCAACGGAGTCCCCCCCAGCTTAGAGAAATCCCAGCCCGTGTTTGCAACTGCTCCATGTGGGTGAGAAGTGGGGCTACACCAAGCCCCACTGCTGGAGAAGATGGGCACTGTGGAGAGTCTCTGTGGGTGTCCTTTGATGCCTGGGTGCCCTCCCACAGCTGCCAGGTCAGACACTCCTGGTAGCCCTGGGTGCTCCCAGCCCATCACAGCAGTGACACACAGTCCATGCTGAGCTTGGAGTCAGCTCCATCTTTGCTTTGGAAGGGCAGCATCGAGGGCTTGTGTGTGAGCAGACTCAGCTGATGGGCTTCAGTGGTGGGCTTTAAATCACAGATCTGCTCTGTCCCTCTCACAAACTGAGATTTTGAGGCTGCTTACAACAGCGCTGCTGGGAAGTGGCTCAAACTCACTCATGGCTCTGGGACAGCTCCAGTTAAGTCATTGTGTCTGTGCCCATGAGCCAGCCCAGACACCTTAAAAGCAGAATTCAGCTCCTTGCTGACCCCTCCACCCCAGCCCTCAGCACCTCTGAAATCCTCCTGGATTTTTATCATCCCAGCAAGAGACATTTGCCATTTCCTTTAACAATTCCTCTTTATTTCCTCCTCCTGCCCCTGCAAACAACAGCAATTTCCACGTGAAATTCATGCACTGAGCATCCTCCATTCACGCCTCCATCCTAAGCCTCTCAACTGGCCAGAAGGTCTGGCCAGAAAAGGCTAGGAAGTTTTGTGGAGAATTCCATGAATTCTTATGGTCTCTTTTTCTCTAGAGGCAACTCTGCTAAAGTGCTGAAGGCCCCAGCAGGTTATAGCCTCCCACAAAGAAATGGGAAAGTTGCTTTTAGGAATGTTTATATTTAAGGGGTAGCATGAAGCCCCTCCAGCTCAGCCCTTTGCCTGCTGGCAGGGTCAGTTGTAGCTGGAGGAGTGGAAGTGGAGGCAGAGCCTGTGCAAGGGGCACTCTGACACCTCAGCTGCTTATCTGAGAGGATCAAAGAGTGATCCTTTGCTGAGCATTGTGCCAGGCCCATGCACAGCCTGCAGGGGTCTGTAGGAGGTTCTGTTTCCCTGCAACCACTCTGAGCCAGCATCACCCCTCCCTGTCCCACACATCCATCAGTTCCTCACACCTACACCCACAGGCTGCTGCCCAGACCCACGGGATGTCTGCAAGACAAAATGCATCCAAAGTCACAGCCACATGGCCAAGGACCGAAAAGGAACATCTTTTGTGTTAGCTCCCCCATTCAGAAGAGAACTTGGACAGCATAAAGGTTGGACAGGAGGAACTGAGACCACACGGAGCAAAAATGATCAGAAGCTGCTCTTGGAGTTTCCAGAGATTTTAACTTGGGCAGGAGGCCGCATGTAGGAGATCCCAGAGGTGTAAGAGCTCATGAGGGTCCATACAGGAAGGGATGACCTCATCATGAGTCCAGCTTGCTTCTGGTTCTGTGCAAGCCTCAGAGGGTGCAGCTGCAAGGTCCTGCCAGCGACCCACCTGTATCTTGGAAAGCCTCTGCAAGGATATCAACCAGAACCCCTGAGCTCTGCCTTAGAGACATGCTTAAAAAAACAATTGGAGATTGTATCTCTTCCCAAATGAAGGTTCTTTCCCAGAAATCTCTTCCAGGACCTTAAAAGATCAAGAAAAGCAGATACAGCATCACTCACTGCAATGCTGTGGGTGGAGAGCACGATCAGATGGACAAGTACATTATACAGGGCACATGTTGTTCTGTGTTGTATTTGCCTGGTGAAAATGTGCCTGAAGCAGCAGAGTAAGTGGATGTGCTGCATTTGAATCCATGGAGGAGATGCTGGGGGTTAACCCCAGTGGGCAGCTAAGCATAACATATCACAGAGATGCTGGCTCACTCCTTCCCATCCCCAGTGGGATGAGGTAAGAGAAAAAGAAGAACAAAAGCAAGAAAATTGGGGGTCAGGATAAAAATAACAATAATAACGACTGTTTTATAAGTGAAGGATGAGTAGAAGAGACGAAAACAAAACAAAAAAGTGATGCAAAGGCAATCACTCATCCTCTTCCATGAGTACACGATGCCCAGCCAGCTCCCAAGCAGATGGTTAACCCATTTACTGCCAGGCATGATTGGGAATGGTGTGGAGTATCTCTGTGGTCAGGTCATCTGCCTGCCTGTGTCCATCCCAACCTATGGCATGGCCCCAAATCTACTCTAACAAAAGTTGGAATCATAGTGTGTTATTGGTGTTTTGATCAAAAAGCTGAAACATGGCAACTGTGAGCCACTGTGAAGAAAATTAACTTTATCCTTTCCAGGCCAGACCATGAGACACCCAAGGCCCTGTTCAGGGAAGGTGCTGGTGTTCCCATCACCCCCATCCAGCACTGTGAACTGTGATCCCCCTGGGCAGGCTCTGCTGGCACTGTCACCCCGGCTGGCTGTGACACTCCATGCTTTGGGTGGCCAGGGGACAGCAGCAGAGCAGGCCCACAGCTGCCAGCTCTGCTCCTCATGCTCCAGGGAGAGCGATGGGCAGGGAGAAGCATCTGCTGTTGTCTCTGCCCGTGGGAGAAGGGAAGGGGGTCCTCGGGCAGCCGTGAGAACAGCGACGTTCTCTCCCTGGGTAGGAACCAGGGAAGCCAGGTGATGTCAGCACAGAAAACAAGCTGCAGAGGGAATTCCTCCAGGATGTGTGGGGAAGGAGGTGGAGAGGGGAGTCCCTAGTGATTCCCAGAAATAATTCAGTATGAAAAAGTCTGAATTGACAGCACCAGCTACTCAGGTAGGTGAGATCAGCCCGCATGGATTCCAGGCAGCCCTCTGTCCCACAGGAGTGAGGGGTGCAAATCTGTGCTTTGCTCTGGGCTGCCTTAGGATCAGGGCAATGCTGAAAGCACTTTCTTTGCATAACTCCTCTAATCCAGAGGCAGAAGAGCCCAGGAGAATGACTTTGACTTTGTAGCAGGGAAGAAGCAGCAGCACATCTGCATTTTTATTTTTGTCCTCCCCAACACGCTGCCTCTGGCGCAGGTGTGAGGGCATGGAGCACAAGAGGAGCCATCTCCAGACTGATTCCCTCCCTCTTCTCGCAGCCACTCCATGTGTCTGGCTCCTCCAGGCTGAAGGAAGGCCTCCCACCCTTCAACACTGTCTTTTTGGGTCACTGCCAGTTCACCTCTGCCTTGTTCACTATGGCACAGCCGAGGCCACAACTGGCCATGGGAAATGCCACCAGCTGGCTCCTCTGCCCACGGGTGTCTGGAGCAGAGAGCTCAGTACCATGGAGCTCTTGTGATCTGCTCACACAGCCAGGGCTCTCTCCAAATTACTGCTTCCCAAACAGCGCCTTCTCATTACATAATTCTGCCTATAATTGTTGTTGCCCAAAGGTATGAGCTGTGTTTCTTGCAGACTATTACCAAAATCATCCTTTTCTGCTCGCTGTCAAAACCCTCCCTGCCGACATTTATTCCCTGCTCTCTCCCCTCATTTGCATCGCACCTTTTGAGAGCCCAGCCTGGGGGTTTTCCACGCCTGTCCCCCGTTATCAGCACCACGTTACCCAGGGGGGCAGTGACCATTCTGCCCGGGCAGCGTCTCCCCTCTCTCCCGTGCCAGACGGGTGCTCGGCACGGCTGCTCCTCCCTCCATCCAGCCTTTCCACATTTTGTGAGCTATTCCAGCTAATTGGAGCTCCAGTCTGCAGCACGGTCTGTGCCGCACCACAGCACACTGCGAAGGGTTATCCGCTGTCTTCCCCAGTCCACTAATTGTGTAATTATGCAGAAATGGCCTGTCTGGTACAATCTATTTCTCATACTCCCCTGTGGTGCTTGTTGCTTACAATGCTCATTATTCCTCTAAGTATTTGCAGACCTTCACCCTCCATCATATTTCCACAAATTGCAGTTCTATTAACAAGGGAACAATTCCTGAAGTCCTTGCAAATACTGTATTAATTTTCTCAACTGCTCCCTCCTTTCTGGCCAGGAGCAGATCGAGCTTCAGGCTGGCTCAGGTCAGGGAAGGTGCCTTTGTTCTGGAGCCCATCCCTGCCCTGTGCCCATCCCCAGGCTCGGGGGGCCCTGGGGACCCCAGGAGCAGAGCAGAGGGCAGGGAGCTGTGCCACGCTGGGTGCCTGTGGGGTCACACACCTCACCCTGTGCCATGGGGCCGAGCCGCTGGCTCTGCTCTGCTCAGCCATCCCGCAAGGAGACGGGCGGGCTCTGTGCTCATCCCGGATCCCTGCCGGGTGCCAGGCTCAGCCGTCTGAGCAATTACACACCAGCTGAAGCCTGTGCTTCAGGCTCAGCTTCCTGCCACAGGCATGCCATGGGGCTGGGCTCAAGCAGCCCCCACCAGAGAGAAGGAGCCCACGCCATGGGTGCCCCCAGCATCCCTGCCTGCTGTGGGCAGCGACATTCACAGAACCACAGAGGCATGGAATGTCCTGGGTTGGGAGGGACCCACAAGGATCAATAAATCCAACTCCTGGCCTTGCACAGGACTCCTCAACAATCCCACTCTGTGCCTGAGAGTGCTGTCTGGCAAGCTTGGGGCTGTGACCATTCCCTGGGAGCCTGTTCAGTGCCCACCGCCCTCTGGGGAAGAACCTTTCCCTGATATCCAACATAAAACTCTGCTGACACAGCTCCAGCCTCGGGTCCTGTCACTGATCACCAGAGAAAAGAGATCAGTGTCTGTTTCTCCTCCTCCCCTCACAAGGAAATTGTGACTGCAACGTAGACTGCAACGAGGTGAGGCACTAGTCTCCTCCTTCCCAGGCTGAACAGATCGAGTGCCCTCCTTGGCCACCTCTCAAACAGCTCCAAACCCTTCCCCATCTTCACCGCCCTCCTTTGGACACTCTCTGAGAGTTTAATATCTTCCTTACATTGCAGTGACCAGGGTCAGCACCAGGTCAGCACCAGCCCTCCCCAGTCTGAACCTCCTGAGCTAGAAAAAGGCTGATGAGCCACAAACTTGGCTGGACATCCTGCTGGCCAGATGATTCAAGGTGGCACAGCTGACATGAGCCACTGCTGAGTGGGGACATGGCATTTGGGGCAGGCTGGGGAGGTTCTGGACCCACCACAAAGGTCCCTGGGATGGTGGCTCCTCTAGGGCTGTGCTGGAGGTGGGAGATGGCTGTGGAAGGCCAGGCCAGTCTGGTGTGAGTCAGCAATGGGGCTGGAGGGAGCTTTGCCCAAGGCACATGTCTGGAGATCTCCCTGGCCTGAGAAATGGTATTTCAGGGAATTTCCCTCTCTGCAGACAAGAGCAATTAGAGGGACACCAGGTCAGCCACCATATGACTTCTTAAAAATTCAGAGCCTTGCTTTGTGTCACAGGAAGGGGGGAGAGCCCCAGACCCAGCAGCTGTTTTCTGGATGGGACTGGAAACAGCACAGCTGAGCAGCAGCACTTTGTGCCAGCATATCCCTAAAATACCTCATCCCTCAAAGGAAACAGTGAGATCCCCAAAGGCCTGCAAGAATACATTGGAGTTTACTGCAAAGCTGGATGCAGTAAACATCCAATGGGCAGCCTGACTGATGGCGATATCCAGAGGAAACTTATGTCAGGCTTAATTTCCATTTTGAATTTCCAGTACAGCTTTTGGCTGATTTGACTTGGGCCACAGACACAGAGCAATAAGAGCTGTTACAACTGTTGATCACGGTAATAGACCAAATGTGTTATTTAGCTTCACATGGGTTTATCTCTGGCATGGTATTCCACAAGAGAATTTAAATGTCCCCATAAAATTTAATTCTAACCATCTTTCTCTAGATATTTCTGAAAGGGGTTCTCCCACGAGAGGCCTGGTGCTCTCTGCTTTCATTAAGTCTAGACATTTCATAAAGCAGTCTCTTCTTTTAATATTCTGTCTACTTCATTGGATGCCAAGAGTTGATAAGACTTTACAAAAGGGGAAGAGGAGAATACACCAAAAAACACCCCACTTTGACACCATTTGGTCAGCTCAGCTGTGAATCTCAGCAGAGAGTTAATGGAGGAGAATGAATATGCTGCTCAGTCAGACAGGACTCCTTCATCCTCCTTTAATGACAGAACAGCTGCTTTTGTAACTACCCCCTGCAGATATTAAAGCTGAGAAAAATCCTTCTCATAGCAAACCACAAAATGAAAGGAGCTTTCTTCTGGAATGCTGTGTCAATTAACTTCTTAGGACTCATCTGAAGGCAGAATCTTGGGGTTCTCAGGCCAGGAGACCATTCACAGATACACCTGGACAAATTAATGCAGTGCAAATAAATCCACTGAAGAACTGAGATATTCCTTCCTGTTTGTAAAATTTTTCTTAGCTGATCTTACCAGCTAAAGATTACAAAGACATTTACAAACATCTGCAGAATGGTTTACAGGAGGAAAGGTCAGGCTCTGACGCAGGTCATGTGTTATGATCTGCATTCTGTCCACACGGCAGCCCCAGATGCGACGGCCACGGTCACGCACATGTGGCTGCGGGCTTGGCTCTGACCAGCACAGGTGAGGCACTGGTGAAGAAAGCTGGGCACACACCATGTGTCTGCTTTTGCACTCCCCCCAGGAGACTGGCGCTGGCTCCCTGCAGCTATCATTTTTATATAGATATAAACTTGCATTATATAATGGAGCACTTTGGCATCCCTCCTGCTCCAGACGCCCGTGTGCTGGGCAAGGCAAGGTCGCAAGTCCCAGCAGTTCCCTAACCACCAAACAGCCCCGTTAATGACGGCCTACAAATCTGGCAAAAGCAAAATTTGAAATTGTAGGAGGCACCAAAAATCCTGGCCAACCTTGTTCAGCCCTTGCTGACAAACTGGCTTTGATAGCACTGACGAAATATAAGCTGTTTGATGAGCCTGCCCCATCTCCAGTAGCTTCAGTCAGCCCCAAGGGAAGTTTCATGATGCAGCCCTTTGCAGGACACCTCCTTGAGCATAAATAAAATTAGAGGAAGCAGAAGGGAACCCTAGGGAGAGGACCAGGGTCTCAAGTGAAAGCCTATGATGCACCAAATACACGATTCAAAGGCTCATGTAGTGTAAAAATGTTGCAAAAGGACTAGTAATGGAATAGACTAGCACACTAGGGATTCAGAGGGTATAGGGCAGTGTTTGCACCTTTCTATGGTGTTAAATACCCACTATCCTGATGAAAGAGGCTCTGCTCCATCACAGATATTTCTATTCACTCAGGTGAGTGTACACAGAAATTAGTACTTTCCTCTATAAAGCACACAAGCACAATTGGCAGAATTTCTGGCAAAACGACAGATTTGACCCCATATTTTTCCCCATTTGTGGGGAGAAAATTCTTTGCTTTCCCCTTTCCAGCATTCCCAGTCAGAGTCTCTGTTTTAGTACTCTGTCTGCAGTTCTTTGGTCTAACACAGTGGAGTGGTGTTTCTGCCTCTTGTGCCATAACAAAACAGTAACGACCTTCTCTGGCCATCATTCGACCCTGAACAATTTGGTCCATGAGCAGTAGAGATGCCTGTCCCATCTGCCTCTGTTTAGAGCATGGACAAGATGTTTTGCATCTCTTCTCGGCTAAAGCATAAAGCCTGGAGTGATCCCACCATCCAGCCCTGTCCTCTGAGCTCCCCAAAGGTACACTGGCAGTTTTAAAGGCAAATTCAGTGCAGATGACCAAGTTGGCAGCGTAAATAACCCAAGGGCCCATCCTCCTCTGAGACATCACACGTAGCACAGAGAAACACAGAGTCCCATGTGTCCCCTCAGTGTCCCAATCCATGAGCAAGATTCCCACAGCTCAGAGGCAGGGCGTGACAGGACACAGCTCAGAGCAGTCTCTGTCCATTTTGGCTCTCTCAGTCAAATGGAACGGGGCAGAGAGATGGAGCCAGACAGACCATTCCCTGCTCCCTGCACCTCCCAGCTCTTTGGTGTTCCTCCAATGCATCTCCCTCCGGTAACCAGCCCTTCCTGCCTCTCATGTCCTTGTCCCAGCATCTGGGACAGAGTGGCCAGGCCACTGAGCACAGACCTCAGAGCCCCCTCACAGCATCTGCCACATCCAGGACTTCCTGCTTGAATTCTTCTCACAGGATGTCTTGTGTAGCAGTCCCTTTCCACCTTGAGTCACAACAGCCGGTGCCATATAAAGCCATTGACACAGCCTGGCACCTGGGAACCAGTGGGGGAGTCAAGGGATGATGGGTGTCCTCAGGAGACACGAGTTCTGAGCCATCCCAGCTGGCCAAGGCAATGCAAAGTCCATGCTGGACACACCAAAGGGCAGGTGAACCCACTACAGGTTCACATCATCCTCCACTCCTGTCCCTTTCTGTGGGAAGGGGCTAGGACACAGCCTGATGGATGGCACAGTGAAATGAAGTGCCCAGCCACGGTCTCAGTGACACAAGGAGGGTTAGAGGCAGGGTTCTCTGCTCGTGACATTTTACAGGCAGTGCTTGCCCAGCTTTTTATCAAAGAAATCCATTTCACAGTCTGGGGAAAGGGAAACGAGGCAACACCAGGAGAAGAGTCACAAAGATGACGTTCTCCCACCCAAAGTTCAGCAGGTGAAGGACAGGAAGAATTCCTTGGGAGGCACAAGGAACACAGGCCACCTAGCACTTATGATTCCTGGCTCAAGCAGAATGACTGGAAGGAACAACAGGGACTTTTGGGCTGGGAAAAACTCGGGTATTGGGTGGAAGACAGTGAGGAAGAGATTAAAATCACACACATTAGGCTAGATGGAAGATTTATGCATTGCACAGATCTGAATTTGCCCACAGCCCAGTTTCAGTATTTTCAAAAGTGGAAGCCACTTCTGAGTGCCCACACCCAGACAACTGGTGCCCTTCCCCCACTGCTGTGTTTGATGACTTGCCCCAGTGAAGATCCCATCCAAGGCTGTTCAGGGTAACTGTGAAGGATAAAGGGGCTTGGGTTTAAAAGCTTTTCTGCCTGTTGCCCTTCTCCAACTCCTAGGAAGAAAAGCCCTTTGAAAAAAGGCTTATGGATATTTTTTTCACTCTTTAATTACATGCCCTATCCTTCTCTGGGAACTGGCAGACCCTCACCCATCTAGAAACATCAGCTGCTCGCCAGCCCTCAGGGTGCTTCTTGTTAGTTCCTTTTTATGGAGGAAGGCTGGATAGTGCAACATACAGTGGAATTTGTTGGTTGGGGGTTTTTTTGTACCTCCCAGCTGGCATTCTTGCCTTCCTGGACAAAGGCAGTAACAGGTCAGCCTCATGCTGAGAAGACACGTTTGTCAGTGGCTCACCTCTGCTGAAGACCTGGTAATAACTTCCGCACACTCCCCGGCTCCAAAGGTTAGACATAAATCAATGACTAAATCCCAGGATGCATTGTTCCTCTAGCTGCTTGCTGGGGAATTGTCCATGTTTGATTCCTGCTGCAGATAGCCCAGAAAGCCAGAATTCATCAATGAGCAGCTGAGCTGCTCTGGAGTCTACTGGGAAAACATTGCTAGAGCTCCGCAAATGAAAACCACTTCTCCCGGGCTCTTATTCTGCTCATTGCACTTTCTACCCCTTATGTCAAGTTGTCACAGTTCTCATTTGCCAGCAGCTGCCTGACCCTGCTTGGGTGGTGGCAGGAATAAAGCAGAAGAAACATGGAGCCAAGCGTTTAAATGAGCAGAGATGTTCTTGGCAGACACGGGCAGAGAACACAAGACTGGCAGCCTTCAGGCTAGAGAGCTGTGCACTGCACCAAGGTCCCAGCTGTGCTCCGTGGACCGTCCCGGAACACCCAGTCAATTCGTGCCCTGGAGGAGCTCTGACAGACTGCATGAACCACAAAGTCACCAGCACGGAATGGCTCAGCTTTACCTGGGCAACCAGTGCCACCCCAGCTGTGGTACCCGCTGACGGCAGCCTCCTTGTGCCAGCTGACATCCCTGCTCCAGGACATCTCCACGGGAAACACAGACCTCCAGCTCTGCGTGCAGGGCTCCTGGTGGGCTGGTCTGTGCTGTGCGTGCGTGTCCCACCCCAGCCCAGGCACTGCAGCATGAGAAGGAGCCTCGACTGTAGCCCAGAGACATCTGAGCTCAGTAGCAGCATCTGACGACAGATGTGTGTCTTGCAACATCGCTACTGAAGTGTCTTTTCCTTTCAAAGTAGGAATCATTTTCCTTCACGTAATAGTGCAGGCAAATATAATCCTATTAACAGGGCTATTAAACTAAACAATACTTGGCACGCCATGACCTAAAGAAACAATCCACCAGCACCGGCAGCTTGTAAACAGCCCCATCCCCGAGGCAAAATGGGCATTTCCTGTGCCCAAGTGCCCTCCTGGCCAGCACCCTCCCACCCTGCTGCTGCACCAACCTCTGCAGGACACCCAGTGCTTAAGTGTGTGGGAGGGCACTGAAGTAAAAAGCTGGTGTCTGCATAAAAGCTGTCTTTGCTGGGACGAGTGGGCCCCTTTCCATCCCACTATCCCAGCCTCTAAATCAAATTTACTCCCTAAACCAATTAGCATTCACTCAAGTTTACACCAAGGCAAGGCTTGGATCTTTGTTGGCATCTCTGCAATGGCTCTCATCTCTTGGGTTTAGAGCTTTTTTGCTCCTCCACATATCTGAATTCCCAGTCCAGTCATGCCTGAATTGAAAGACTGGGCTCAGATCTCTTTTCAGTAGGTCTGTCAATTAAAGTTCTGCCTTCTAGTCTGGTCTCCTGACTGAAGCAGTTCTAATTCTTGCCCCACTCCTCCAAAAATGCACCTGGCCCTTCTCTGCCATTGCTTGCAGCTGTGGCAGGGTATGGCAGTGTTGCTTTGGGAAGAGATGAACATTAGGATGCACAGGAGCTCTGTGTGCAGCCCTGGACCCTGACTTCCTCTCTGTAACCCTGAAATAGCTGTGATCTCCATGGTGCTGCAGCAGCAGAAGAGTTTGGGCTGGGGAACCATTTGTGGTGGCTTTTAGCAGCATGAAATGATGCATTTACCCCATGGGGCACTAAAATGTGATCAGCAAAGGAGGAACCTATGGAGACTAAACAGAATGTTGACAAATACTGTCTCCTGATTGCTCCTCAGAGCTACAGAGCTCTACAGATATCTGTGCTGTGTAAAGCACTTGTCTCTGGCCTCCTAACCCTGCTGGGCTCCCCAGTGGTTCCATGGAGAGCAGACACTCTTGCCTAAGCACTGCTGGTTCCCTTCCCCTGCTGTGAGCTCAGAACAAAACCAGAGCCGTCACCTTTCTCTGCCTCTCTGCCCACACTTTATCCCTGCCTTTGTAGCTGCAGGTGAGCCCAGAGTGCTGCTGCCCCGGGTGCACAGAGGCACCCTCTCATCTGTCCTTTCCACACAGGGCATCCCTCAGCCCCTTGCTGAGCAGCTGTTCTCCCTCTGGGATGAGATCCATTGGCAGGGATCGTCCACCAGACGGGTGAGGAATGTTTTCTACCATCCCAGCACTTCTGCCAGCTCCAAGATGAGAAGCAGAGGTGTTTGTTCAAGCGACATCCCTGGCCACATTCTGTAGTGGAGCTGGGGTTTCCAAGGAGATGCATCATCCTACCACTCTACTCTGGGAGGAGATCTGCCCCAGCCCCACCAACATATGGAAATTGGATTCCTCTTGAAACAGGAGAAAGACAAGCCAAACCCCACTAGTCACTTTTCAATACCTTTGTTATTGCATATTGCCTTAGAAACCTTTGCAAAACCAGAAATGGCCACAAACCCAAACCCACTTCCAATGAACAGCGTGAACCCCAAAACAGTTCCAGGAAGAAAACCTGGACTTGAGAAAATGCCATATTAAGTGGCACAGTGAAAGTTGCTCATTGTCTCTTGACTCTTGCACAGCCCAGCTACTTCATATTTTCTCCCAGCCAATTTAGCTTTCCTTGTTGTTTCGTTTTATGGGGAAGATTTTGATCATTGCTGGTTTATATCTCCCTCATCTTCTTTTATGAGGAAAATGTATTGGAAATTCCCCCTCACACAAAACAAAGGGAAGCAGTGACAAATGGATCTCAAAGGAAGAACTGATCAGCTGCTTTCTTAAGGCTTTCATCTGGCCAGAGGCTGAGATAAGGCTAAGATGAGCAGTCCAGCACTAAAACACTCCACAGGATCTGATAGGATGAAGACCTACAAATCTGCCCCTATCAGAAAGTACAATCAAATTACAGGAATTCGCTCAGGTAAACAAATAATCCCAAAATGTGTCCAGATATGCACAGGGTGATTCAATCCAACAATAAATAGACCACCAGACACAGCTCCAGCCACTTAAACTGACCACAGCACTTTTCATTGCCCACCCTCCCCAGAATTCCTGGAATAACAGACATTCTGTGTTGTTCAAACAAACAATATTTATTTTATTCTTACGTAAAATTGTACAGGTTCTGCAGATATAAACATGGGTAAACATTGCCTCCTGTCCCCAGTGCTGCAATGCACAGGAGAGTCTCAGGAAGAGGAGGGCCACAGGGCCTGCACTCACCTCCCAGTTCTGCCAGACCTTCCCAAACAACTTCACAGTGGTCAGTCTTGGGTTTTGGTCTCCATCAGACTGAGCACCCAAAGGCAATGTCACTTTAACACGTCAGCACAACCCAGCTTTCAAAGGTGTTGAGCTACAGTAGCTGTAACCAGCATTCCCAGCCTTCAGCAGCCAGGCCACTGCAATTTATGGAGATAAATATTTTAAAATATTGACAACAAACATTCTGTGTTTAGTCACCAGGAAAGAGAGCAAGACAGTTTTCCAAGCTGAAAGGCTGAGTTAGGCTCTTGGTGACAGCAAACAGGGGAGAGAAAGGAGCACAGAGCATTACAAAACCAAGACAGCAAGTGCAATGTTGGCTTCAAGAGGCTGATTTATTTGTCTTTTAGCAAAAGCATTCAGAAATTTACATCTTTGCCTCTTCACAGATGGTTCTAAGCCAGATTGTCCTGCTGGAACCATTACTGACAGTATCACTGAATCATCTCCATTAATCCCCATGAGGAGGCAGAGGTAATTCTGGAAGACTGGGGCAGGGCAAAGCCCAGTGGGACTCATTTTGTACTTTACAAACACTTCTGGAAATCTGAGTTCCTGCTTTGAGCCTACAAAGCCAAAGATCAGCTCTGACCAAGGTTAGGAACAAACTCTACCCTGGTTTCTTACAGGAAAATTCATGCAACTTGGTTTCACCTTTCAACCAGCACTCTGCGAATTCACTGGGGATGAGGATCTAAGCTCAATCTTTCCACAAACTCATCAACCCCAGAAGCAGGGAAAAAACATGAGAAAAAGTGCAACTTGCCAGTCACACCACAATTCTTTGCTGTAACAGCAGCTGGAGGATGCAAAAAGAACAGGACTGAAGAGGCAGTCATCAGAGGAGGTTATGAAATAAAGACCAATAAAGACCAATAAAGAGTATATCTAATTGCTCCCCAATGCAGGCCAACCCTACAGGAGAGTGAAGTCTTCCAAAGCATCTTCCTAGAGGTTATGCAGTTGCACACTTGTTCTCTGAGTATGAACTTGGGTGACGGATGGGAAACCCACTTCAGTTTAAGACATAAGTCCCAAGTGAGAGTCTTTCTGCCACCCTCTCCCCACCCTCTGTGAAGCCAAGGGCTGAAGAGCCCCTGGATTGCTTAGCACTGGCAGGCAAAGGGCAGAAGGAATGTTTGAACAGCTGATTTTTGAGTGGCACTGGGAATTTGCCAGTTCCTTTCTTTGTCCTGAAGAGTTTTCAGCTCTCTGAAAACCCTGGGAATGAAGAAATCTATGATGCTCAGAATTCTTAAGGATTTTGTCTCCTCTGAAGCATTTTACTATCAAAGTTATTTCATTACCCAAAATGTGAGACTTTTTAATGAATCTCAGATCCTACAAGTCATTGCAAAGTTCCCCCTTATCAAACCCTGTGTTATGACAATGGGTAAACCAATTGCCAGGGGTAATGTTAATAATATATTCTGGAAGAGGACATAGCAGAGGGAGTGAGATTTTGAGAGCTACATCCATCCAAGAGCACAGTAGTCAAAAAGTAGTCCCTTTTATCTGCCTTAGATCTGTTCATCACTTGTGTAGGTCTCAGAGCTGCACACACCCCAAAGCATCACAGGAACAAGTGATGGACTGTCCTGGACTTCCTTCTGACTATAGCACAAGATGGCTCTGGAACCTGGACTTAAGAAAAAGCTTTAAATCAGTGAGTCACTGGGGTTGGAGATACACCCCCTGGAAAGAGCTTGGAGAAACAGCAGAAATTTCTGGGGAGAACTGTACTGTTACCAGGGTACAGGTTTATTCTGGGAATATCTAAGAACTCCAAGGGAGCTCTGATTTCGAGTGGGGCTATGTAGATCCAGTGTGTTTACAGCACACACAGATAAGGCAAGTAAAAGAAGGACTTTTAGACTGGAAATTCTTCCCTGTGAGGGTGCTGAGGCACTGGCACAGGTTGCCCAGAGAAGCTGTGGCTGCCCCATCCCTGGAAGTGTCCAAGGCCAGGTTGGACAGGGCTTGGAGCAATCTGGGATGGTGGGAGGTGTCCCTGCCCATGGCAGGAGGTGGAATGAGATGAGCTCTAAAGTCCATTGCAATCCAAACCACTTTGGGATTCTATGAAGAGCTCAGCCTGTGCTCAGAGGGGCAGGAAGGGAACCAGGGTGTGCTGGCCTGACAGTGCAAGGGCTCTGCTGACCTGCTGGGAGTCGTGTCCACATCCCACACTGAGAGCACATAGTGCACTGAGTGATGAAGGTGTCCAAGGGCAGTCAAAGGAAGAATTAGAAAGCTGGGCTGAGAGACTATGTTTAGCACAGGACAGAAGAACAATCCATTTTCAATCCTCATCAGCTACAGATCCAACATGGAACTTTTTGTAAATCATCTCAAGCTTGACTTACGGTGCTGCCGGCATCTTCTCTCTGTAGGTCAGCCCACAAACACCAAAAAGAAGCCCAACCACCAGAGAGAAAGAATTACTAATGAACAGGAGAGTCCTCTGAAAGCAGCCAGCCAGTCAAACTCTAATTAACAAGCAACAGCAGCACTGGATGGATGCTCACACCAGGAGCCCCAGGACGTTTTCAGCCTCAGCTCAACGCCAACAGCACATTACCCAGGCAACTGGGGTATGACCAAAGCCTTTCTCTAGCAAAAGTTCACATTTCCCCAGCTAACTATGGGCTGAGTTGGCAATGCTAGCTCGAGTGGTTTTGCAGGCTGAATTTTCTAGAGCCTGAAAGGACCAGGGTGCCTGTTCCAAACACTCTTTCTTATTCATGTTGTGAGCTGCAGGTGTGACTGTCACAAGTCTGGGGCACATGGGGGTTGGTTGGTTGGTTGGTTGGTTGTCTAGGAGTTGCTTTAAATTGCTGCTCTGCACCTGTGTCACTTCCCCAGGCACACGAGGGGAGGGAGTATGTGAGTGACACAGAGTGAGGAGTGGCTGCAGACAGTTTGGTGACCAGACCTCTCCCAAGCCCTCACTCCATCTCTCTGCTGGTGACAAGCTCTCAGCTGGTTCAATAACTGAGAGTGAAACTCCAACCCAGCCCAGGGAAGCAGGGCACAGCTGAAGTGGCAGAGGAATTGCTGAGTACACTGGAAGCCCAAGGGATTTGCACAGACACGAGGGTGGGCAGGCTGCATTGCCCAGACTGGAACATGGGTTACAAGCAGTGAACAGATCTTGAGAACAGCCCCTTTCTCAGGACCTTCCTTGTGCCAGTGAGGAATTCCTACAGCTAACAAGGGTCCCATCTGTCCTCCCATCAGGTTTGGAAACTCCACTCAGTTCAGCAGACAACCAGGAGAGCATTCTTTCTCCCTTCTGCAGGGAATCATAACTTGGCTGTTCCCTCTCACCTGGGCAGCCAAACACTCCCAGTCCTATGTCTTCTCCAGCCAGATGAACTTCCCTTTATGCAAAGTACAAAGCCAGGCCCAAGTTCACTCAAACTTGTCTCCTTTTCCTTTCCACTATTTGCATGGACAAATCCTCTGTAAAATATACTTTGTAGAGCTGGAGCTGAGCCACCCCCAAGCCATAAGGGCATGCTGCCCCTCTAGGCTTGATAGCAAAGCTATGTTTGGGGCTTATAAAACCTGTTCTGTACCAGGTGAGCTGAGAGATGGAGAGCTGACGCAGGACTCTGTCTTAAGCTCAATAAGAAAAGTCCAACAGTAAATCCCTTAATTAAACAGCTGCTTTAATAAGATAGAATTAAAGAGAAATATTGCTAGTGAGTAAATCCGACATCCCTTCAGATGTTGGCAGCCCTACGTTCCTGCATCATCCAACAGAGCCCAGGTGGATTTTCCTACAAGGCTGCACAGATCTTGTCCCTGGAGGAAATCTCCTTTTTGGTCATCTGAGCTACATTTCCTTACAAGAAAACCATTCACCACGTGTACTGCCAAACAGAAGGGATGTTCACTGCCACACAGGCAGTGTGATCACAGGTTCCCCATGGGAGCTGCCCACGGGCTCCTCCATTACCAGGAGCTGGCTGTGCCTGTCCTGCAGCCCCGGGATCTGCGTGGCACAGCCCAGCCCAGGGCCATGCTGGGCACCCCACACAGCCCAACACGGGTCACTCTGTCATGGATCACTGATGCTCCACGTGGATCACTGACTCTCCAGTGGCTCCTGATCAGGATCACTGCATTCACCCCTTGATCCACATACAGTTTTCCTGTGCAGAGGAATGATAAGTTACAGATTATGTTAATAACATACAGGTTTCCCAAGCCCTAAGGACGAGACGCAGTAGAGCATACATGGCACGTTCAAAATCACTGACTCCTTCAAGACAATGTCTTCTGCCATGCTCCCAACACAAAACCCAAACGTAACCAGCCGTGTGCTGCTGGGTTCAGGGCATTTCTGATGAGCTCTACTGAGCTCATTTTATGAGGATCGTGCTGCAATTTACATGTTCTTTTGGAATCTCATTTGTCTTTGGTTGAATTCTCCATCTGCCTAAACATGCCCAGCGGGATGTGAGGATGCCCACACAATTCTTGTAATGTTACACCTGAGTGACAATACCCACAGCTCTGCTCAGCCACCTCCCATCCTGCTCCCACTTGGCTGGCAGTGGACGATGGACCATTGCCTCTGCTCCCAGGTTTTTGTGTGCAGGGGTGATGAGGGGCCAAGCAGCTCAGAGCACCAAGCCCTGCTCCAGTCCAGTGGGCGTCACTCCTCCATCTCCCCCTGGCACAGCCCTGCGCTGCAGAGCTCAGCTGGATCATTCCAGCTGGATGAACAATGGCATCTGGATCAAATATCAAGAAGAAATTTTTCCCTGTGATGGTGCAGAGGCTCTGGCACAGGTTGCCCAGAAAGGCTGTGGCTGCCCCATTCCTGGAAATGTTCCAGGCCAATCAGGACTAGCGGAAGGTGTCCCTGCCCATGGCAGGGGGATTGGAATGAGATGAGCTTTAAGGTCCCTCCCAACCCAACCAGCCTGTGATTCTATGACTCCATGATTCTATGGTTCTATCTCTCTTCCACTGTCCAGATCAGACACCCTTTCTGAGGGTATTTGCTTTACTCAACAGTGCTGTTTCAGTGAGAAAGAAGGATGCATGGAGTCACATACCCAGTTTTTGATCTCATTTGCCAAACAACGACAAGAGCAGTTTCACAGTCCAGGATGCCCAGAAGAGCTGCTGGGCAGCCTCTCCACACTGGGAGTTGTCTCTCCAAACTGGGACACCACGGTTGCACCACTCTGGCTCAGAAGTCTCAATAAAGCCTTTTTCTACTGGAGGAAGCCAATATCAGTCTCAGACCTGGATTCTTTTGCGTTCTAACAACCCTGGGTCCTAAGAACACGTAAACTGAGAGGTTTTTCCAGCAAGAAGGACAAAAAACAGTAGTATGGGTTGCATACTTGTACAGCTCACAAAGGAGTGACAACATTAAAGCCCTTCTGTGTTTTAACACCAGTACCTGATAAGGAAGAAAAAAACAATTTTTAACTGATCATTCAAATATATCTGAGTCATCCCCTCCTTTGCGTAAAAGTCACTTCTAATCCTGACATCCGGGGCAGAGCTCTCTGATTCACCCACATCCCCTTTGCACTCGCTGACTCTCCAAGCGATGCGATCCCTTTGCTCCAGTCCTGCTGAAGGAGCCAAGCCACACTTTGTTCACATTTCACCTCCTTACAAGAATTCCCCCAGAAGGAAAGCTGAGCTACTCCACACCAAAAGGCAGAAATCACCTTGGGTAACCTGGGTTTGGATCAGCCAATGAGACACAGCTGTTTTCACTCGGCCGAGCATCCTCAAGGCACACAAGACAATGAGATTTCTCCTCACATTCAGCTGTGGAACACGACCAACCCTCAATGTGTTGAAGCCTTGGTGCTCATCTCAGCTCCTGCTCCTTGACAACAGAGTGAACCATGCAAAGGGCACACACATGCACAAACACAGCAGGGACTAGGTCTCAGATCAGCCTCCCTTGAATCGATGGGACTTCCCAGAACATCTGCTTCCTATTGCAGCAGGTCCCTTTGCTTCCACTGACAGAAGGCTAATGGCCCTCTGGACACACCTTACCTGGAAAATGTGCCATTGGGAAAGCACAGAGGATTTTCTGCTGCCTTTTTAGGTAAGTAAAGCAACTGGAAGCAAGAGGCAGCTGGCAGTGGTGAGCACACGAGCATCTGAGAACCATTTGAACCAAAATTGCAAGCAGAGTCTGTGATGTTATCCCCCATGTTCGAGCCAAAGAGAATCTAAAGGCTTCTGAGTACAATGGACACAGAGGCACCACAGGCCCCAAACCACACTGTCCCAGAAACTACGGGCTTGTAGCAGGGTATTAGAGGATGGGGCTTGGCAGACAGACATGGTTTGGAGTTAATGTGGCTTTCTTGGTGCCACCACCAGAAAAAGCAGCAAGTTCAAAACCAGAGCACTGTGGCCACTGAAGGTCTGCCATGGAGGCAGCAACTACAAAAGAAACCCTCCTCCCCCAAGCAGGGTAGCAAAGCAAGCAGGCCTTCCCCAGACCCAAGAGTGGCACAATCACAGATTCTGCCATCACAGAATGGGGAAGGTTGCAAGGGACCACAGTGGGCCAGCAGGTCCAACCTCCCTGCTCAAGCAGGATTTCAAGCAATGGCCTTCTGGCCAGAAAGCACCTCAGCTCAAAGCCTCTCTGCTGCCTTGGGTGGATGCCTTCGTTGCATCCAGGGATGTGTCATGGACACCTGCTGGGACCACCTCTGCTGGAGAAGGGGAATCCTCCCACCTGGCCACTGAGCCCAGGGCTGCAGCCATTACTCACTCCATGCCAGACTGAGTCAACTATTGATGTCCAATCGATCTCTGGGAGCCAGTTCAGCCATGAAAGGCAAGGGTCTGCTCACTGTGAGTCACGGTGGGCAGAGCAGGACCAGCTGTCCCACCAGCAGCCCACAAGTGGAACTGTTTACAAGTGCAAGCTGAAGGTGCTTTGTGGTTTACACTGATAGACTTCTGCTCAGGTACAGACTCAGTAAACAGGCCAGGTACACAGGACAAACACCATCAGAGACCATTTCCCCTCTTTGGTTGCAACCATTCAAAACAGCTGTGCTTTTATGGAGATGCTGAGCCAGCTGAGAGAGGCTTCAAGGCTCTTTGTTGATACTCAGGTACTGTACAGGTAAAGTCTTCGTTGCACCCAGCCAGGGCACCACACGAATTTGGTGCCACTTAGTCCAGAGCCTTTCCAGAGGTGCACAATGCCATACAGGGTTGATGTGCTGCTGGAGCCCTGCCCAGGGCTGCCATACAAGGCCCACCCTGACATGCAGCAGCACCAGCCCAGTTGCCTTCCCCAGCCCCTGGTGCCAGTCCAACCCCATCCCTGACCTGCACCCCTGCCCTGTGGCCCCTGTCCCATGTCCCCAGGCCTGCATCCCCTGCCCTGTGCCAGGCTCCCTCCCTGTGCAGCAGGCACAGCTGTGTGTGTTTAGCTCACCCAGAGTGGCACTGGGGGTGGAACAGTGACCTTTCCCATGAAACCGTATGGGAAACGAAATTCCCTCTTTCAAAACTTTGTCATGTCCCAACTAGCTGCTCTGCAAGTAATTTTTACAAAAGGAGGAGGGAGCTGTCAGCTGAGACCTGTCAGTGACCGAGAGCACAAATCACAGCACCTCCCCAAGCCATGGAGACAAAGGCACTTGGCACAGCGATGCCAGCCCCGCTGCCGCCGTGCCAGGCTGCCCGCGCCGCCTCCTCCAGCGGCTCCTCCGCGCAGCCCAGCCGGGAGGAGCTGGCAACCAGCGTGACAGCGGCAGGGAGGGCTAGGAAATCAAAGAAGGGCCATTTCCACGCAGAGCAACATTCCCGTGCCTCGAAGCAAGCAGGAGCTTGTGCCTGGAAGCGCATGTCCCGTCCAGCCTGCCTTGCGAGCAGAGCGCGCCTGGGGCTCCCACGCACCCGAGCAGAGCCCGAGGGATGGGTGAACATCAGCTCCTGCCCCGGGGGAGAAGCCTCCCAAAAGCTGCACCCCGGGGAGGCCTGGCTCTTCGCCACCTCTGGTCAAAGCAGCAAGGCTAAAATCTCTTTGTCTCCATCAGCAAGGACTCCTAAGCACGGAATTTGTAACCTTGGAGTAGCAAAGCTGAGTGCTCATAACTGCGAGCAGCGCTGTTAGGAGACACTGGAAGACAGAAAAAACCTCTGGCACAGGAGATTTAAAAACAAAGGAGAAGAGAATATTACCTTCATAGGAGAGGTCTATGAGGGGATTTCCCATAACATCATGCCCAGCCTCTTGTTTAAAAGTCTCTTGTTTCAAAATGTGTTGAACAGGGTAAGAAATGTTTCTCTGCAGTGAGATAAATCCATGCTGAGAAAAATCACCACCCACAGCTTCATCTGAGCTCTGGGCTGCTGCTCGTGGCATGCTGACACTTCCATATCTTGGAGAGATCTGTCACTTCAAAGTCACACTGACATATGAGGAGTGAAAGGCAGGAACAGCCTCACGTTTGCACACTGCAGCTAAATAAAGCAAGTTGCCAGGATACATTTTCTGCTCTCCAAATACGCTGCTGAACATGGTCCAGGTGTGCAGAGACATTAGACACAACCATTAGCACTGTGATGCATCCACTGGTCATCGACGTGCTGAGACCTCTCTTTCCCCTGCCAGGTTCCCACTGGATTTTGTCCCAATACTTCCATCCCAGCTACCTGCACACAGACCACAGAAGCAAGATCCCTTCCTAGCCCTCAAATGGCTTAGGACTGGATTTTCCCAATCATCCAGTAAAAATACCTCAATGCATTCCTGTGCACTTATCCATTAAGATGTTCCTGCAGAAGTTTGGGAGTCTTGTACTAGACTTTTAGAGGTTGGTGGCACAAAACTTGTTATGGTATGGAACATACCCTTTAGCTTAGACTTTTCCCTGTTTTACAGCTCTGCCCTCAGCACTAAGTAATTGTTTGCAGGGTTTTTTTTTCCTTTTTTTAGTGGGTTCTTTTGGAAGAGATTTATGAACTAAAGGAATTTATAAAGCATTAGAGACCCTCTTTAACAGGTGCCTTAAAAAGCCTTGTCAGTGCCAGCAAATCCTGTTCCTTGGGGCCAGCAGGTGTAGGGATGAGGTCCTGTTCCTGCAGTGAGCATGGCAGGATGACATCTCCTGGCACTGTGTAACCTTGAGATTCATGCGGTGCCCCAGACAGGGAATGAGTCAGTTCTGCATCTGATCTCAGCTCTGCTTGGTACAACAGCATCCTTAAGTTGGGCCCAAAACCCTCCCTCAGCACCTTAGCTGAGCTCCCAGAGCCCCAAGATGTGGGTCTGCTCTGAGGAGAGCCATGGTTACACATTTAGACTCTTTGGAGGTGTTCTGGACTCGATTGGGAATCTTCAGCAAGGGATGTAGGAAGCAAAGTTTCCAGGTGGTGGCCTGAAAGGGAGATTTGATGAAAACAAGACAGGCCTTGGTGCTTGCAAAAACTAAGCAAAGAGATTATCCAAGGCTTGGATACTTAAATGTGAACAATCTAAATTTTTTAATTTGGAAATAAATATTTTGAATTATTAAATGGGAAACAAGTTAAACATCTCTTCAAAACCTTGGCTCTCATCCACTACACAAATCACCATGGAAAGTTTCTCTCCCTCCTCCTAGAAGGCTCTTGCCCAGGCCCCTTCTCTACCCAGGACTTTGATTTCTCTTCACACTGTGCAGTCAAGCTCTAAGCTTTCCTCCTTCAGTTCACTCCATTTGCTGTCCAGAAACCCGAGAAAAGTGCAGTCACATCCCTTTCTACACATCATAATCTTCCCTCTCTGCCAGCCAATTTGCTCCACAATCTCTTCTGGCACCTCTCCTGTCTTTTCCACTTATACCTTCCCCTTCTAAGGGCCCTCAGAGGTCACCCACAGAGGTGTTACAAGCCAGTCTCATTCAGAGGAGCAGCCTGTGGCCCCACCACCCACTGCAGCTCTTCCCAGTCTCCCCACATAGTCCCTGTGCTGTGGGGTGGGGATCTGGCATATCACCAATCCATATGGACAACTTGTGTGATCCCACCCAGTCAGAAACCTGGGCAAGTGCCTTCCTGCCAGCTTTTTCCTCCTAAGCTGGTGTAGGAAGCCAAGGAGTGCTGTTCTCTTCCCTCTGTACCTCCCACAGGTGAGAACTCCCAAAGTGGATCAAACACCTTTTATGAGTAAAAAACCATTACAGGAGAGCCCGTGGTGAACATCCTCCTCCGGTTTCTGGGATTTGCATGGACTCATAGGTAGCACCTGAACTGGACTAAGAAAAAAAATCAGGGATTTTGCAACTTGTCCACTGGCCTGGTATTTACTGCAGGGTGTGAAGGCAAAGGCTACATGTGCCAAACCAGCAGGGTCTGCTGTCAGTGATGAGCTGTCCCCAGAGGTGACACACCCTCATCCATTGCTCATCTCTGGGTTCCTGACCCCAGTTCAGCCAAAAACCTGCACCCAGTCCATGGAATTCACTAATGCAGAAGGAGCTTGTAGAGAGCATTCTGGAGAGGACCAAGGGAGAGCAGAGAGAGAGAAGGTGCTGCAGCTGTTCACCATGACCCCACTGCCCAGTAAAGCCAATAACAACTCTCTGCCTAATGGGGAAACTTCCTTGAGGACCAATTGCAGTGCTCATCCCAGATGAGATCTTCCTGAAGTAAGCCAGGCTCCACTGGCCCCAGTGCTCATTAACAGTTTCTTCTGGGACAAATTTCTAGGTGACTTTCTTCCCACACCCACCACCCGCACAACACACCTAAGTCAACAGAGCCACTGAAAGAGGGACTTGTCCCCAACCCTACAGAACAATTTCTCAGTCTCTCAGCTGCTGGTGTACCCATTGTAGCCCTGTGCAGCCATCTGGGAGGTCACAGAATCCCAGAATGGTTTGGATTGGAAGAGACCTTAAAACTCATCCAGTCCCACCCCCTGCCATGGGCAAGGACACCTTCCACTATCCCAGGTTGCTCCAAGCCCCATCCACCCTGGCTTTGGACACTTCCAGGGATGGGGCAGTCACAGCTTCTCTGGGCAGCCCATGCCAGGGCCTCACCACCCTCACAGGGAGGAATTTATCCCCAATCTCTAATCCAAACCAGCCCTCTCTCAATGTCAAGCCATTCCCCCTTGCTCTGTCACTCCAAGCCCTCGTGAAAAGTCTCTCTCCCATGAGACAGCCCTGCAGATATGGGGAGAGGGATGCTGAGGGCAGAAACAGAGAGAATGCCACGGAGATGTTGGACTGGACTCACAGCTGGATGACAGAGATATTAATGTGTTGACAAACCTGTCAGCCCAGAAGTGCAACAAAATGAGGTTGTCCACTCTGCCACTCCTCAGGACAGCTCCAGCTGTGTTGTTTGCCTCAGGACTGGCCTCTGCAGAGTCCCCACACGCTCCATTACCCTCTCCAGCCTCTGGTGGCTGGGGAATGGGTTTCCAGACCTGCATCCTGACACCTACAGAATAACAGCATCTCTGTACAAACCACATCTGCCTGCCAAGAGCCTTCACAGGGCTGCCAGACAGGGAACAGCCTCTCCTCAATCCTAAGGGACCTGCAGTCCCCAGAGCAGACCATCTCTTCCCCATGGTGTCTTCTGCTTCTTCCTGGTTCCATTCTCAGTGGGAGCATCTCTTATGACAGCTGCATCTTCTACCCAGTTCAGGAGAACTTTCCAGAGCCAGGCAGTAGTGTCATGCCAGTTTGTACAGAAGGTGGCTGTTTGGTGTGATCTCCCCTAGTGGAACTTCTGCCTGGGACAGTGGGACTTTTCAAATCCACTTGATCTCTTCCACCAGGAAACCTCTGATTATAAAGTACTTTACAGTAATTGCGTACAAGCGAGTTATTAAAAAAAATGCAAAATGTTCTCTGTAACACAATTCAGTGTCTTCTATTTTTATAATGTATTTGATGACACCCCCCAGGGAAAACGCTCCTGCATGAACAAGTAACAGCGCAAGAGGAAAGCATAAGTAGGGCAATCTGGGTATAGATGATAATTACCAGCACATAAAAATATATCATAAGATACGCTTAAATAACTTCACATGAGGCGGCAGTTCTGGTCTAGCAATTCCTTTACCATGACATCATTTTTGTGCTCATAGGCCAACTGAATGTAACTAGAAATCTCAGGATCACATGGACCAAGGAGTAAATGAGGAAGAGTTTGTGTCCTCTCTGCTTTCACACTTTCACTCCATTGAATTTGGCACTGGAAAGCTGGGGCTAGTTTCCCCTCTGCTGCTTCTTCCTGGCTAGCCAGGCCTCAGTGGTCCATGCTATACTGAATTCCAGATCACCAGATATTCCCTCTTCACAGCTGACTCCTGAAATAAGAGATTGGTCAAGGCTTGTTTGTATGGGACACATCTTCTTTTGGTCCAAGCAAAAGACTCCCAAGCTGAGCTAAAGCAAAAATAATTTATCCAGCCTTCAGGAGTATAGAATCCCCCCACTGTCCTGGGAATCCCACTGCCCTGGGAGTTTCTGGAACTCCTTGTGCCCTTTGAAGTGGCCTGAAGGGACAAATCCTGCAGTAAAACTTATCACTGTCTCCCTTGCACTGTACCTCACGTGGTACCCAATGGGCAGACACAGCTCAGCATCTGAGGCAACAGACAGAGCCTTGAGACATTTCCCAGCTCGGCAGGACATGCACAGGGTTTTCTTTATATCTCTGGGAATGAACTGAGACTCATCCCCTGCACAGGTATCTGCAGAACGCCCAGGAAATCCGATGGGAAGAGGCAACCTGAGCACTGTGATCTGCCAGAAGTGGCCCCAGGAGATCCTGGAAGTCCTGGGCAGCAGACAGGGCTAAAGAGGCATTGCAAGAAGATGGTGGCTGGGCTTGTGAATGTTGCAGGAGGCCCAAAAAGCAGGCAGAGGTCTCCTGGGGCAGCACACCAGGCAAAGAGATATGTGTTCTCCAAGCTGCTGCATCTGGGGTATGGGGAGAAGCCAGGAGCAGAAGACACGCCTGGAAACAGGGACTAAGGACAATCAAAGTATTTTTCACCATTGAAGGTGCATCTGTCTTGCATAAGGGTGAGCTGGTAGGGGTGAAACACAGGTGTCACCCTATCCTATGTGCCTGAGCACCAGTGCCATGTCCCTCCAACCAGAGCACATACAAACATGTTCTTCAGGCCTTTGACTCTGTTTTTGGTATGTAATTTAAAGGCTGAGCTATGCTTTAGCTCGAGATAATTCCAGGCTTCCTTGCAGGAGGACTATAAAGTGCTTAATGCAGGTCCTGCCATCTTCTGATGAGACAATCAGATCATCCTTTGTTCCACATGGTCAAGGTTCTTCCCTAATGAGACACACAGGACCCAAAACCCTTCCTCACATCCTCACACCCATGGTGTAGGTCCCTGACCATGTTGGGGAGGAGGAGCTCGTGGGAAGGGAGTAAAGCAAATACTGAGAGCACCTTGAGAACCAGCTGGAGACATCTCACTCTGTTTTACCAGCTGGGGAGGGGATGTCCAGCAAACAAACAAGAAATCAGATCTTGAGTGCTCAAACAACTCAAGTTTGAGTTGTTCACCTCCTGGAATAAACAGCAACAGTAAAGTGTCAGTCTTGGGAGAAAAGGACGAAGCCCCAACCCACCTGAGCAGCTCCAAACAGCCTCTTGTTGGGCTCAAACCAGTCTGCATCTCTGAGCAATTCTGTCTAAATATTCTACTGCCCACAGCCAGTCTGAAAAGCATTTTCTACCAGAGTCCCTCTGACACTGTTATCTCCCTTCTCTGCATAACATACACAGTAGAAATAGGGGTGGTTTAATCTGTACTTTTCACTCCTATTGTTCTCTAACGATCTGGTGCAATTATCCCTACTGAACTCTTCTGGCAGAGCACAGAGTCATTTCTGAACTGGCTCTGTCTGTTCCAGTGGGCTACTGGCCCCATTTGGAAGCATTTTCTCTTGGTGGGGAGTCCTGGGAGCCACTGATCCTCTCAACAGACCACATTCAGCAGCTCTGGGCTGAGATGGGAGCCACCACTGCTACCTTGGCAGTAAGGAGAGAGCTCTCCCAAGCATTCCTAGAGCTTCACACCCTGAGATGGAGCAAAACAAGAATACCATCTTCCTTGACAGCAGATAGAAGGGAAAACAATGAAAATCCTTTCCAGGTGCCCTGCCACAGACAAGCACAGTCACGTTCAGACAGGAAGCTGCACTAGCGACCTGTTCGCCTTGGTGGGGTTCTGTCACTTTGTTTGGGTTTTAATAAGTCACCGTGCCACTCTCCAGACTGGTTTGTTTTGCCTTCTTGTGCCAGTAAGGTAGGGAAAAAAACCCAAACCCAAATAACAAAAAAATGATCTTCGCCCCCCGGTTTCATTTTTTAAAGCTGCTGAAATGAGGGGGACCAACAGCAACCACCACACTGGTCTCAGTCCCAGATTTGGAGATGAGAAGTGAAGCTGCATTCCCTGGGAGCAGACAGGTAAATGAGCTGCCTGAGCAGGGTGCTGCTCAACATCTCAGTGCCAAGAGGTCAGAAGGAGGTTGATCCTTCATTTTCTATTCTGGCAAAACTCCTGTTGTTATCCACAAGCACATGGTGATTCAGGGCCCAGGAGCGGCGTTCCAGAGAGGAGTCTACAACAACTGCTCATTGAATTTCAGATTCCTCACGTTGCAGCAGCCTTGTTGCCTCTCCTGCACCCCAGTGATGGAGATCCCCCACATCCCTGGGGCTCTTGCTGACCCCCATCCCACCCTCCTGGGGAAGGAGCTTTCAGGCTGGAAGGACACAACTCCACAGGTCTCTGCCACCAGCACTGGGGCAGCATGGGCAGCACAGGGATGAAACATCCCCACCTTCATTTCTGGGCTGCTATTCACCCTGAGAGCACAGCCTCTGCTGCTCCCCAGAAGGAGCCCCTCACTCTCTGCTGCCATGTGAGCCCCCAGGCTCGGGCACCCTGCACTGATGGGGGGGACTAAGCACTCTGCAATATTTACAGAGATGGAGAGAGGATTAAAGCCCTTTGTGAGCAGCAGTAACCCAAACCAGAGGTGCAGGGCACAGATTGTGTGTCATGGCACCCAGAGTACAGGCTGGGATATTAAAGGCAGATTAGGATAATTTCACGTGCCAGACACCAGGAGAGACCTTGCAGTCCAAACATGCTTGAACTTGCTGATAAACCTGTTGCCTTCAGTGGATAACCTCCAAAGCAGGCAAAAAAGCTGGAGCCACAAAGCAAATGCCAGGCCTGATAACAGGCATTTAATATTTATTAGCACAGGGTTATGAGCCCCTCTCTCTACACTTCTGGCTCCACTAAGAGCATCAGCCCTTCTGCAACCCCACCAGGAGAGAGGCCTTTCCCTGGTCAAATGGTTTGTGTCAGGCTGACACCAGACGCCTCCGTGTCTCACGGGAAGGAGCAGTTTTATGGCCAACTGCCAGAATTAGTTTATAACCTGTGGCTGGTACCAGCAATCCCTAGGTCTGACTGCAGGGAAGGTACCTTGATCTCAGGTCTATGGTTAAGGATGTCAGGAGAATTGCATTATCACTCACACTGCTTTGGAGCAGCTCAGGGTATGGTGTTAACCCCTCCAGCTCACACTGCAAAGAGCACCAGCCCTGCAGTGTGCAGTGAGGAGCTGTGGAGATGCTGGGAAGGGCCTGTTCTATCACTATCCCAGCCTGGGAGTTACAGACCAGTGTTCTCTTTTCATCAGAGAATCTCCCCTGCAGCTTCATCCTCCTCCCTGGCCCTGGGCAGTGGTTTCTCTAGACTTCCTTGTGTTCCATCACAAGCCACATCTCCAACCACCTTAGGAGTCAAACAAAAGTTCATCACTTACACCTACACTAAAACACCAGTCCTCTTTTACACATTTATTATCATTATTAGATGATCTCATGCCCAGGAACTTAGTGATGTATGCAGCCAAAGCAGCACTGAAAGTAACTGAGTCCCTTAGAGGGAGAGCAACCAATAAAATGGCAGAAATTCTCTTTATGTGGACTCAGGTCAGGGTCAGATTCACCAGCCTGGAGCCTGTGGATCTGAAGGATGGC
Source organism: Peucedramus taeniatus (assembly GCA_013400575.1). Classification (NCBI taxonomy): domain Eukaryota; kingdom Metazoa; phylum Chordata; class Aves; order Passeriformes; family Fringillidae; genus Peucedramus; species Peucedramus taeniatus. Next base: position 124,012 of record WBNO01010167.1, read on the forward strand.
ATTCCTAGTGCTTAGCACCTTCACAGAGAACAGGATGTCGCACAGAGACAAAGAAAGGAATGGACTGAAAACTGCAAAAAGGGTTCAGAAGCTTTAATCAAGGAAAAGGAAAAGGGCAGGGGGCAAAATGGTCTAATGGAATAAGAGAAAATCTATTGGGTTGAGTCATCCTAGCAAGCTAAATGGGCATACTTTACATTTGCTTGACATCCTGGAAGAAGAATGTATTAAGTGGTCATGAAATAAGAGGAAACTCAAAGCACATAGACAAGTTCTGCTTCAAGAGATGAATGACTTCAAAGGAAGGAAATCCTTCTGGAAAAAGCAAGGCAGTGGCATGAAGATGGACATCTCTGGGACAGGCAGCTCCATCTCCTGTGAGTCTTTGGCTGTGGTGACACAGATTTGACTTCTAAATCCAGTTGCTGGCACACAAGAACTGCACATAGAAGCATCCTGGTAGCACAAGGTCCCAACCAATATTCCTGTCTCCACTGTATCCAAGATGCAAATTATGAGATGCCCTGTAATCACCATTCTCTAGGATACTGGTCTGGGTATCCTCTCACAGAGTATTCTGGCCTGGCCCAGCAGGTTTTCAAAGAAAAGTACAGACAAGAAAAACAGAAGGATTTTTATTATCTCTATTCCCTCCACATAGAACAGAGCAGCCTTTCTGACCCACTAACACCAGCACAGCAGCTCATGCCTTTGCTAATTGCACTGAGCTGAACATCCCTTCATTTCAGCCTCATAGCCACTACATTGAATTAAAAACAGGAGCACCAATGCAAAAAAACAAATCCCTCCAGTTGTCTTTGTATGGATTTCTTGGATAAAGGGTTTCACCACAGCCCTCCCATGCCAGCCAGGGTCCATGATTGTGCCACATGATCTAGACATCTTCATGTCAAGTGTTCTGCAATGTCCCAGCTCGGTTAGAAGGACCTTGAGCAGTTTTCAGTGCCACAAGCCAGATGTCAGCATCCTCTTGAGCACTGAGAAGATGCATACAAGGACCCCAAATATCCTGCAGGTCATCTGGTCAGCACAGTGAAAGGACTGTGGTTTGAGGGAGTGATGTGTGCCAGCTCTACAGCAGCCACTACATTCCACAGGGTAAACCAGGAAGGGGAGAACTTTCAAGTATTCCTCATACAAAGGATAATGGGATAAAAAAAATTAAATTTTAAGATTAAAAAAAAAAAAAAAACCTTAAAAAATAAAAAAGTTGAAGAGTTTTGCATGGGTGGCTGTAGCAGTAGTACAACAGGTCCAGACAACAGGAAAAGGCTGATGGAGGAGTCCCACATGCCACAGAAGGAGCAGAAGGAACCTTGCATCACTTTGCCAAATGCCCTGGAGATGCCAGCTAAAAATAAACAGGAGAACTTTGTAAGTGATCAGAATTATGATTTACTAGGGGCAACAGATTGTCTAGGAGAACTCAACCTGAACCCAGAAAAGTATCAGCCTGTTCTGGAAGAACGAGGGATGCTGTTTGTGTGCTGTGAGGACACAGGCATGGGTTGCAGGAAGAACAGGAAACTCAGACCTACAGAAAGTCCCAGCAGTGCAAAGAAGCAGCTGTGGGGACAAAAGGACAATCTGGAACACGCTGAGGAGGACCTGCTGGGACAGGAGCCCTGCAGACCCACGCTCAGCAGTGACTCAGTGTGGAGGGCTGGGGAGAACACAAACATGAAAGGCGACATGGGTGAGGGTGACTGAAACAAAAATCCTGGGGAGCCTTCAGAGGGGCACCAGAAAAGTTAAAATGCTGGTTTCAGAAAGGCAGACAACTATAAGCCCTAAGATTTCTTACGAATGTCTTGGAAGGCTGAACTACAGGAAAAAAGGGCAGCAATAGATCTGCTGGTTTGGTGAAGAACAGGCCCTTGAACAAGTTCTCTGGCTGCCAGGAAAGGAAGGGACCAATACACTGAACCATGAGACCATTGTGGAGTGCAGAAGGAGGAATCAACACCACGCTGGATTACAACCACCAACAGCTGAAAGCAGCAGCACAAAAGGACAAAACTGAAACGGCAAGACACTGAGTTCTGGAGGAACAGAGAGGGTGGAAAACTGTTCTTAGTCCATCAGTTGAGAGAGAGAGACATGACATGTCCACCTCTTAGAGCTGTAAAGCTCAGATCAGCTGTCTTGGATACATGAGGTAGGTCACAGACACCACTGTGAGAGCAGCAGCAGCATGTGCAGCACAGCTATTTATTAGTGTCTACAAGAAGACAAGATTTAACCCTCAGAAACAGCAAGAGCAGAGTAAGGAGTGCTCTTCCATGGGAAAGGTTTCCAATGAGATGTGTATGACATGCCTATCTCAAGGCACTGATGCAGGTTTCAGGGGTTTGGGCTCCAGAGACAATCAAGTAGGCTTAAAAGGTCATAGAGAGGGCAAATGAAGTGGAAAATAGGAAGAAAACAGAAGAAAATAAAATCTTGGCCTATACAGACGCATTAGATTAGCTTTCATTACCGTGAGCATGAGATGCAAGCAAGGAAGGGTGCAGGAGCAAACACAGCTCCTTCAGACAACCCAGCTCTCTGGATAGCCAGGGAAAAGGACTTTGCAGATGAAGAAAAAAACATAGTTATCACTTCTTGACGTTAGTAAGACTTGTGACATTTGTTTGGTGACAGTCTCCAAGGGTATTTAAGGGAGCTTCAATGTCCAGATGATGGGAAGACATCTAGAAAAGACATGTTCAAAGAGCAGACATAAATGTCTTGCTGTCTGATGGAAGATGAATCAAGTGAGAGATCACAGGATGAAGTTTGGGTCAATCCTAACTAACCTTTCTCCTCATACCAGATAACAGACAGGGATTGATTCACCACACGGATGATGCCAGCACAGAAGAAGATGCCAGAATACCACAGGAGAGGCATTGGATTCAAACCAATCTCAAGGACTTGGGAGATGCAGTCAGGAAAAGAAATAAGAAATAAGGAACAAGTGAGTCAATGCAGTCATCCCCATGGGCAGAAACAGGACAAAGAAGGGTCTAGAAGGAATTGTGGGTCACAGCCTGCACAGGATCCATGCCCACTGATGGACACAGGGGAGGAGGGGCAGGAGTTGGGTTTTAAATAACTCCACAGATGGAGACTCCACATCCCCTCCAGGGAAGTCATGCCAGAGTTTGGTCACTCTCACAACAGAAAAGGCTTTCATTCTGTTCAGGTGGAACCTCCTGTGTGCCCAGTGCCTCTGGTCCTGTCACTGGACACTGCTGAGAAGAGTCCAGTTCCTTCCTCTCCACTGCCTCCCATCAGGTACCTATAACACGGATAAGGTGCCCCTGAGCCTTCTCTCCTCCAAGCTGAACTGTCCCAGCTTCTCAGCTTTTGCTCAGCCTAAACACTTAGGAGCCCAGTTTGCTTAAGTGGTCCGGGCTAAAGGTTAGTCCTCCTTGCTCCAGACATTTCCCTGGACTCGGGGGTTTGCGATTGCTGAAGTCTGGTCTTAACAAGAGCAAAGAAGGCACCAAGTAACTCAGCTTTTCCAGGGCTGTTGTCACCAGGTTCCTGGCATTGTTCAGGCCCACACTGAGCCTACTCTGCCCTTTGCTGTTCAGGTACTTGCAGAATCATTTCTGTCACTCTTCACACTCCTCACCAGATTCAACTCCAGGTCATCTTATCCCTGCAAAATCAGACAGCAGCTCTGTACTCCTAGATCCCCTGCCTCTGCTTCCACCTCTTGTCTGCTTCCTTTGTATGTCTAGTTCAGCTACAAACTGCTCATCCACGCAGGCCTTTGATTAATCTCAGTTCTCTGCTTTTGACTTTGCACATTTGCTGCTTCTTCATGTCCTCGCCTAGGTGAGGTCTCTTGATGGAAAGTAGCTGCCTTCACACAATCATGGCATATCCTCCACTGGGAGGGACCCACAAGGGTCATCAAGTTCAACTCCTGATCCAGCACAGGACAACCCCAATAATCTCATACATGTCTGAGAGTGTCACTACTCCAAGCCGTGTTGTCTAAAACAAACCTCCAGTCCACCAGCTGGATTTTCCTGATGTCATGTGGATATTCAGCTCCCCGCCACCCTACTTATACCAGGCAATGGAGGCATTTGCCTGTGTGAGTGGAGCAGATGGAAAAACCACAAAGGAAGTCACGGTAGCTGAGTCTCCCCTCTCACCGTACTCACCCATTTAAAGCCCTGTTGCACGACATAACATGTTTCAACACCTGCAGTGATAAATAGTAGCACAAACCAGGAACAGCCACTTGGTCATGTTTATCCTCAAGTGTTCCTTGGTCGCAGTGCAACCCACAATAGCATTCGTTAACAAGTGTTAGAACATGGTTACAAATTGCAGCAAACACAAACGCTCCGTCAGTGTTATTGCAGACTTCATTAACGATGATCCTTCGCATTTCAGCAACAGCCATTCAAGGATCTGAAAACATTTATATGCCTCTGTGAGCCAAGTGTCACGCTCCATGTGTGAGCCAGATGTTCACAACACCATTTTACAAATGAGGGAATGAAGTCCACAGGACTGACTCCAGACCCCTTTCCACCCACTGAGTAATCCACTGCCCACCAACTAGTCATAGGGGAATTGTCCAATTCAAGGCAAGGCAGGATACCATTATGGGCTCTTTGTTTCCTTGCTTTGTCTCTTAATCCTTTGCTCCTCATCTTGTATTTAGACCCTGGGCCTGGGGGGTACCTCTGATGGGCACAGAGACACAGCTCGGCCCTGCTCAGCCATGCAGTGGTACCAGTACCTGGGAACTGAGAGCTCCTGAAGATCTCCAGCAGCTGCTTGCGTCAGAGCAGGCCCCTCACAGACACGGCAAACCCAGTTAATTCACAGTAGCAGCAAAGCCAACTAAATCCCACATCCCTGCCTCTCCAGCCCTCTCCCCTGCAGGGCACACAGTGCCTGCACTTGGCAGGGCCCTGTCCACCTTCAAAACTTGGCACTTCCAAGAGCCAAAAGGAGAGCCAAGAAGTCGACTTAGCAAGCTGAGCTTTATGAAGGGCTTCGTTCCTGCCTCTCCCCCCAGACCCCGCTGGCTGAGTGGCACAGGAGATCCCCTTGCATTACAGAAACACTTATGTTTATTAAGCCAAAGCTACTGCAGCATCTCTCCTGCATCCCTCCTGCCAAACCACTCCACCAGCTGAGTCCCTGCATCCTGTCATTTTTTCAAGATTTAGGAAAATAAAAAAAATCACATGCTACTCCCTCTAGTGACAACCTGAGCACGTTTAAGCAGCCTGGCCGTGACTTCAACATCCCTCCAAGAGCTGGTTTTAGGCACAACAGACAACAGTTTTACAGAGGACCCACTCTCTGACACCTCGATCTTCCTCCTACGCCTTGGGCACATCAGACCCTACCTGAGCTGCTCTCTCAGAGGCTGCTGCTCGGCACACACAGGTCTCTCCAAGCTCAAGAGGCTGCTAATAGGATCTGCAGAACTTCACCAGTCACCACTGAAAATCTAGTCTGAGCTGAGAGTGACCTCAAGGTAAAAGCACCGGGCAGCTGCAGTCACCTGAGCTGGGTCATCACATGAGCACTCTGCAACTGGTGCTCATTTAGCAAATAAAAGCACATTGGAGAATCGAAAACAGCTATGCAACAGAAAGCTGAGCTCAAACCAGCATTCCAGCTCCTGCATTCATTCCAGGGATGGCGGAAGATTGTTACACTCAGGTCTAGTCAGCATAATCTAGAAACAAAAATTAATAGTACAGCTTTATGGGAAAAAAAGCAAATTAACTGGGCAAACAACGAAAGGAACATTGAACTTAGCATAACCATCACTTTTCTATTCAGTCTAGACCATCAGGTGGCACAGGCAACCCGGGGCTCCAGCTGAACAGAGAGACTCCAACCACCTCACATCTTACAGACCCTGGTGCATAACAGTTCTGCACAGGGCTTCGTGATTGTTTGCCAATGAAGGAGAAACATAAGAAGATAGCTGAGGAGGAGGGAGGTCATTTATTTCTTGATATTTCCCAGTTTTGGCTGGGGTAGCATTAATTTTCTTCACAGTAGCTGGTATAGGGCTGTGCTTTGGATTTGTGCTGGAAACAGTTCTGTGCTGGGCTGTTTCAGACACTGCTGAGCAGTGCTGGCACAGTGTCAAGGCATTCCTCGTCCAGTGAGCAGGCTGAGGGTGCACAGGAGTCTGGGAGAGGACACAGCCGGGACAGCAATCCCAGCTGGCACAGGGGATATCCCAGACCACAGAGCACCACGCTCAGCATATGAAGCAGGGTGAAGAAGAAGGAAGAGGGTGATGTTCACAGTTACAGCACTTGTTTTCCTAAGCCACCGTTAGGTGTGATGGAGCCCTGCTCTCCTGGGGATGGCTGAACACCTGCCAGCAATGGGAAGCAGTGAATGAATTCCTTGCTTTGCTTTGCTCACATGTGTGGCTTTTGCTTTGATTACTAGACCCTTTATCTCAGCCCTCAAGTCATCACACTTTTACCTTCAATTCTCCCCCCATTGCACTGTGGGGAGTCATCCAGCAGCTGTCAGTACTGAGGACACAGATACCTGCTTTACCTGTCTCTCCCACTGCAAACAAACAACCTGCCAAGGTTCCAGACTCCCCTGGCCCAGGATCTCAGCCATGTGTGGAAGAGCAAGGCCTGGCAGCCCCTTCCAGAGCTGTCTGGAGCACACACGTGCACCTCGCTGAGCTGCCTGCACATCCTGCCAGCCCCTGTCATCAGCCCCAGGTCATGTCCTCGCAAACACCAACCTGAAGCACTCAACCTTCCCTGTGTGAGAAACAGCAACACGCTCACCTCCCTTCCTGCTCACACTGCAGGGAGTGCTGGGCCCAGAGAGAGACACAGAGGATCCCCTAAGGCTGGGGAAGTCCCAGCCACTGTGGGATGCAGTCCCAATGCCGAGCCAGCAGTGCTGTCAGGGCAGGATCCAGAGACAGGACATGCTGGGTGGGTGGGAGAGAGACAGGCACTGGAACAGGCAGGGAGAAATCTGTAATCCTGATGCTGCTGCTGGGAACTGCAGCAGAGGATGGTGGGGATGTGGGACGTGCTCATTTAATGCCATTTCATTCTCAGCACTACAGATATTTAAAATAAATTCATTTAAATAATCCCAGTGCCATGACGTCCCAGTGCCCGCTGCAGACAGGGACCTCCAGCAGAGCCAGCTGAGGCTGGGTGTCCCTGATCCTTACCCTGGGAGCAGGAGATCTGCTGGGCGGCTGGGAGAAGGCCACACTGGGGGAATGGGCTCTGTGTGACAGCCTGGCAGAGAGAGGAGGGGACAGTGTGACATGGCCAGCATGTGACATGCTGACTCCCAGCCAGACAGGGCTAATAGGGCATGGACCAGCTCCCAGCCCTGACTGCCAACAGGATGATGTGATGAGCGGAGCCCAGCTCCCAGTGGGGCTGAGCCCCATAACATGCACCTGCTCCCAGTAAAACACAAGGGATCAGCTGATTCCAGCAGGGCCAAGGCTCTCGGTGACACCCCAGCTCCCAGCAGGACACAGGCAACACAGCAACTCCCAGCAGGGCAGAACCCGTGACATCCCATATGCCAGCAGAATGTGTGCAAAAGGCACTGACCCAGCAAGGCAGAGCAGAACCAGCGTGTGCTGTCCCATCAGGACACCCCAGCTCCCAGCAGAACCTGACCTGCCAGTGACAGCCCAGCTCCCAGCAGGACACTGGGGGTGCACTGGCTCCCAGTGCAGGACACATGACACTCCAAACCCTGGCAGGACCCTGGGGTGCAGTGACACCGAGCAGGAGATGAGCAGGGCAGTGTGGCACTCACCAGCTACCAGTGATGCCCTGGCTCTTGCACATGCCAGGCTCTGACTCCCACCACGTTTTTGAGGACACCAATTCTAGGGAGACACAACACCCTGCAATGACTCCTGGAGTGGCCAGGTGAGCATGTGAAGCACAGGACACGTGGGAATCACTCGTTCCTGGGATGACTGGCACTGTGTCACCCCAGCTCCCAGGCGACACTCAGCTCCCGGTGGGAAGGGGATGGAGCGCCGTGCGCGGGTCCCTCTGTGCTCTGAGTGGGGCAGGGGCAGGCCAGGCCGTGCTGGGGGACAGGGACACCATCGCAGGGCTCCCAGTGCCACCTAGTGGGGGACAACAAGCGCTCGGGGGCCACTCGTCCCCCAGCCCCGGGTGCTGCGGGGCACAGACCTGGGCAGCCTCCCCCATCCCCGGCCTGCCTCCAGCAGCCCCCATCCCCGCAGAGCCCTGCAGCAGCCCGGCACCACCTGCCAGCTCCCTCCCACGCTCGCTCATCCCTGGAGATTGTGTAAAGCACCACCAAGGCAGGGACGGAGGAATTTACTCCAGGTACAGCTCGTTAATCACATCAAGTCCGGTCCTGTCGAGTCACTGGGTGTTCACCCTGCTCAGGGTGAGCACAGAGAGCTGGTCAGAGAGCCACAGCTCTGCCGTGAGCTGCAGCCTCCAGAGACCACTGAAGCCACTCTTGTAAGAAATCAGAAGTGTTACATCTGCAGGGTACTCACCGATGCTCAATGCATTCTTTACCTGCAGCTTTCCCTCCTCTGTGCACATTAAGTGACACAGGCAGCCATGCACACACCAGAACGCATTGCACTCACATCAGCCAAAGAAAACACCAGCACAGCAAACAACTTGTGTGGCTGCACGAGGTTTATTTTATAGGCTTTTTTCCCCAGAACAGACCAGAGAGTCTGGGAGGTGGAAATAGCAGACGGGGCCATGAAGGTGTGGTACAGAGCCATGTGGAAGTTTACCCAGGGGAAGGCTAAAAACCAGTAACAAATGCAATTTAACATGGGGGGGGGCAGATTTGCAATCCTGCTGCACGTGAATCCAATCTTTCCCTCCATCTCTCCACCCAGCGGGCGACCATCAATCTCTTAAGCCATATCTCCACTCATCTACAGCCGTTTAATCACTTAGATTTTCTTCCATTCCATCTGCATCCTCAGGCTCTTCCTTCCACACACATCCCCAGCCTGAAAACAATCCCGAGGATATTAAAGAGAAAACCATGACACCTTGTGGAATAGATGGAGCCTTCTGCAGACTGAAGCACCCTCATGAACACCAGCATTTCCAGGTTTCCCAGTGTAGGACAGCCCAGTTGGTGAAAGCAGACCAAGTAAAGCCCCCAAAACCTCTCCGTTTCCAGCAGATGCCCCAGGTTCACCTATTGATCAAGCACAGCCCCTCTTTTCTCAGAGGATCAGCCACCAGATTTTTGTTGGCCTTAATCATGATTAAGCTGAGCATCTCTCCAGGGAGTTTTCCCAGGGAACTCAAATCCCTGCAAAAATTAAATCAGATGCTGGATGCTCTATTATCTACCCTGAAATCAAGGCAAAGGCCCATCATGGTGGTGATCTCAGCTAGGCAGTCCTACATGAGACAAGTCAAGAAATGGAAGAGGAAATAAAGTGATAAGGCACCACATTTAGAGAAACAGGGAGGAAGGGGCTACTAAAAACTCCTGTCATCAAAGCTATTGGTACAACCCAGGGCCTGAGCAAATGAACAGGTTGGGTACATCTCTTCAAACATGAAGCCAGTGCAAAGCTGAGACACCAGATGAGCAGCTCAGGTATAGTCCAGGAAGGCAAATGACAATCCCACAGATTTATGGGGTCACAGTCTCCTGAGCCCCTGCTCCCTGGGGCAGCTCCTTCTACCTACAGCAAAACCCCACAGGGTCCCAAGGAATCACCAGCTGGTTCCCAGGTCCTTGAGCTGCTTGTCCTCCTCCCAGGAACTCACCTCCTCCCTCTTACACATCCCAGCTGCCAGCCTACTGCCTATTTTAAAAAAAGGAGGATTTGGGATTGGGGCTGTCCAATGAGCTGTGGTTATCCAACAGGCTTCCTCTGTCCAACTAGTGTTCTCCAAGAGCTGCCCTCTCCTCCCAGAGCAGCACAGTCAGAAAGGAAAGAGATGGGGGCAGACATCAGTCTCACAGCTGAACTCTTCCAGCTGCTCAGGACGAGGTCATTTTTATAAGAGCACTTACATGAGAGAATGAACAGCTTGGCATCTGCCAAGGAGACACTTGGCTAGATCCCCTCCAGGTCAGGAGCACACGCAGGGCAGCAGAAGCAGCTCCAGGCTCTTGGCTCTGTCAAAATTTGGTGGCAAAACTGAAAATTGTGGTAGAAGATATTTTCATTTTGCAGAATTCGCCAATCTGTCAGGAGATGCTGGCAGTGATGAGCTGCAGAGAGATTTGGGCAGGCAAGAGTGGTCAGGATGTGTGGAGAAGACAGGGGACACTGGGAAGATGTGACCATAACAGGGCTTACACTGTTAGAAAGGTGTGTTTGGAGTGGGATTATCAGGTCCTAGAAACACCCAGGGATAGTGAGACCCACCAGATTCTGAGCAGCCCAAATGGTCACAGCAATCAAGCCCTGCTGGTGCACAGCCTGTCTCCAGGGCAGAGGGAAGTAAGAGAAATAAGTGAGGCTACAGTGGTTTTGCAGTACCTCCAGGCCAGGTAGCCCAGCTGGCCTCCAGTGCTGCAAGCTCAGCACGGCCAGTGTCCCTCAGCAAAAGCCCAGAGGGCTGGGCCACCATGCCTGAATGTGACAGCTGGCATCTGCATGGAATGCAGGGTCCCTCAGCGTGACACATCATCATCTAAATCCCAAAAAAGGCATGGAAATTGTCCATCTGGCTCTAGAGAGGCTTTAAGGATCTTAGGGAATGAAGCAGGTGAGCTCAGCATTATTCAAAAGGAGGAAGGAGCTTCCCCCCTCCCAGACAGAGGATCCTTGTCCCTGCATCAAAATAAGTTTGGGATCTCAAACTAAACCCCTCTATGGACATGAGGGCTCCTCAGACCTACATGCCCAAGCAGTCCAGGGCAGTGCTCCTCAGGGAGTCAAGAGTATCAGCTAAGAGGGGCTCAAACAACCCCCTCTGACATATCCAGAGGCATTGCTGAGCTCTTTCTGGATATGCACTACCCAAAGCTTTGCTCCCTCTCTTGCTCTGCTTGCAATTGACAATGTTTTATTCTTGCCTGTTGAATACTGAAGACCTGCTGCCAAGGTAGGTCCTGGCTTACTGCTTTCTGAGTATCAAGTCAAAGAAATCATGAAGAAAACTGCAGCTCAGCTTGAAGTGTATTTTTTCTGAGCATCAATCACTCCCTATAATTAATTAGATTCCTAAAATACACAAGAAACTAAGAAAAACAACAGCCACAAGCTAAGATGACTGCACTCCATCAAAAAAGCTTTTATCTCTATGCAATGAATAAATAACTTTGACGTAACTACACACAGCAGTTTTTCATCAGATGTCTCAGTATCAAACTCTTTCCAGACCTGCTCTGACACAGCTCTCAGCAAATGTGTCGATGGAAAACCACTGGCCACAAGTGGCTCTAAAATCTAGCACAGGAGTCCAGGAGGAACTGTTCCCAAGACCCATCAACACCACCTCCTCTTCCTACAGCAGTGCCACCCTGCAAGGCCCAGCACGCCCTGTGCCCCACAGCTGTTTTAGTTGATAGCCTCACCGTGGAAAGCCACACGCGGCATTTTCAAGGACAAACAAAAGGTCAAAAGCTGAGTCAATATTCCCCAAATCCCTCAGACATCTTGAGGTTGAAAACAAAACCCTGAGTGTTCAAACGCAGCTTTCTCAGGTGAATGGCCAACAGGGTCGGTCTGTACCCAAAGCAGCACCAGCCACTGGTGGACACGATTCATCTCCAGATTCCTGCTCAACTGAAGGCAGGATCCGGTGGTTTCGTGTGCCTCCGACTGCAGGGCCCTGCGAACAATTAAACAGGCTATTTCTGCCCACACAATCGGCCCTTTTCAGGGAAGGCTCTTTCATATCAGGCCCATATTGCCATTGCTTAATCAGGCCGAGATTTAAGGGAGCCCGCTGCGAGATGACACAGATTGCTCCCTCCCTCGGGAGCCGCCAGCACCGCGGTCAGTGTGTGACCGGCAACCCCTGGCAAACAGAGTCCCTGCTGAGCACAGCCATGGAGTGCTCCTCTCCCCGGCTTCTGCCGGGCCTCCACGGGCCTGGACTGGGCTCAAGGGGCTCTGTTTACTCAGCCATCCCCCAGGTTTCCCCCTCGCTTTATCCCTCAGATGCCCTAAGTGGCCGCAGCACAGTGGTGGGAAGGCAGGCAGCAGCAGAGGGAACGTGGAGCTGTTCACACATCCCTCCTGTCTCCCATGTCAGCCCCGGAGACAGAGCCTTGTCTGGGTGCAGATGGAACCATCTGCTCCGTGTCTGGCAACTGCAGCCCGGCAAAGGGCAGGGCTGGCTGCCACGTCCAGCCTGGGCACTGCCTGAGCAGCCGGAGCAGGGGAACGCTGGCCGGGGGCACTGCCAGCAGGGAGGGGAAAAGAGGGTGGATGGAGCCCATCCACCAGGACAGGGCTGGAACACGGCACCAGGATCAGCCCAAGCATTTCCAGAGAGCTGAGACCTTTTGATCCAACTTCTTCAAGACCTCTGAAAGACTCGGAGGTGCCCTACAAGAGGCACTGGTGAGGGATTGCCTCCATAGGGTGTAAGTCTGCTAGGGCTCTGGATTTACCTCCTGTCAGGGTGCTGGAGCTAAGCAGTTTGCCTTCCCACACAGACTGTGCAGGGGTCCTGCAGCCTTGCCCCAGCTTGGGTGTTAAAGCTGCTTGATGTGCAGAGATGAGGCATGTGGACCCCAGACCACCCTATCTCCAAACCTTCTTCCACCCCAGCATGGAAGAGAAGGGTGTCCAAGGCAACAGCACCATCACCACCCCACACCTCAAGACATTTCCAGCCTACCTGGCATCTTCCACCTGATCCCAGAGCCCAGGAAAATGCTTCATCCAGGTCAGAACTTGCTGTTACTCCATGCCCAAAGTCTCCTGTGACTTATCAGACCAAATCCTTAGGCTGTACAAATGGCTTTGCACAAACCCTACAGCTGTGGCCAGCAATGTGGATGCTTTCACATTAATTTCTCCTGAGATACAGCTGGTGCTGCACCTTGCACCAGGCACCTATGGATAGGAGGCTGGATTGGAGCCCTTCAGATCCCTTTTGACATCTATTTTGCAGAAAATTTCCCTACTGAATTTGAATTTAGGAGAAGTGTCTTGCCTGCTATGAGATAGAATCCTAGAACAATTAAGGTTGGAAAAGACCCCTAAGATCATCAAGTCCAACTGATAAGCCAGCACCACTCTTTTTACCACTAAACCATATCTCCAAGTGCCACATCCACATGCCTTTTCAACACTTCCACCCGTGCTGTTCTTGAATTCCAGCCAAAATCTCCCACCACATGTCACAGGACTGCGTCCAGGGAGGTCTCTTGCAACAGACTCTGCCTTTCCAGGTCCCTCCAGCCCCTTGTCCCTGCAAGTCCCTGTCCCAGCTCATTGCTTCCCTCAGTTGGCCACTCTCAATCCTCCATGATCCCTTGCAATTCCCAGCACTGGTGTTTGTGTAAGAGGATACAGTTGGCTTTGAGCTGGGTCCCTCATCTTGTAGCAGCTTAAAGCCTAAGGAGCCTCCATGTATCCGGGTGAAAGTGGGGATCAGGAGGGCTGCAGCACTGCTCTGCTGTGGCAGGGCCCTCTCAGCCCTCCAGACCCTCTGTTGTTACAATTTATTTGAGCACTTTCTTTTACCAAGACACTCAGCAGCATCCCTGCATGGGATATCTCTGAAGATCAACACAAGCAAAGGCCACTTCGTACAGCAGGAGAATGGGAAATCAGCTGGACATTGCAGTAAGCTCTTGACAAGACATTTGTTACCCATCACTGGCTTTCCCTCCCCTGGAAAACAATCCCATGGGAAATTCCTTGGAACCACACAAAGAGCAGAAAGCATAGTTTTAGCAGGAAAAGTGTCAGCAGCGTTCCCTGAAGGCATTGTTTATGATAATTAAAATATATAGATTTATGGGGTCACTGGAATGACCACAGAGTAGGCAGCTGCACGTTCTGTGCCCAGTCCTTTCCTGTGGCAAACCAAAAATCCAGCGTTGGATTCTTGGTGTCAGCACTGCCAAAGCAGGGCTGGGCTAAAAGTGATGGAATGAACAGTTCTGTGCACAAACTGCCATCGAAATAGCAGAAGAGCTGCTTTGATTTCCTACACATTTGTAAAACTCAAACAGTTTAATGATAAAAAGTGGTAAGGATGTATAGTTTTACCCCAGCTGAAAGGCATCCTGGTGGTTTTGGTTTGCAGAACAAGAACAGAACATGGAGGAGAGATTTGTTCCTGAGGGAGTAGGGAGTACCACGGTGTGGGATAAGAGCAAGGATGAGTGCCCCCATGTTCACCACCAGCCCTGGGCTGCTCCAACCAAGTGCAAAGCACTGTGTCATTATTGCCAGGTATGGCTTTAATCCAAGAGTCCCCTCCCACACCAAGTGGCAGTTGTGTGACAGCTGAACATCCCATCTCAATCAGATTCCTCCTCCACAGCAAGGTGGCTCCACCCCAAGCAGGTTAGAGGTGATAGAGGTCACTTTAGAAGACCATCATGGCCCACCATTAGCAACAGTCACAGCCTACTGAACCTTAATTAAGACATAGTAACACTAATCACTTAATTGGTTCTTAATTAGGATCTGAAAAAAATTTAAGCATAGAAAAATAAACCATTTGGCTGAGTTTGAGAGCCTGGCCTTCATTCTCTCTACCTTGGTTTCCCCTCCATGTTTTTCCAAGTCCATGGGGACTTTTCCGTTGGGAAAACCCGTGTCACACTCAGACCAGCAAGCAAGCAGGAGCTGGCAGACCCGTCATTTCCTCCCAGCCAAGCTGGCACCACGTCAGAGCTGTCACCAGGTCTCTCCTGTCCCACTTTACTGTGACTGGATGTCACTACACGGGAGCAAAGCCTTGGAGACTCTGGGACTAACGTGCGCCGTTTTCTAGGACAGCGTGTTCCAGCTGTGAGCTCCTCAGAGCATGGTGAATGTGATGGAGATCCAGCTCCTCCTTGGGCACAGCTTCTAGCACCCCTAAAGTCAGCTTTAGGCTTCTGCTCTGTCTTGGCCACAGCAAACCTGTCCTGTGGAGCCTGTGTGCAGAATTTGGTCCCTCCCAGGGACGCTTTTCCTCCATCAGACCCTGTGGAAGGGAAGGACTGTGAAGTCCTCACCGTAGAGAAGCCATTCCATGAAAACCCTTCCATGCACCTTGATCTGCCACAGCTTCCCAGCCTCCTGCAGCCCTGTGGCATGAGGGTAGAGGGAAGACCCAGCCTGGGGTTTCCACAGCCTTCCCACAGAATGGAAGCCCAGAAGACTGTGCTGGGAGAGGCTGTTGCTCCTTCCCAGTGCCCATCATCTCCCAGGGCAGTCTTGCTGCTGCTCTTAGCTGTGACCTCTTGAAAGCCAGACACCAGGACACAGCACCAGTAAATTAAACTGCATGGGAATAGGAGCATCTGCACTCTCAGTGTTGTAGATGCCTTGGCACTGTTTTATCTGGGCTGAAAGAACTCCTGGTCACAGTTCACGAGCTGACAGGACTAAGAACACTTCTCTGCAGGTAGCCCTGTTTCAGTGGCCCTGTTCCACAGCTGTGTTGGTGTCTGTGCCAGAGCAATCCCACGGCAATGCAGCTAAGGGATTTTGAGATAAACCACAGCAAGACATGCCCAGCACCCAGTGGGACAGGAGAACCAAGTTTTCTTCATCATCCTGAAGCATAAGGAGCCCCAGCAGGCCCAGTCTGCAATAAAAAATGAGAGGTGTCTATCTGAGCAGCCCAATTCCTGCCCCAGTTTGCTTTCTCTCCAGCAAATAAAGCATTAAAAAATTAGGTAGATCCAATAAACCACAGGTCAGTCCATCCCTCACCCTATTCTCCAACAGCAGGAAAACAACAGCCAGCTGGAGCTGGCAGCTAAATGGGAATCTGAGTGCATGTCACAGCCTAAAATCCTTTCTCAGTGGAACGAAGCCTCAGAGTCTGACAGGGCCACTGACAAATCGCTCTGTCACCTTGGAGCTCTGTCAGAGGCTCTGTGCTGGACACAAGTGTACAAAGGAGACTGCTCAGGGGAACAGAGGCCCCTCTGCATTGGGCTCAGCCAAATATGATGCCCAGCAGCATCCCAGGAGTGCACTTCCTCCAAAGGAGCCTTGGCTTCATGACCTTGAGGAGAGCCACAGCAGGATTCCGACTGCCCAGCTGACCCTTCTGCAGAATCAGGGAAAATCATTTTCATCACCAAAATAATCATTGGGTTCCCATGTCTTCCCCCATCACACCTCCACCAGCTTTCCTGCACCCCTCTCTCTGCTGCTTCCTCGCATGTGCTGTCCCTCATTCTCTCCCTTCCTGTCCTTCCATCTCTTCCCAAAGATGCTGCCTGAAGAGCAGCAGGAAGCAGAGCAGGAACATTCTCCATGCTCAGAGCAGAGCAGGTCTGCATCCAAACACCTTGTCAGAACTTTCACTGCAGAGCCCCCTGGAGAGAGCAGATCTTGCCCCTGATGGCAGGTTCCTGCCCTTCCCCTTTCTGTCCCTTTCAGGGCATGAGGAAGACTCTGCAGTGCAGCACTGCCCAGCAGTTGGGACACGGGGCACCCCCAGGCTCTGCCCCTGCACCACAAAACTGGGGTGCAAGCCCAGATGACTTACAAACCCCAAATAGTTAATTATTAAGTTAAAAATAAAAATCATTTAAGTATCATTTCTTAATTAAACAAGTTATCCTTAAAAAACCTTATAAAAATACAACTCCATTTTTAGTTTATTAGAATAAAACACTACAGAACTCACAGTTCATAAAACTATAACATAAATAAAAACTAATAAACATCTAAATCCAAACAAAAAATACTATCTCATACATTTAATCCCAACCTTAAACAAAACAAAACAAAACAAAAAAAAAAAAAAAAAAACAAACAAAAAAAATTAAAAAAAAAAAAAAAGTCCAGCTGCATCCCAAATCCCTGCCTGCCAGGACCAACAAGGCCTGTGATTTCTGAGTGAGCAAGTCCTGCCAGACACCACGGGGAGCTCAGACACGTCTCCCTGACAGGCTGGGAGGTCTCTGCCCTGGAAGGTGGCCGTGGTCTCTGCAGCAGCCCGGGGGCAGCTGAGATGCTGTCAGCCTCCCGCCCACCCGCCGGCCCCTGGATCCTTAGGAGCAGCCTGCCTGTGTTTTTCCAGACACTGCCACGTCCTGGCGTTCTCGGAGCTGTGAAGCGAAACTGCTCCAACAACTCGGCCCAGCTGCTGGTGCAGAGACACAGCTGGGGGTGACAGCCAGGACCTGCCGGGCCAGCAGGATGTTTTCCATAACCATTAGCAACCGGGATCAGCACCACCTCCGCCTCCTGTCCAGGCAAGTCAAGAGGAACAGATGATGCCTGTGAGCCCCTGGAGGCTCCCAGAATGGTGGATTGCAGCCTGTCCATCCCACATTCTGCCTCATCACATGCAGCAGAGCCAGCTGCCAGCCAGGAGGGACAGTGCTGCACAGGGGACAGACTGAGAGCTGCCAATGGTGGATGCTGGTACCCAAAGCACCCATTCCATGGTCTCACTGGAACCAAGCTTTAACTGGGAGAAACCTTCAGTGAGACCTGCAAACAGACATTTTGGGGTTCTTTGTGCAGCTAGCTCAAAACAGTGCAGAACTGAGAGGTGGACAGCCTAGAGCTGGGAGGTGAATTTCGAGCACACAGAAAAGATACTAAGTAATCATTCTCACTCATCTCCAGATCAGTGACATTTTCACTCGTCTCCAGATGGGATGAGCTTTGCTTGTTCATCCTCTCAGGCTTCTTCCAGTCACCATAAAACTTCTACAAGGTAATTAACGTTCATGTGCAGTTGTACAGCTCTGGGAACAGTGGCTTTAAGGAGCCACTGGTGAGCAGCCCCCTTGCCATCAGAGCAACTCCTCACGGGCCAGCCCCCTGCACAGCCCAGTGCCCTGACCCAGGCCAGGCCAGCCACGCTTACTGTGTTTTCTTCCACCAACATAAATCCCTTCTAATTCCCTCTAAACCGTTCCTTGTCTCCATCAAAGCACAGCTCCCTCCCTGCTTTTCCTGGCGGGGATTAGTGCAGCCCCACGGAGCAGGGACAGTGACAGAGCGAAGGCAGAGCAGGGCTGGCTGGCCCTGCCTGTGCACAGGCATCTCCCCACATCCCCTGCCCTGATTCCACAGCTAATCCAAGCCCATCACAAGCTGGGAGTGAGGCTGCCACAGAGGCTGCTCTCTCAAAGTTATCAGCTATTTTCCCATTCTTTGTTTGTCTTCTACCCCATCCCAATTGCCATTCCCCTTTGTCCTGTCACTCCATGCCCTTGTCCAAGGTTCCTCTCCAGCATTTGTCAGAGGGCATCCCACTGGATGTGGCACTCAGTTCCATGGTTTAGTTGAGGTGTTAGGGCATGGGTTGGACTCGATGATCTTTAAGGTCTCTTCCAACCTGGTCATTCTGTGAATCCTGTGATTCTGTGAATTTCAGGAGTGCTTCAGCCACTGAGTATATTAAATGCATTGATCCTGAGCAGGAGACCACTGTGCCTTGAGGAGTTATGGTGCACCTACAAGCTGAGTACACCCATGGCCAGGCTGTGCTGGGCTGTGCTGGACGCACTGAGCACATTCCAGGCTGGGCTGTGCCACACACGTCCCTTGCCCATGGGAAAAGCTCCGCAGGATATTGCAGCCCATGGCAGCTCCCACTCAAGCACAGCACAGCCACCTGTGTGGCCTTGCTTGTTTTTAACAGTGGAGCAAGGAGTCCTTGTGAGAACACCCTTGACAGTTGTTTTCTTGGAAGGAAATTATATAATGAATGACCAAAAGCGAGAGCTTCCTTCCCTGGCTTGGATCTGCTCTGAGACATGGGAGAAATCTGCCCAGAGTCTGATGCTGCACAAATGTGGGTGCCCAGGATCTGGAGGGATGTTTTATTTACTCACTAGGCACTCTTTCTATTCTGCCTTATTCAGAGCTGGTTTATTGAGAGAATTGTTGTTGGGCTTTTCCGGGTGAGAACCACCTCACTGTCAGCTCTCTCTGGGGCAGAACAGAGGGATGGGGAGGACACTCACCTTCCCAAGGGCTCGGGATACACGGGGTAGTGATGGAGGGATTCGGATTAAAAGGGGCCAGAGGGCAGCAGGGAGGGGAGTGGCTGGGGGGCAGAAACCAAGGCACAAAACCCTGCAGCTCTGCTCAGCCTGGACTCACTCTGCATGCCAAATGCTCCCTCCTGTGCATTGCTGTCCCTTGCCACGGTTTGTCCTCTCGGGACACAGGCGCCAGTCCCAGCCAGGATGTCCCGGCCATGCCTGGACCACTCTGCACTCATTGGCCAGTCCTCTGCCTAGCAACGGCCAATCCTCAGAGCCCATTCGCTGGCTACGGGTAGGAAGATGCTGGGATTCCTCCCTCCCACCCCCCCAGCCTCCAGCATTGATCATTTCTGGCTCCAAAGGAAGCCTCTGGCACAAGCACAGGGACACACACACACACACACACACACACAGAGACACTTCCCTGAGGCCCTTGCTCCAAGAGAGGAGCATCCCAGGGCCGCCCCCGCATCATCTCATGCTGCAGCTTCTGCTGCAGCGTGATGCGTCCCCAAGGCAGGTCCCAGATGGGAACACAGATGAGGGGGAAGAGAGGAGAGGAGAGGAATAGCTGCATCCACCTACAGCTCTGCACAGAGCCTCCTGGTTGTTACACCTTGCCCAGAGGCTGCAGCTGGGACTTCACCCCCCCATGTTGTGAATCAGGGGTAACCACCAGTCCCACCAGCCAGGGCTTTCCCAACTGCAACACACAGGCTTTGAAATGAGCCCCACCTCCCCTGAACCAAAAATATGGGAAAACAATGTGGCTGCAAAGCCTTGTTCACAAAAACAAAACAACTGAGGTTTCCCTTGTCACTCCTTCAGATGGAAACTGCAGATGAAAGAAGCAGGGTGAGATGGAAATCTCAGGAAAGAACATGGGGAAAGGAATTTCCTCTGACTCTCCCCACTTTATAAGGCCAGTGCTGGAACATCAGTCCTGGCTCCAACTGAAACCTGAAGATCCCCAGATCTGAGGCTTGAAAATTTCTTTAAACTCTTTGCTTTCTTGCAAGGGGTTAAAGTGTCGCACATGTAGGGGCTGACTTCATGCACAAGGTGAGGAAGGAGAGACTTGGACGAACTGGTGTTCTTCTAACCCCTGGATAACCTCCCTTTTCAGCTCTGGTAAGAGTTGAAATGCATGAAAGCACAATGAGGACCCTGTCAGGAGCTGGCATGCCACCCCTTAGCCATGGATTTTGTGGCCCAGTCACCTGGACACCTCTCCTTAAGAGTGGCACACACCCTGCATCCCAGCTCCGAGGGAAGGGCTGGAGGGGGCCAGGCTGGCAGACCATCAGTGCAGCACCCCCCGGAAGGGTTCCTGGAAAGATGCTTCTTCACAAAGGCATTTCTCAAAAAGCAGGGAAAGTATTCTGGATTTCATCTCACAGCAGTCAGATAAAAGTGGGGAGGAGCTCAGGAGGCAGCTGGAGATGGGAGTGAGCACATCCCTCTTGGCCTGTCAGTCTGACACAGGCACAAAACAGCTCCAGCATGGTCGTGGGAAGGACACGAGGAGGGGTTTGTTCCCCTGCTGGGCTGAAGAGCCATCAGCAGCCCCCTGTGCAGGTGTGGTGGGCAGCATGAGGGTAAGCAAGGCAACAGATACTGGTGCTGCTGAGCAGGGCCTGCCGGGGCAGGGACACAAGTCAGCTCCAACCCCCACCCTCAAAAACATCATGGGCATGGTGAATTCAGGCTTGGCACCCTAATTCTACCACACTTGCAGAGCCCCATGGCACAGCCCTGTGGAGCACAATGCCACAAAACCCTGGGACAGCCTGCTGGGACCTCCAGACCCTCCTCCAGGTCCTTTGCAGCCATGGAGCAAAGCCCAAGGTCAGAGCTCTGAGGTCCCACACTCTGCGTGGCTTGGCCACGGTTTTCCCTGCCAGGTCCTCACAGGGATGTAGGACTCTGGAAGGACACAGCCTTTGGGATGCAGCCCTCAACACACCCAGATCTGGGCTGAAGGTCCTCTGGGATGCACCATCATGTGGGGAAGCCTGAGAGGACTGACAGGGGGTCAGCAAGAGTGAAGCAGAGCAGAGGACCTCAGGCCAGGTGTGCCTGTCAGGAGACTGCAGAGACGAGGGTGTTCTGCAGTGCTCAGTTCCAGCTGGGATGGGGGATCTCACCAGGGCATTTGCTGTAATGAGTTCAGCTCCAGCAGTTAAAGCTAGAGCTCACCTCAGGCACCTGCCTAATCCTGGTGTAATTCAGTCAGACAACTCGTGGTAACTTTTGAGGCCCTGGTGTTGCTGCTCTGGCTCTCAGAGCCGCGGCCGCTGCGCTGACAGGCGTCCCAGGCTCCCCGAAGCGTCTGTCGTCTTATTAGCAGAGCCTCCACTTGGGATTTATTTTCCATCCAGAATTTAAGCTGAATTTATGTATTAACTAAAGACTATTAATGCCAAAAATAAGTGGAATGCCACTTGCTCAGCAACACAGGCCTTACGAGAACCCACGTGGCACAGCCAACCCACCCAATCGCAACCCCAGGGAGGCTTTTTATAGACACCCACGTCTGATGGAGTGCAAGCTCTGCTCTGCAAGCATCTGATTGCAGGGGGAGGGGAGGGAAGTATCCCCGCATCCATGGGCAGGAGGCATGGTTCCCTTGCCTCTGTTGGCTGGGTAAGCAGGCAGGTGGAACTAGAAAAGGTTTGGGAACAGGTTGTGGCAAAGCTGCCTCAATTCCCTGCCATAAACACCCGCGCACGCTGCAGGCAGCTTCTGACACACAGAACACGCTGCTGGGTGCCTCAGTGCAGCATCTCAGCATCAAGGGTCCTCCACTTCCCTCTGAGCAAGACTGCTCAAGGGAGAAAAAGGTCACCTGACACTCTACAGCTCCAGCTGATGATGGCTTCTGTTCCCGAGGTTGCCCCAGGGTATTTTTGCCTTTGAGCACGTCTCACCCTGAAGCACAGAGCTGTCTCAGCTACCAAGAGAGTGACACTGATGAAACTCTGAAGGCTTCTCCAAGGACTCTGATCTCCACTGAGAGGGATGCAAAGCCAAAGCAGCAGCCACAGTGCTACTTCTGCCAACAGTCCCAGGGAGCTCACACTGCAGCAGCAGAGGCACAGAAGGGTCAGTGGCAGAGGGAGGGCAGCCCTCATGTACTGAGCCACCACAGCCACCTGCCTGGCATGGCCTCTCCCCTCCCACTTCTCCCTCTCCAGCTCCTCTCTGAAGCATCCTGTAGCTTTTGCCAAGCCAGACTCAGCTGTGAGTGCGGGATGGCCATGGCCAGTGTGGGTTTGCTGGGCTGGCAGCTCTCCAAAGCTCATCCACTATGTTGGGCTGGGAAGGGCTGCTTTGGCCACAACACAGCGTGGGGCACACACAGCCCATGGCCCAGGGCTCAGGCCAAAGGAACATCTGGGGAAACAGCTCACAGGCTGGCAATAGTGGCCAGCAGGGCACAGCCCCTCTGCACAAACCTCCTTGGTGCAGCAGCTGCTCATAGAGCTCTGAGCAGGAGCTTTAGGCTGGGTCAGGAGCCCCAGGCAGGGCTCTTGGCCTCCTCTGTCCTGCCTGTCCCAGGATGTGGTGTGTGGGCAGAAGCATCACTGTGCTCGCAGTCCCACCATGAGCAGAATCACAGAATTGCTACAGTTGGAGAAGAGCTCTAAGATCATCAGGTTCAACCCTTAACCCAGCACCACCGTGTTCACCACTAAACCACAGGTGCCACATCTACACATTTTTTAAACATTTCCAAGGATGATGACTCCACCACTGTCCCAGCAGCCTGTTTCAATGTCTGACCATCCTTTCAGTGAAGACATTTTCCCCAATATCCAATTTAAACCTCCCATGGCACACCTTGAGGCCACTTGTTACCTGGGAAAGAGACCACCTCCCCCCAGCTCCATCCCTCGTGTCAGGGATTTGCAGAGAGCAAGAAGGTCCCCCCTGAGCCTCCTTTTCTCCTGGCTGAGCCCCTACAGCTCACTCAGCTGTTTTTGGAAAAGGAAAGAAGGAGCTTTCCAGGAACTTGTGGGAAATATCCTCAAAAAATAGGTCTAAATTGAAAAAGAAAGGTCATTGAAACACCTTCACATTTTCAAACAGGGTGCAAACTCAGAGAACACTGCAGAAAAAGGCACCGAAGCCATCCTTCAAAACACGTTAGGGTTTTCTTCACTCAACTGCAATTATCATTCTGAAAGCTGAGGATGTACGATGGAAAAGAGTGTGTGTGGGCGGGAGAGAAGGGGGAAAAGAGAAAGACAACAGCAGCATGGAAGGAAATTCAACACTGCCAAATGAAAGCCACCGTGACAGGCAGAATTTACTTCCTTGCAGAAGGGTTTCCCGTGTCATCCCTTACAGAGAGAAGGAGAAAAAAACACATTATTTTAAAGATTATCATCCATGAAAACAAGAATTCAAGGAGGAGGGTTTCCCTCAGGTGCAGCAGCAGCCAGAAGATGACCCCCCCTTTCTGCTGTTCCCCCACTCTCTAACAGAAGATGAGTTCAGCCCAGCATAAAAATGCTGCAGATATAATCCTGTTCCCAGCCTCACTTGCTGGCAGGTGTGTGTCTGCTACAGCAAACATCTCCAAATCTCCAGACCCCGCTGCTGGGCAGGTTTCTGCCCCAGAGACACGGATGTGTGTTCCAAGGCTCCACACTGATCTGATGACTCTCCTGGGGACACCTGGTACAACTTAGCTTTTAGCGGGAGATGCCCAGTGCTTGGTTCTCCCACGCAGGCACTGCCCACCCCTCCAGCCTGGCTGTGGGTGTGCCGTGCCTGGAGCTGTGCCATGGCACCAAGTTTTGCCCCTGGTGACAGCAGGCAGCAGAGCTGGCAGAGTGGGATGTAGCTGACCCTGCTCCTCACACCCCCAGCCCAAAGGAGAGCTCCACTACTGGCTCTGCCCACGCTGCTGGGATCTCTGGAAAGACCCTGGACTGACCCACTCCGTGCTGGAATGAGACACCTTGGGCTCTGCAGCCTCCTTGGGCCAGAATCAGAGCCTTGGCAGAGCTCGGCTGTGCTGTGCTCCAGGCCAGGTTTAATTTGACACCCCACGAGCCCAGGAAGTGAAGCACCAAGGGCTGGGTTGCCTGCCCAGGGGAGGAGGGGATGGTCCTGCTCTCCTGGCTCTGGGACACAGCCTGAGGGGTGGGAAATTCCCTGAAGGCCGAATGATGGGAAAGGACACTGAGTTACAGAAGAGATGATGGGAAAAGGAACTCATCCATGCACCCCCTCCCAGCAGGTTCACACGAGGCTTTCAGTAAATCTTGCGCAACATAAGGAAACATCCCAGCTGAAGAACAGCTCTACCCACAAGGCCTCAGCATCCCTCTTCCCACAAGGAAGGCCCACAAGGCCTGCAGGCATCTATGCAGGGGCAGGGACGGAGTGACCTCTCCCAGAGGTGCCACCCTACACCAGAGCACACACAGCACATGCTTCCCTGGCATCCAAAGCAGAGGAGAGCACCAGCCCTCTCTCCCCAGCTCAGAACTGTCTGACACCATGGCTTGAGGAGCCACCTCCAGCCTCAGGAGCTCCTGCTGGCAGCAGCAAACTTGCAGCCAACATCCAACACGGACCACAGGCAACTGTCAGCATCAGGCAGTGAGGGAAAACCACAGCCATCATCCCAGCAGGAAGGTTTCAAAAGGTCACAGCTTCCCAGTGCACCTTCCAGTGTGCCCATCTGCCCTTCTGAAGCCAGAACCTTCTTCATGTGCTTATGGTTTGGGAGTTACCAGCTCTTCTCCTGGATGCTTTAACACCTAAATATGACATTTGCTGGTCTCATTGCCCATCAGGCAGTGTCAAACTTCACCACAGGAAGGCATTTCCTCTCCTTGCTCAAAGAAACATCCCGCCTTCCTGCAGGAGCAGTGATTTTATTCCCTGTTACCTGTTTGGTTACAGTGACATCATGTGTGTTCTTGGCACACTCAGCTGTTTCTGCACAGGTGTATCACACTGCAGGCAGGATTTCCTCCACTTCCTCGCACCTGTGCTGTCCTGGTGTGACAGCTCGGGGCTCCCTGCCCTGCCCTGAGCAGAAGGAGCAGAAGGTGATCCAGCCTGCAGTGCCTGGGAAGGAAGAGAGGCCTGGAGCTGTCTGTGATCCAAGGCAGGAGGCCCCAGGATTTGCTGGCTCAGCACGGGCAGACAGTGCAGCTGTCTGTCCTCTCCCTGGGAAGAGCCTGTTGAAGAAAACCCCTGCCTGGATGGGTTTGGATCACCTGCCGAGTGACACTGACACGTGGCATCCCAGAGGACTGGGGAATGGGTGCTGCTGGCAGCTCTAAGGGTCATTTCAAGCCACAAACACACCCCTGATCTCTCAGCTCCGTGCAGCAGCTACAGAAGTTCACAGGCATCAGCAGAGCAGCCGCTCCGCCTGCCTCGCCCGAGCATCCTTCAGCACAGCGAGCAGCACAGAGCTGCTCAGCCCTCCAGCAGCTTGGGGAATCCTCTCTCCACACCATCACACAGCATCAAGTGCCCTCGGGGATCCGTGCTTGCCGCCGGTACTCCCAGCTAGCGCTGAGCACCAGGAAAACAGCCTGGATGCCAGAAGCCTGCATGTCACCAGGAATGGACTGACAGAAATCGTCTCCTCACACGTCACAGCTCCCCCCCACAGATGGAGTGTGCTGCTGCAGATCAGAGGCAGGGCTGGGCACCACGAGTTTCTGTCCTTGTGGATCTAACACCTCTGCTGGGAGCTGAGCTTGGCTGGAAAACATTCCGAATGAGGTGGCCACCCAAGGAGAGACAACACTCTGCTGGCTGATACTGTGCAGGTCTCTTGCAGACCCTTTTCAGGAACAAAGCAGGTGGCTTCCAACCCCAAACACCAACTCGGGTGCCCCCAACTGCCTAGAGAACCCCTGCAGGGTTTGCTTTCTTCATAGCCAGGTCTGCCAGCCCACAGAGCAGCAGCTGGCAGAGGGACAGCCCTGCATCCAGGGCAATGGATGGGGCTGAGATGCATCAGTGACAGGTACTGGAGGGAGAGGAGGGGTTTGTTTCCATTTCTGGTGATTTCTGTTGCTGATACACAGTTGGGAACCCAGAAAACCACCAGTTTCTGCCTGCTCCCTAGAAGAGCATGCAAAGGAGCACCCTTCCTGCTTGTCAGGCAGGGGATCACAGCGTGGGGATGCTAAGAAGCTTTCCTGTGATCAGTGGCACAGATGGGATCTAAACCAAGTCTCCAAGCACAGCCCCCTTGCCTGCCTTGGCTCCCTCCAGAGCACAAAGCCACACAAACACCCCTCACTGCAGGGAATGTGCCCAGCACCCCTGCCCTGAGAGCAGCTCCCACCCAGAACATCCCTACGCTGGAACAGGCTGGATGTGCCACAAAGCTCCTTGTCATAGTCCAGGTGATGGAGATCAGGCTGCACAGAGGAATTACTGATCACAGCACACCTCTCCTGGGGCTAACATCCAGCTCTGCCTCAGCATGGGCTGTGCCTCACCCAGTGCAGCCCATCCCTTCTGGCATCGAGGTATCTGTGGAGCTGCAGAATCAGCAGCTGCACCCCAACCCTGCTGTACATGCAGGCATGGCCTCAGAGACCCCCTGATCCTTCCCCTCAGTGCCCCACAGCACCCTGCAGGGAGGCTCTGGGTGCAAGAAGGACCTTTGGGTGACCCCCTGCCTGCTCCTCCCATCAGCACCCCAGTTCTTGTAGGTATAGAAAAAATCCTAATTCCCATCCAAACCATCCTACATCCACTGCTATATCCTACCCAGTGTTCAAAACCCTCAAGGTCTTTTCCAGAATCTCAGCTACATCTGAGCCTCCCAAATCCACCAGAATACCTGACCTAGGTTCTCCCCTCCTTCCCTGTAATCCTACTTAGGCATCATCTGGCCTCTGGGTTCTGCAGCATTTGCCAGAACTTGCAGTTGCTGTTTGTGCCTGAATGTCCAAGGAAGAATGACAGCCATCCCACAAACCAACAGCCATCCACTGGGGACACTCTTGTGTCCCCCACACCAGGAGGATCAGCTTAAATCACCAACCAAGGCAGAAAGTGCCAGAGAAGAGCAATCCTGGTGTACCCCAGACCTCCACCCCAGCTGCAGCCCCATTTACTGACACCAAGGCATCTCCTGGGAATGCTCAAGGTCAGGGCATCATTGGGGATGGAACACGCTGATGTTTGCCCATCAGCAGGGCTGTGTGTGGCTGCTGGGATGGGTGATGCACACACTCAGTGTGCACACAGAGAGTGCCAAGACAAGCCAGGAGCTGCAGGAATGACCTGGCAGGAAACTCCTTCAGCTTCTTCTCATTGCCTCAGCTCTGCATATTTGGGGATGTACCTGTGGGATTCAAGCTCTCCAGTGCTGTAAGAAAGGGTCTCCAGGTCTTCTCAAAGCTGTCCATGCCAGGTCCCCCAAGGACAGAAATTTCTGCTTCATTCCAGCCCAGGCAGGCAGTGAGTGTCCCATCACCCCATGAGAGGAGTCCCTGATGTTCCCCAGATCCCACCAGCCTCAGCAGGCAGCTCCCTGTGGAGTTCAGGTCTGGGGCTGAGCCAGCCTGGCAGCCAGGATGGGAAGACAGATCCTTCTCCCAGCAGATACAGGGAGAAGGTGGCTGAGACCCCACATGGCAGAGGATCCTCCCAGGGATGCTGGTGACTTCAGCTGGGCTCCCAGCACATGCCAGCCCGGCTGAAGGCTGAGAGCAGCCATGGGGACACTCAGCCAAACGTGTCCACACTCCTTTTCTCTCTGCACCAAGACACGTGGAACGGCAGCTGAGGAAGACTGGAGGGGTGGGAGGGGAACACCTACAGCAGCAGGTCCAGAAAAGGGCCAGGAGCACTCACTCCTTCCCTTGCTGTTACTACCATCCCATGGACCCCTGTGGAAGATCCAACCCCCTGGGAAGGCATCCTGACCTATGGCTCATGCTCCCGGTCACACTCCCAGGGTTAATGAGCGTTTTGCTAATCACACACCCACACACCTCTACGTGATGGCAAAGGCCACATCCCACTGGCTCAGGCTGGCAGTAAAGGCTGTGCCTGATGCTGATGTCCCCTTGGCTTGTCCCGAGGCTGCCCACCCCGAGCAGCGGGAGCGGCCGGCGCGGCAGCGGGCGCAGGGTCCGGCGGGGACAGGCTCCAGCCAGGGCAGCAGCCAGGGCTTGTGCGTCGCTGCCAGCTTTGAGGCAGCCCAGAAAGCAGACCTAATTCCAGTCCCTACCCTCCTGCCAAGCCATCTGCCTGCCCTGAGACCACCGAGAGGCTCCTGAGCAGCGTTTCGTCATTACCGAGCCATTACAGAAAGTGGACGAGCAGTGATTGATTATAATGAATGCAAATACCTGCCTTCCGACCCCAAATTGGCAGGACCTGACTAGCTCTCCCACTAAGTAGTACAGCGTGTCCTTCCACAGGCTCTGCAAAGCATTCCCATCCTCCTCAGCCTTTCCACAAGCCATCAGGCACAGCGCTGCCCATCTAGACCTGCCCTAGAAAACCATCGCATCCAAGATCTGCTTTCCATCAGCCCTGGGGCTCTGCTCTCACCCGCAGATCCTACAGGCTCATTTCCAGCACCTGGGCCCATTGGGAAGGCTTTCCCAGAGTTCTCACCTTCATCAAGAGGGCAAGGGACAGTTTCCTCACATCAGGACAGGGAGAGAGAGGGGCAGCAGGGTGGGACAGCACGAGTGCTCTGTCACAAGTGTGACACATCCCTACTCATCAGGCATGTGTGTCCCATCGCAGAGAGGTGCTGTGCCCAGAGACAGCAGCAGCCAGCTCTGCCCCAGGAGGTCACCAAAGATGAAGTATTATTCCTGCAAAACCAGAACACATGCTACAGCCTGCAAGGATGAACTCAATTTCCCTCCAGAGGCCAGCAAACAGTGACAGGAATATAGGGAAGGAAGGCACTGTCCTGCAGCAGGCAATGGGTGTGGGGCAGGCGGGGGGACCAGAGAGAGACACTGTGGCCACCAACTGCAACAAAGAGAATTCAAGGACTGTCCAGGCCAGAAAGAGTTGCTGTGGGCAGAAGAACCTTGTCCCTGAGCTACAACACTCAAGATGCAAATCATGTGCTCCCCTCTAGGACCAATCTTCTGGGGTACCTTATATTTTCCATTCTCCAGACTGATCAGGGTCTTATCCAGGGTGGAGCTGGCCCATGGGGATTCAACAAGAGCAGTTTTTACTGGCCCTTCAGCCCAGCCTTTGCAGCACACAGCCCAGCCCCAAGCTGCAGCAGCCAAGCTCTGGGAGCAGAAAGAGCAGCACGGTGATTCATCTTCCTTTTGATCTCTAGCCTACCCTTGCAGGCTCAGTACTCTGTCCCCAAAATTTTGGGCAGTTGGCAGACCTCTCCACCTCCCTCCAGGGTGGGGACGTTAAGTGCTGAGAGGTGCTGGGGTTCGACTGCTGCACACCCAATTCGGTAGGCAAGCCTGGCTGCCAAAGTTTCCAGGGAGATGAGCTTCCTCCAGAGCCTCCCCTCGCCGCACGCATCCGCCGAGCCCCCGCCGAGGACACGCGTCCTCTGCCATCTGCACCGGACAGAGCAGCTCACAGCGCAGAGAACACCTCGCCAGGAGCGGGGCACAGCCCTCGCCTTCGAGCGGCACCCTTTGGGCACGGCAGGGCGGTCCAGCACCTGGGAAGGGGGTGAGCTCGCATCCTGGCAGCCTCCTCTGAGCAGCAGAGAGGGGCAGGATGTGCTGACAGCTCTGCTGCACCAGCCCGGCTCCCGGCAGCACCCACCGGGCTGCGCACGGGGCACGGAGCGGGCACGGGAGCACCGACAGGAGCTGCCAGACAGCTCCCGGCTCAGCGGAGGCACTTCCTCACCTCCCAGCACTTTGTCGCTCAGGCTCCTCTGCAGTGACAATTCCTCAGACGACCAGAGTCGCCCACGGGCTCGCAGCCTCCCAAACCTGCTGCCCCCACGGATCAGTCTCCGGGAGCTCCTCCTGGCTCCTGTCACTCAGCTCTGTGCTTCTCCCTGCATCTGCACCGTCACCTGCCCTGGGCCAGCGCAGCTGACCTGGGGAAGCCCAGGTGCCGTGCCAGGGCCAGCACAGCTCTCATTTACACTCGGCAGCGTCACACATTGACTCAGGAGGGAAATGGAGATGAGCGGCTCCAGCAGCAGCACCCAGTGCCCCAAACCTGGCAAAGCAGCCGCCGGTCTGCGTGGGAGCCGTGTCACATGCACAGGGGAACTGGCCACCCCCTCCAGTCTGCTGGGAAAGGCACCCTCAGCCCAGCAGCACCACACCAAAACCCATCCCTTGTGGCACTTTGCAGCAGATTTTGGGGTGTGCCAAGTGCTTGAAGACTCCAGGCCCTGGCACCCGTGGTGCATCTTACACAGCCCAAATGAGGCGGGGAGCTCAGCTGGGGCAGAGCAGGGCTCCTTTTTGCCTGGTGATGCAGTTTATTGCCTCTGTGCTCCCAAGCATGCACCAGTTTCTGATCCAGATCCAAATCCAAGCCAAGGTGTCACCTGTGATTTAGAAAGGGCGTTCTGCCTCAGGGCCCATATCTAAAGGCTGTCAGCTGGTGGAACACAAAGAGCCACCAAGCAGCCACTGGGGCCTGGGCTGGGCATGGAGCAGCCCTAGATAGAGAAATCAGCACTGCTGGGATCACTCAGGAGCTGTTTTAGTCTCGTCTTACTCATGGAGATCCTTGGGGAGATGCTTTATTTAGTCAAACATTTCTGAACGAGGGACTGAGAAACTAGCTAGGCTTTGCTGAACACATGGCACATTCCTGAGAGGGGAAAAACCCTGTTGTGTCAGGCACCACTGAAGTCACTTGGACCTGCAGCTTTGGCAGAGCAAAGTTCCAGTTGACAGTTCCTGGATGGTTCGTTTGAGGGACAAGGAGGTGACCTGGCCACGAGGACCCAGCCACCCCAGGTCCACTCCAGACCAAATCCTGTATGAGAGGATTTAGGAGAGCACCCACAATTGTGCCACCCTTGTGAGAGGTCAAAGCTGTCTTCAGTGCAGTGACCATTCCCCATCTGCAGAAACTCGAGGCTAGAAGGAAGCAAGTTTTTGCTCTCCTGCAAACCCAAGGAAGTGTGATTTTCTGAAGGTGGTGAGAAATAGTTTCAGACAGCTCTAATTAGCAAGGTGGTGTGTGAGAAAATCCAGCTTTACTGCTCCTTGCTCCACAGCTGTCCTGGGATGAAGGGAGAGTACCATCACCAGCGGTTGGAGCCCACCCACACCCCTCCCCTGTGCCTGCCTGGCTTTCAGTGATCTACAGGATAGTGAAGAGGGATATTTTTGCATGAGCTGCTGGCCCAAAGTTGCCAGTGCTATTTCAGGCAACAACACCTACACTGTAATCCAGAGGGCTGTATTTTCCAGTGGGCACTTCAAAATCCGGCCTCCCTCCTCCCCTCACAGGCCAGCTCTAACCAACCTGGCTCCAGGATAAACAGTTCCCAGCCTTCTGTGGCCACTGAGGCCAATGCCACAGCCCCAGCATGTTCCTGATTCCCACTGGGACCAAGACACCTTCAGACTGGAAATAAAATAAATACCTCATCTCACAAGAAGTACCAGCTACAACAACAGGTCCTCTGCCTGCAAATCCTCCCAGGGATCTGCCACCACCAGATTACCTGCCCAGGCTAAGCTAGCTAATCCTGCAGGTGAGTGGCAGACCTCGTCCTGAAGCTCAGCAGCATTTTCGGTGAGGTGCTTCGGGAGATGTACAATCTCTAATTAAAGCTCCTTTGCAACTCGCTGCATATGGAGGCAGGAAGGCATTTGTTCCTCTGAGAAAGCAGAGATCACAGCCTGGACAGGTTAAATCCCCACTCTCCTGTGTACAAAATATCTGCACATAAATCCTTTGCACAGGTAGAGGGGACTCTTACAGAGTGGGAAGGAGATGCTGACACAAGCTACCCCTAAAGACCAGGAGGATGAGGACCACAAGCCCCTTTCTGGATTCAGATCAGGAGTTGTTCCAGTGGGGATAATGCCAGCAGCTCCTTCACCAGTGAGAGCCAGCGCCGTGTCTTGCACCTATTTCCTCCTCCTTGATCTGTGCGTGTAGGCACAAAGGAAATATGAGACCATCCAAAATTAGGGAGCTAGAAGACACAAAGAAAAGAGACAGGAGGAGAAGCAATAACAGGAATCGTTATATAACAGTATGAAAAAAAACAATAATACTCCCAGTGCAAAAGAGGTTTTAAGATGGACAAGTGGGTGGTGAGACCTGCAGGATGCCAGGCCCCAGGACCAGCTGCTCCCTGTGTGCCAGAGGGCTGAAAACCATGGCTGGGCAGAGCTACAGAGGCTGCACCCCTCTGGGTTTTGCAGGTGGGGACGTTCCAGCCTTCAGAGCCTGCCCAGCACTGAGATGTGAGAAGTGAGAATCTCCCTCCCTGGATCTCTGCTCAGGGGACACACAAGAAACAGCCCAGCTCAGACCCCACACACACCAGGCACAAAGACTGGCATTCCTGTGCTGTCCCCCACACCCCAGGCCATCCTTCTCTCACCTCAGTCCTCCTGGCTCTGCTCAGAGAGGGTCTGGGTCCCATGCAGAGTCTCAGCACCCACTTTCTCTCCTCTAAGTGAGATGTGCAAACAGCAGAGACTGCTCCTTGGAGAGAGACATGGACGCTCCCATCACAGGTCTAGTCCTGCATTGCATCCCAGACCTCGGCACGCAGCGAGAGCAGGAGACACACAGCATCTTAGCCAGTGAGAAGGGGATGAATCACTGGAAAACAGACCCAGGCACAGAGCCAGAGCAGGGAGAAGATGGTCCTGTGAGGCCTCCGTCTTTGGGAGTGGGGGGATTGGAGTGATCAGAGCTACAAGGTCCTCCCCTCCCGCTCAGAAGTGACCCCAGAATCTGTTCCCCAGCTCTGTAACATCCCTCACACAGCTGCAGCCCAGCTGTCCCTCAGAGGGCTCCTCGTGCCTGGACATTCACCCCCTTCCAGCTCTGGAGTACTCACCACCCCCATGAGCAGCAAGAATGGGAAATAACCCTGCACCTTTTCGGATCTCCCCTTCCAGCACAAACCACAGAGCAGGAAGGCAAACTGTGGTTTCCCAGTTCACATACTTTTCCAGCAGCTCGGGTGCTACAAATCAGAAGAACCTGCCAGGAAAGTCACCTTCAGAAGTAACCTCCCAGCTGGACCAAGAGCATGAAGTGCTCAGGGAACCACTAGTTCAGCAAGCTGAAGCTCCCATTTCATCTTCATCACCAAACCAAACCACAGATATGACATTTCCCAACCACCAGATTTTATTTTTCCTTCGGAATCTGCCATCAAGCTCTGCTGAGATAAGGCTCCCACCAATCTGCAGTGTCCCTCAGCCCAGAAGCCGAATCAGCCCGTCAGAGCCACACAGAAACAAAAGCATCAGCTCCAAGGAGGTGTCACGACAGAATGACAACCCTTAACTTGTTGTTACATCAGCCCACACATTAACGCTTTGGGCCTGAGCCAGAATGCCATGGAGCAGCCTCCACCCCCCTTCAAGTCAAACCCTGCTGCTCAGAGATGCACAAGTTCAGAATCCTTTTTGATTAAAAAAAAATTAAAAAACAATAAAAGCCATGTACCTTTTGCTGTGTTTTCCCCTGACAATGAGACCACAGTCCTGAGAAATTCCCTCATTTACTTTCCTCTTGTTTCTACCACAGCTCTTTCATT
Source organism: Peucedramus taeniatus (assembly GCA_013400575.1). Lineage (NCBI taxonomy): Eukaryota > Metazoa > Chordata > Aves > Passeriformes > Fringillidae > Peucedramus > Peucedramus taeniatus. The sequence goes on from WBNO01010167.1 coordinate 157,865, forward strand.
AAATCCTCTCTGTCCACGATGGCCCATATACAGATGCACATGAAATTAGTGTCTCCCAAATTAGTTTTCTTGCACACAGTCCTAGCCCATTTTCCTCAACAACATATTATGATATGCAAGGTTCCACCTTTCTCCCAGGAAACGCAACCTTCTAAATTTATATTTTGGATAACTTAAAATAGAGACAGGTCTAGCTCTCACAATGCGGGGTCAGCAGTCCCAAATGGCAGAGTATTTGCCCCAGAAACACCCAGTTAATACCACAACAACAACCACCACAGAGCAGTACACATATGGTCATTACAGAGCTAAGTATAACTTGACAAAGTACCTTGCTTTTAATGAGGCAAAAGGCCAATTAGCCTGATGAGGATGCAGTGTACTGACATTGAGTGGGGAGCCAGGATTCCCTGGAGATACACCCTGTATATCCTCGTAACACACCACACACGAGGAATTCAAACCCTTGCTGAGGGCACGGCACTCAGAGCTCTCCGGGTTAACACCATCCTTCTCCAGATTTTGTGACACAGTATCCAGCATTCAGGCTGGGTGAAGGGCCAGCCGTGCATTTTTGTCAGCTCAGATCCAAACCCTGGGAAAATGCAGGCATTGTCCTCGCCCGGTCCCCACCGCCCAGCCCTTCGCAGGTGTTCACCTGCCAGAGGACAGCAAGGAAAATCCAGGAACAAAAGCAGGGACGCTCCGACGGGCACTTCCCGTTGAAGTCATTTCATAACCGCGTTTCCAGAGGTGCTGGAAGAACAGCACAAGCCACCGCACGAGAGCCGTGATCAGAGACACCGAAATGCGCGGAACGAACAAAAGAAAAACCAACTTCCCCCCCGCGAGGCCGTTATTTTGGAAGATGCAAAACTTCCCGGCTCTTAGGGCGCACCTGGAGCGCTGCCCCTGTCCCAGCCCCGCATCCCGGGCCCGGCCCCCTCCACAGCAGGGAACGCGCCCGGGGCGGGGGTCGCGGCCGGAGTCACCGGAGCCCCCGCGGGCCGGCAGCTCTCCCGGTAGGGCTGCCACGGCCGAGGCCCCCGAGGGGAGAGAAACCGGAGCGCTGGGACCGCGCTCAGACCGGGGGCTCCCGCGCGGCAC
>WBNO01010167.1:159149-176112 GCA_013400575.1 Peucedramus taeniatus
TTGACCAGGACACCCCCGGCGGGCCCGGCGCCGCGGCTGTCATTGCCGCCGGCGGGGGGGCCCACGGACTGCCCCTTGCCCTCCAGCACCACCGCCGCCGTGTACGCCTGGTCCTGCACCGACTTGAGGCTGGGCGAGTAGCAGGCGAGGGAGACGCCGAAGAGCAGCATGGAGAAGCCGGGCGCCGGGTCGCGCCTCATGCCGCCGGCTGCCGCTCGCTGCCCGCCGGNGGCACAGCACGGAGCGGCACGGCAGGGCACGGCACCGGCACAGGCACTGGCGCGGCGCGGCGCGGGGAGGAGGCGGGATGCTCCCTCAGCTGCCCCTGCGCCCGGGATGCTGACCCCCGCACCCCCCCGGAAAGGTGATTCCCTGCCCGGGGACTCCCCCCCGGGGATGCCCGCTGCGGCGGGGATCCCCGCGTCCCTGGGGGTCCCCGGGGATAGAGGCAGACCGCGTTCCCTCCATCCGGCCGTGGAGCCGGCCCCTCGGCAGGCCCCCAGGCGTTGGCAGAACCCCCCTTTTCCCCGCAGAGGCGACCAAAGATGCGCTCATTTGGGGGCGGCTGCAGGTGACACGGGGGTTCCGCGATGCGCAGGGCCCGAGAGCCGGGGATTCCTCTTTGCCCGATGGTTTTATGGAGCTGGGAGATTTGTGCCCGAGATTCCCTGCACACTTGAAGGAAAGGCATTAACATAGAGACAAACGGAACACGCAGTGGCCGCGGAGACAAAGCTGCCTTTCATGCCCTGTTCCTGCTGCCTCTCGTTAATAAACAAATGCTTTTCCCCGCAGTGGCTTCCAGGAGGAGTCGCTTTAAGCTCCAAAAGGTGCTTGTTTGGGTTTATTTTCGAGGCTGATCCTGAAGCATCTGCACTCCCAAAGCCTCGCTTGCCTAGGCAGTGCGGAAGGATGCTGAGATGCTCAATTAGGAGCAGCAGGGGATTTTCTGGTTGTTGTTGCACTGGATTCTGCGTTGAAGGGGAGCGGCCATAGTCCCATCCCACGGAGGTGACCTGGAGGCGGGAGGGCGATGGCTCTGGGCACAGACTGCGATGGCCCCAAGGCCTTTAGAGCCCCAGGGAAACCCCTCAGCAACCCTCAAGAGATGACAAGAGCTGGGTCTTTGAGCCCATCAGTGAGAGCAAAGGAGCACAGATGGCAGGATCGGGATTTGCTTTCCATTTAACATAGCGCAGCCAGAACCATCAGGAAAAATGGGAAGGGAGCAGAGCCGCTGTGCCCAGCCCAGCCCAGGCATGGGGCGTAGCCTCTGCTCGTGTTTCCCCGGCTCGGGGCCGGAGCCGGCGCTGTCCCACCGCTGGCACACGAGAGCACAGCTCCAGCACCCGCCCCCGGGGCTCTGCAGCCATGGGCGGCCGTGGCTCCTGCTGCCAGCCCGGACCGCGGCTCTTCCCCTCTCTGGGAATGCTGACAGCTCCCGGAGCAGCGTTGCCATTGCAGGGCCGTGGTGCACCGGGAGCCCCGCAGCGCGCACACAGCGGGGCTCGGGGACCATTTACTTCTTGTACACCTTGTTTCCTCTCGCTAAGCGTGATTTTCTGTGGCTTTTTGCTCTCAGATGTTTCTGAAGGCTTTCTCTTTGCCCCTGATTAGTGACCATGCAGAACTGCAGAGAAATGCAGGTGGAGGTAGAAGGGGCCAGAAGTGTTTCCCACGGCAGAGGGAAGAACAGTGTTTTAGATTCAGGAAGCTACTTGGAGGAGCAGGGAAACCATCTGACTTCTCCCTTCTTTTGACATAAGTCTCTGTGGAATTTCCCCTTTCCCTATCATTTTGCTCAGACAGCAACTGAGGTTCTGCCTGAAAAGGAAGGAGATACCCAACAGCATAACTTGATCTGGAGCTCTCTTGCTCTACCCTGCCCCTCAGCAGAAAGGGCAGTTTCATGCCCAGGTGGCTGAGTTGCTAATCCTTGTCTGGCTTTGCAGGCTGAAATCCCAGCGAGACCCACTGAGAAATTCAGTGCAAGATATCTGTGAGGCCTCTGGGGCAATTTCGAAAAAATGAGGGTTTTCTTTGTCCGTGGGTTGTTTTGAAGTCCAGAACACTTAGCCTCAAAAAGGGCACTGGTCACATCCCCTTTCAGCAGTATTTTTCCTGTTGTTCAGCCTAACTCTTGTGAAGTCAACTGGTTTTCATCGCTTGAGACACTTGCTTTTCTCTTATCATTTCAGAAATGGTTTAGGACTGAATCCCTCTCCCCCTTTTATGCTGTTCTTCCCATATAAATGGAAAATCATTCTTTTCTATAGGTCCTTGGGCATTTTGACATATGAAATAAATAAAGCAAGGTCCTTGGTGCAGTTACCAGAGCAACCTGAACACTGGCTTTGAGAGAATGAAGCCTAAATAACTGATTTTAAAAATATTTTCCTTCAGTTGAGGGTAACTATTGGCAGGGAACCCATGAGGTCTGTGGTCTTCTTTAATTCATCCTAAGCCCATCTCTCCCTTAACTCCCTGCTGTGAAAACCCATCATATTGGCCATCCTGGCAGAGAGATGGAGAATCTGAGCTCAGCCTGGATTCCACCCTGTCTGGAGGACCCCAGAGCAGCACCATCAAAGGTTTTCATTCCTCAGGTGAGTGCTGTGGGGCTGGTTTTTCTTTTACCTCCTTTAATGCTGTTCCTGCAATTTCCCAGAGATGCCTGAAAACAAAGCACCTCTCAGGTCTCTCTTCCCCTCTGCCAAGGAAGCTCCTGGCACAGAGCCCTGCCTGGTGCAGGTGCCACACAGGGGAGTGTCCCAGTGTCCCAGTGTCCCTCCCTTCCTCAGGGAGCCCTGCAGCTCTTCTGCAAGGACAGATGTTGACCTCCAGCAGAACAGGCAGGTGGGCTGTCCTTCTTCAGCATCCTCCACAGGCTGCAGGTGCTCAGCCTCCTTCGTGTCAGTTGAAGATGTGCTCCTGTAAATCCCATGTGTGGCTTTTGGTGTAAGGAGGAACAAAGCACAGAGTCACAGAACATGATGAGTTGGAAGGGGAAGCATCGAGTCCAATGCCTGGCTCTGCACAGGATATCCCAGCAATCCCACCCTGTGTCTGAGACCATTTTCCAAAGGCTCCTGGAGCTCTGGCAGCCTTGGGGCTGTGACCATTCCCTGGGGAGCCGGTTCAGAGCCCAGCACCCTCTGGGGGAAGAACCTTTCCCTGAGATCCAACCTAAGAGAGGTCCAGCCATTCCCTGTGTTATCCAGCATGGGGCTGTGCTAAGCTCTTGCCCATTTCAAGTCAGCCTGAGAACCATGCATGCATTGCAAGGATGTCCCCCCACCTCCCACAGCCCTTCCCAGCACCATCTCTATCCTGGTTCCCTGCAGGGAGCCTCAAGCCTGGCTGCTGTGAAGATGGCAAATTCAGGAGACACCATCCCATACCCCAGCCAAGGGAAGGTTGCTTTCCCTTCCTATGGGACATTCCTTTCCTGCAACAATCAGGTGTTTCTCAAAAGCCCCACAAATGCCAACAAGCCCATTGAAACCAGTTCTTCCCACCTCCATGTCTTCTCTGCAAGGATTTGGTTTGTTCAGTTTGGGGATGCCCATGGAGAGCATCAGTGCCCCACGTGGGGCAGGAGCCAGCCCTTCACCAGGACACACCAGGCTCCTGGCACCAGGGGGACACCACCACAGCCTAAGGTGTGAGAAAAGCAGATGAAAAATGATGAACACAGGAATTATATGGAAAAAGCAAAGCCCAGTGCTCAATCTGAGACTCCAACCTGGACACTGACTAACCACAGAATCAGAAAATGGCTCAGATTGGAAGAAACCTTAAAAATCATCTACTTCTGCATATCTCCTGCCTGTTAATGTCAGCTTCCAGACCAGGGGAAGGCAGAACTGAGGGTTGTAGCTGTAGGCACCAGTGCTGTCTCTCCCAGAAATGGACCTTCCTGGCACAGAGGCCTGATCCAGCTACCCATCCTTCCCTCAGCTAGGAGAGCATCGGCCCACTGTAACTCCATGAGATGCTCAACAGTCCAAAGAAAAGTTGAGAACATTTGCTGTAGGGAGAAAAAGCAGGAATTTATTATGATGAAAACCACCCCAAAAAACCTTTTATCTCTTAGGACATGGTGATCAAAGGGAAAAAATCAATACAAGTGGTTTCCTCCACCTGGGAGAGAAGCTGTAAGGGTTCACTCCAGCCCCTTTGTGACATATTCACCTAGGCAGTAGGAAGGAAAAAAAAATCTACTCATCCTTCAAGGAAATGTGTGCCTCTTTTATTTGCTGCCCTCCCCGAGAAACTCATTCACTCCTTGTCCACCCACACAAGCAGGAATGATGAATGAAAAACAAACCATAAACAATTCAGCCTTCCCTTTTTCCTCCCAGCCTTCCACTCAGATGTTGCAGCCCGTGCCTCAGCACCCAGATCTTGCCGGTTGATCATTCCGACCGCGTGCCTTGGCTCGCCGCGCCGCTCGCCCGCCCCTTCCTTGGATACAGCAGCTGCATCCAACACGTTTGTCAGCAACTCCAGCTCCAGGAGCCTTCACTCAGGGTGGAGGAGACAGGGGAGCCTCTGCAGGGCACCGCTGCCCAGAGCCAGAGGATTCCTGTGGTGGGACTGGCAGAGGTGGACACTGGCAGGGAGCTGAGCAAGGCAGCTCTTTGTGTCACCCACAAGGACAGCAGTGTCCAGGCACTGAGATGTGTCAGCAGGACAATGACCGGGTGCAAAATGGCACCAGTGGGAGCAATGCTCCCCACAGGATGGTGGATCCCAGCCCTCCAGCCAGAGAGCCCTCCACCCCAGAGATTCTCGGACTGGATTTCGCTGCCAGCCACTCTGATGTTTCTCTCTCTCTCTCCCTTCTCTCCTCACAACCTCCTTACACCCCCCTGTGTATCAAATAACAATTGCAGCCATACCAGGGCATCGGGTACATCTGTGCACCTCTGAATTCCCTTCATAGGCAAAGTCCCCTCCCACTTTTGCCTGTTTTGAGTATTTTTATGTAAAAATATGCTGAGTGGGTGTATGCCTTATTACATGTGTAGGAAACATGGGGAACGAGGACTTGAGGTAGCACCACAATCGCAGAGAGAGACAAGGCTCTTTGGCTGGCTTTGCCCTTGATTCCCTGTTTAAATATAATTTGCCATTGTTAGACAAGCCTCTCCAAATTAATTCTGAGATCCAGGAGACCATTTCTGCAGCAAAAAGTTACTGCTTGTAGCAGCCTGTGGCTGGAAAATGCCCTTGATATTACAGAAATTGTAACTTGTTTAATAGATCCAAATAAATAGGAAAGCCCAGGAGCTCGGGTGGCAGCATCTGAGCCCTGTACTGAGAGGTGCACAGACCTTAGGGCAAGGCTAAATACAGGTCCCACAAACCAGAAAAACAGGGCTTTTACTGAGAAGATAATCAAGCCCTGGAGGAAACTGCACAATATAAAGCTGAGATTTAAAATAAATGTGAAATGAGTTGGTGGATTTAGGACTAGTTCCTTATGGAAAAGTTTTCACATCATAAAAAAATCGTTTGGTGAAATGGGCTCTTTAATTAGCAGTTTCAGCAAGAAGCCAGGAGGATTGGAGGGGTTCTAGAGCCTCATCCCTCACCTTTCCATCCTGCCCCTTGCAAGGAGAGATGGGATGAGGGGAGGGAGGGACTGTTCCAGGCTGCTGCATGTAAGGGGCTGAAGAGGAGCCCTGTTTGTTCTCTTTGTGCTCTCTGTTACCATGCACTTTCCCAAGAACCTCCTGCACTCTCCAAAAGCAACACCCAGGGCAGCAGCTGCTGAATCCAGGCAGGAAACTCACAGCCTGTGCCTGGGCACAGGACAGGTGCCCATGGCTCCCTGCACACCAGGCTCTCATCCTGCACCCACCCGTGCCAGGCTGCAGCCCTGGCACTGTCCAAACCAGCTTTCAGCCAGATCCTGAATGCAACATCCCAGCTGTGATGCCCAGGGAGGGAGGCTGGATCCCACCCACCAGGGCACACCATGGCACTGCCATGTCCTCACCCAGCTCTCCTTCAGCCAGCTAAAGGGATGCAAATTAAGAAATAAGACCAAGTTGTTTTTCCTTTTCCTCCCTCATTCTTTCCTCGCTTCATCTCACGCTGTAATCTTGTGGCTTGCAATTAAATTGTGTCTTTATGTCTCCTTTCCTCAATAACTTAATGAAAATGACTTTTGCTCCAAGGTGGAGCATGAATGTCTCACTCTGTGCCGGGCATGAGAGCAAGACACAGGGCCCAGGAGGAACAGAAGCTCCTGCTCCCCTGGAGAGTTATGGGTTCAGTTGGGCTCCTGAGCCCCTCCAAGCATCTCAGCCTCAAGTTTCCATTTTCAGCTCCATTTTCAGCTCCTTCTCCTCCTTGCAAAGCCTGTGCAACAGCAGTGGGAGGTTACAAATAGAGCAAGGCAGCTCATCTGCTGCATCTCACTGTGTGATCCGTGGGCACTCACGTGCACGTGCGGGATCCTCCCTCCTCGGGCACCTCAGGGCTGTCCCAGCACACCCAGGGCCACGCTTCTCTCCTGGTCTGCAGCTCCCTCCTCAGCCCTTTGCTGTGCACCTCCTGCCTGGAGCTGTGCACACAGGCAGCACCACGTGCATCTGCATTGAGATTAACCCTGCACAGCCAGGGACAGCAATTTGTATTTCCTCACCCAAAATCCATCCCCTGGGAAGGATGCCAGGCCAGCTCTGACAGGACAGAGGCTTCAGTGGGAATCTCTGCTTGCTGCAGGAGTGATGGGGCACTGACATCACCTGCCTTACCTGCCCCAGGGAGCCCCAGGGGATGCTGCTCCTGCCTCTCTCTCCTCTCCTGAAGGCTGGGTCACACACACTGACTCATTGGGACAGGGACATGGGCACTAAAAGGAGGGATGATGGGAGGTGGTCTCGTTTAGTCTATCTGAGAGGAAGTTTAGGGCTGAGTTAATGGCTAAAAACTACCTGGAAGGCAGGTACAAAGGTGACAGAGTCCAAGTCTCCTCAGTGGGGCATGTCACACAGGGCAGTGACCCTACAGGGCAGCTTGGGAGGCTGAAAGTGAATATCCAGGTGATCTTTCTTTCCCAGGAGGTGGTGCATCCCTAGGAGAGCACACAGCATGGGGACAGGGCTCCTTCATTGTTTGATGAGGCTGAGCCCAGTGAGGCCATGGTCACCCTGACCTAGAGCTGACAACAGTCATGGTGCAAGCAGGCACCGGCCAGGAGCATCCCAGGGCTCCCATCCCTCTGCCCCTTCCAGGACCCTGACACTCTGGGATATGTGAGCTCTACCCAGTCTGGCGTGGCTGTTTCTGAGCCCCCAGCTAGCAGGGTAATGCTGGCTGCCCATGACACAACACACAGCACTGTCTGTTCCCCTTCCAGGAGTCATTGCTTCTTCGAGCAGGGAAGCAAAGGGGACCTGAGTGAGGCACTTCAGAGCAGGGGTCTGGCACAACCCTCTTGTATTCCCCTGGCTGGGGATGGCCAGGGAGGCAGCAGGAGCCTTGGCTCTGCTCTGAGAAGAGCAGTCTGTCCCTTGTCCCCCAACAAGCCCCATGCACACCCTCAAGGACACTCCCTGGACTGGGTGGGAGAGGAGGTGGTGTGAGGGTCTCTCCAGTCTCAGTGAGAAATGTCCAACACCAAAAGGCTTCATAAAATATCTGTTTTAGCAAGGCAGAGTAAAAAGAGAAATATCAAGGGCAAGTAAGCCTCCTGCCCCTTCAGGTGCAGAGCAGCCTGCATTCATGCAGTGTGGGATGGACTCAGGATGGATCTTCTCCAGTGCTGCACATATCCCTTCCCTGGAGAGTTCTTCCTTTTTGGTTCCTCAAGCTATTATATACCCTTCTAATTCTGTCTTATTAAGGCAGCTGTTTTATGATGCCATTTGCTGTCAGGCCTTTCATACTGAGATGCAGATTTAAACCCCACTCACATGTGCCCCTTTCCTTCCCAGCCCCTTGCACTGGTGTCCCCAGAACAAGGGTCTGTGGCTGCTGTGCTGGCTGCAGGCTGTCCCAGGAGTCTCCAGCAAAGCCAGTTTGCTAATGCTTCTGGTTTGTAAATAGTTTCCATCTCCAACTCAAACCAGGTGCTCCACACACCACAATCTCTTACCTGCTCCATCCAGACCTTGTGGAATCCCAGAACTGCATCTCCCTACCTGAACCTCATGGTATTTGCTGAGCAGCTGTAAAACAATTAATTGAATTTAATTATTGAGAGGATGTTCATGTTTGCTGCACACTTACACACCATGTTATCTCAATCACACCAGGGCTGGTCTCTAATTCTCTTTTTAGTGAGTTCCCAAAATATTCCCATAAGCAATATCCTGAAACCAGCTCCTCTGTCTAGACACTGTGAGAGGCTGAAACCCCCAATGTTCCCTGGGGAGGGAGAAGAACTTCTTGCTGTGCTGGATGCATTCTGTATTGGCGCCAGGCAATTCCTGCTCTCCACAGCTGCAGGATTCAGGGGAGCTGAGGTTTTCTCCTCCTCCTGGTGTGATTCAGTCTCCTGTGCTCCTTCAGCCCTTCAGTCTGCTGCAGGGCTATTGCACAGCCCCAGCTGGGACCTGTGGGTCTAAAAGCAGACCAAGGAATTACCTCATAAAAGTGAAGCTGTTTCCCCTGTGACACCAAGCCAGAGTGGACTCTGCAGCCAATTTGCTCTGTGACAAACGAGAGCATGGAAAAATTCAGTACCTTTATCATTTTACTCATGGCATCTTTTAGGGGAAAGTAAAGAGATATTGCCTCCATGGTAAGGGTCTGGCTTATGGACTAAGAGGTTTTCAATTAAATACCTCTTCAGCAAAATCCAAAACACTGAGACGAGTTATGGGACAACTTTTTTGAGCTGGTAGTCTCTGGATAAGCCACAGAGAGCAGGAATCCCAGGTTTTCAAATCCTAGACAGGTTTCAGCAGGACAGAAAGGACAGAAAGAAACACCCAGGGTCACAGTGATGCTCCAGAACATACCCCCAGAGCAGCTCTGAAAGAGATATATGCAAATGTTAAATAATTACTAAATAAACTTTGATGCTTTGAGACATTCCCCTGCTACAGTCCAACATTTCTTAATGCTGCCCATGGGAAGTCACTCACAGAAAAGGAATAGTGCCTGACTCTTCCTTGTCACAGCACCCAGGTCAGGCTCACAGGACTCTGCAGTCGTGAGCTGGGCTTCTCATCACCCCAGAGCTGGTAGGAATCGACCCCACTACCTTGTGAATGACAAGTGACTCTGCTGCCTTAGATAACCCCTCACCACAGTCCCTCTTCTTCTTGGTAAAGCTTAAGATGAGAAGCCAAGTTGGCTTTTCTCTTCCTTGAGGTCCAGAAAACTATGGACCTTCAGAGGGAGGTATCACACCTACCTCCCACCTGTGGCAGCCCCCTCTCACCCCTCCCAGGAGGATTGCAAGGCTGGCCATACCTCCATGTATCAGCACAGCTGAGACCTTCATCCTCCTTGAAGGACAGCTGTGACTTCCTAGCAGGGAAGGCACTGGAGTATGGTTTAAATAACAGCTTTATCCTCCTGGAAAACACAGGGACTGGGCTCTGGTGGATGCCTCCTCCCAAGTGTGGGGCAGGAGACCTGGCTGGGCCACAGAAGGACAGGGTAGTGCTGCAATACTTGAAGAATGACTTCAAACACTCACGAAACTCCACAAAATCATACTCAGAGATCATCTTGTATCTCCTCTAAACAGGCTTTGCCACCACAGACAGTGTTGTGGTGAGTTGGGATGCCTTGGCTGTTATCATGTTTGCACAATGAGGAGTTAGAAGTTACAAGCTATAAATTCTGCTGGACCAACACTCCCACATTCTCCAGGCCAGGCTGAAAAGTATCTGTGCAAATAGGTTTGTTTACAGTCAACCAAGTGTTTTCATCCCAGGGACCCAGCCAGGTTCCTGTCCCAGTGATGTGAGTGCCAAACAGCATCAGCACCAGCTCCACCAGCCCCAGGCAGAGCAGCGGGTGACCTGCTTGGGTCTGTGCCCACCCCACAGAGCTGTGGGATCCATGTCCCACCTGCTGGAGAAAGATCAACCTCATGGGACACATCACCTGTCTCAGACAGAGCAGGACCAAGCACAGGGCCAGTGTGAAAACTCAGAGCCACCTCCAGGAATAGCTTTGAAGGGGGCAGTTCCTGTCTCCTGGATTTGCACAGCAGCTCCCACCCTCCCTGGGGAGCATGGATCTGCTCCCAGGGCAAACCCCCACTCAGCCTCAGCACCAAGGCAGCTCTGCAAAGCACCGGGGATGAAACACTTCAAAACAAGCTTGGACCAGGGCCATGCCTGGCCATGAGCCAGAGAGGGGCCAAGAGCACTGTGAGCAGAAAAGGTGTTTATAAACACCTCTCCAAGCCTCCTGCACAGCAAGACGAGCTGTGGAAATGTCTTTGGCTCCTTCCTGCTCATCTCTGGCTGGGCTCCACCAGAGCTTCCAGGGCATGTTTTTGTCCATTTATCTTAGAACTGGGAGGGAAGGGAGTTGGAAGAGTTTAAATTAAGCTCCAGTGCCTCTGCTGTCCTCCAGGTAGGTATTACTCTATTCCTGGGTTTATGGAGCATCCTCGAAATTACTGCTTTAGGTATCAGCTGTGCCTGCAGGGCTGCATACACTCACTCACACACATTTGCCCCCAGGAGCCAAAAGGCAGGTCCTGAGCTTCTGCAATGAGCTTAACACTGCTAGAAGAAGTCTTGAATACACCCATTAACCTTGTGGCTGCTGCTTACCACCACAGGAAAAGAGGATTCAAAACCAGGGGCACTAAAATCACTAGGTGGGTGCAGGGTCCAGGGGGACAATTACCTGGATGCAGCAAGAGGTTCCACCATAGGAACATCAGCTACTTGCAATCCAGCCAGGGATCTGAGCCCTTGTCTGTACTGCACAGCTCCATCTGCACAGCTGCAGTTGGCTCTTCCTTGTGTGACTTTTGGGAGAGTTTTCCTTTCAGAGTCATGTAAACCAAACCCCACAGAGGATGGGGAGCTGGGATTCTGTGTGCTGGTTGTGGCTGGGGTAGAGTTAATTTTCTTCCCAATAACTGCTATGGGGCTGTGCTTTGGATTTGTGCCGAAAACATGGCTGATAACACTGAGATGTTTTGGTTATTGCTGAGCAGGGCTCACACAGAACCAAGGCCTTTTCTGCTTCTCATATCACCCCACCAGTGAGCAGGTTGGGGGTGCACAAGGAGCTGGGAGGGGACACAACCAGGACAACTGACCCCACTGACCCAAGGGATATCCCAGACCATACAGCTCTGCTGTCCTGGGGGTGCCTGAACCTGCAATGGCAGGTGGGGAACAGATTCCTTGCTTTGCTTTGCCGGTGCACGTAGCTCTTGCTTTCCCTAACTGTCTTTATCTCAGCTGCCAGTTTGTCTCACTTTCTTCCTTCTGATTCTCTCTCCCATCCCATCAGAGGGGAGTGAGTGAATGGATGATGGTGCTGAGCTGCCATTTAGGTCAAACCGCAGCACTGTGTCATGCTGGCAGCAGCCAGCCCACCTGAGAGCTGAGGACTTGCTGCATCCTCTCCAAGAGGCAACAGTCAGGTCAGCTGCTTCAGAGAAAAGCTTCTGGGGAAAAGAAAAAGTCAAAGCATCCTCTTCTTGGATGCAAAACTGGTAAACTGTGATTTGTTCTAAATCTCATTTCAAAACTGTGATTTGTTCTGTATCTTCCTTCTCGTCCTCGCAGATGTTTGGGGTTTCTCTGGCCCTACTGAAGTAGTCAGCCCATTTCACCCCATCTCTAGAGCAACCTTGCTCCCTGGGAACAGATTGCAAAAGATCAATTCCAACTTTTTAAGGAAAGAGGTTTAAAGTAATCTGAGAGAGAACCACAGCCTGCAAAAAGCTGCATTGGGAAGGGGCTGGAGTGTTAATCTCAAAACCAGATGTTACAAATGGCCAGAAAGCTCCCCTGGCTGGAGGAGGAGGTGTGGAGGTCCGAGGCACACTCATACCTGGGAGTCTCTAGAGGCAAGACTTCTCTCTGCTTTCTCCCACCCTTTTCTGGGAGCCTGGAGTCCAGCTGGACTGCTCTTGGACACATTAGGGACCCCATCCGGTGTGAGCCAACAGCTTTAGAGGCTGCAAATTAATGGCAGGATAAAGCAGGCATTGTGGCTTGGGAGGGAGATGCACCTCTGTCAGGCAAAGCTGGGAAACCCAGAATGCTGCAGACACTGCCAGCCAGTGCTTTCTAAAGCACACTTCCCAAAATCGTGCCTTGAGGGCATGGATTCCCAGCCCCCAACCCCCAGCATGTCCGTAAGCCCAGAAGGAAAAGCAAGACCAGAAAGGGTGTCAGCTGCCTTGCTGCATGGCTCTGCAAGCCCAGAACCAGCAGTCATGGCTGGAGGAACAACAGGACCATCTGGACACAGCTCTGGAGACAGCAGCAAGGCAGCATGAAAACAGGAGGAATCAAACAGCAAAAACACAGGAGGTGCTGTCATCTTAAAAAAAGGATGAACCAGGTGGTCACAAGAGCCAGAGCAGCTGTGCCTGTGAGCCAGCTATGCCCATCTTCCTGGACATCCCAGTGGACAGAGCACCTTCCCAGCCAATGCCATGGGAAGAGGGAAGGGAAGGGAAGGGAAGGGAAGGGAAGGGAAGGAGGAGGCCCACCCAGGCATCACACCAGTTCAGCTGGAGGCAAAGAAGCCTCCTGGATACTGGGAAACAGGCAGTCACATACATGGGTGACACAGCCTTTGCTAACTGCTGCACATGATGCTGGGCTCTAGTCCTTACTCCTCCTTAGGAGACAAGGAGTAGAGAGCTCTGGGTTTATAAATTATTCTCACTGAAAACCAGCAAGATTGGAATTTGGTGGCCATTTGTTGCTAGCTTTCAGCAGAAGAGCAGCCAGCACTTTGTGGATTATGTGGGGATCTGGAGAACCAAGCTTCCCTCTTAATGTCTCTGAGAACCAAGAACTGGGGAGGGTCCTCACTCTCTGCAGGTGACAACACTGCAGAGTCCTCCATGGTCAGAAAGAGCAAATGAGGGGGAAGCCAGCTAAGAAAAGGGCAGTGGGGGACTTGCAGGCCGGTCAAAGGAGAAGAGAAAGCACACTGGAGTTGGAACAAGCCATTATGAAAACAATCCCAAACTTAATTCACTTGGATAGGACATCACAGAGTGCTTAGAAGAATTAACCCTTTATCTTTGCAGAGACAAGAAGCAAGAACTTGTTCTGCCATTATGCAGTCACTGATTTCTTATTTCTTTCTTTCTTTTTTGTTTGTTTTCTGTTTCTGAAGAGTGAGCAAAAGAGGCGTTGTTACAGCTCACCATGGAAACTGCTGTGGACAAGGAATGGCTGATATGTCCTCGGGATGTCACCCTCTAGCAGGTGGCCAAAAAGACACAAACCCTGTACCCAGTCTGGATCCAGCTGTGCCCCACTCTGGAGCAGCTGGAAGCCAGGCTCCCTGGCAGGGTTACCCCTCGGGCAGTGCCCTTCCAGTACCCCCGTGGAGGAATCCTTGCCTCGGTGCTCCCCCAAAACAGATCATCAAAGGAAGTGGAGCTGCTTTCTTGGAGAAAAGCGGTTCCAACTGGAGGGCTGCAGTTGTCTGTGGCCAAGCTTTCCCATTGTTATTTTACAGTCGCTTGATGTTCTGAAAGATATTTAGAAAAATGACTTTAACTGTCCTGTGCCAAACTGGGTGAGGGTGAAAAAAAAATGAAATTTGGCAGGGATGTTATTCATTCAGCATGTAGCTTGGATGACGTCCAGTGACTAACACAGGAGTTTTAACTGATCTGGGAGATTAAAAACCATTCACAAATAATTTGATTTAGGGTCACTGTGATTTCTTTTTATAAATAATTTTCATTGAGAAGTATTTTTTTAATTAGGATCGACAGATCCTAATAGCAACGCTATTGTGTGCGCCGCTCATCGTTCCCGTCTCCCTAAATGACTTTCATATGTTGTGTGCTGGTTTCTTGTTTGCTGCACACGATGGGGCTTGTTCACAGGGTAACCAATGCCTCACAGCAGTGGACGAGCCTGCTGAACTCCTCTCTCCAAAGGCACGCTCCAAGGAGGACACAAATGGAAAGCAAAGGGAGCTTTCACCATCCTGTTACACGTTCCTGTTCAGGGGCTGGTCTGAGCCTTCACCCAGCCTCAGACATCCTCCCGTGGCTGTAAAAGCCTTCTGAGTGCTCTGCATCTGAGAGACGGCAACAGCAACTTGGCTTTGACTGGTTCAGTGCTCCAACTCCCATCCCGGCACAGGAAGTTCTCTGAACCAGGATATGCTCCCTTTCCCATGGTGGGGGTGCTGGACAAGAACAGGGCCAAGGGAAATGTCTGACACAACCTGGAAAAAAGTCTAAACTCAGTCACCTCCTAACCCAGCAGATGGCCCGACTCAGCCTGAGCAGATCTGGGAAGACTGCAGGAGAATTCAGACAGCGGAGGAGAGAAGAATGACTCGGCGACTCAAATGAATCTTGCTTGGCAATATCCTCCATGTGTGACAGCCTTTTCTTTGACTTGCACAATAACAATTGCAGCCCAGCCACTTCAGCTACTAATCTTATCTCTTGTTCGAATGGCTCTTAGCTTCCCTCCTGTTGATTATAAATGTTTGTACAAGTTCTTGGAGTCAGCGGAGTTGCTGTTTCATAGTGAATAACAGGTTGGGGCTCCAAACTTTGAGATGCTCACAGTAATGATCAGATATGTTCTTAATAGCCCACTGAACTGGATTTCAAAACAAAAGACCCATTGATCTTAAGCATGAAATCCCAGCCACAACTCTGAAAATCTTTTCTCTTGTCTTTCCAAGGAACTGAAACTGATGTGGGAACCCAGGGCAAGGGGGATATTCCTCTGGCTGCTCTGGGTTCCCACAGGCTATCAGAACAGGGCTGGAGGGGGTATAACTGCTACTGAGAGACACATGGAAGGAGAGAAACTGTTAGAAAATCTTGTGAAATCTCCAAACTGAGAGTTGTGGAGCTGAAGATTAAAAGATTTCTGATTTTCAGAGCAGAGGTCTGGGATGGGTTTCAGCAGCAGCAGCCACAGAGGCAGTGCAGTGTGCAGCCTGATAACCAATGGGAGCCACTGACAGGACTGCAACAGCCAGCATGGGCAGCATGTCACCAGGAGCTCCCAGGAGATCCCAATCCAGTCCTTGGCCTATACAAGGCCAAACCTGGACAAGGTATGGAGAGACTCCCCTGGCTCCTGCACTTATCCATCACCCTGGTCCATCCTATTTTGCACCTTGCCTCACTCAGCAGCCATCCCAAGCTTGCCTTGGCCACACTATCTTGTTTTAGCATTGGGCAGACCAATTTAAGTCCCTGTGGGTCCCCAGGATGTGGTAGAGCTCCCATTGAAAATATTATCTTTTGGGAAGAAAACCACTTTTTTCCTTTGTTTTGTTTACTTCAATAAGCAAATGCCTTATTCAAGCCAAATTAAGGCACAAAATCAGAGCATTAGGTAGTGGCTGTGACTTCCACCACTGAATGGTGCTGGGTAAACAGAATCCCACAAAACATCATCCCACCAAAGCACTGACCCTGGCAGGTTGTTCCCAGGATTGCTGGTATCCACTGGAGCACATCCACTCCTGAAAAGGTACCACTGGCCTGTGCTGGGGAGGAAAAATAACCTCTGCTGCTGGCCAGATCCTCAGCACCAGCAATATTCACTGCACCCCAGTCAGATAGACCGGCCAGACGCCTCCAGGGCACAAACACAACTCCTCATGCATTTCCCAGTTCTACCACATGGACAAAGCATGGCTCCTCCATAAGGACACCTGCTGGTGATAGCGACAGGCCGCGGGTTAGGTTGTTTAATGTCATTTGCCTTGAGGATAAAAAGAGCAAATCGAGAGAGAGGGGTTGCCAAAGCACCAGCCTGCAGCCTGCCATGGGGGCAGCGTGGCGATGCCAACCCGGACACACCTTTCCCGTGCCAGGAAACACCCAGGACAGATCAGGTAGGCTGAAAATCAAACCCAGCATCCCGGGAGAGCACCGCACATCCCCAGCACTCAGGGCTTTCTGACAGCTGGCAAGCTACAGCTCAGCCAGTGCTGAAATATTGTTTCTGTGGTAAAAGGAAACTGTTTCTCTCTGTATTGTTTTTATTACCCGTGGAGTCGCCATCACCGCAGCTTTAACCACAGCCATGGGGCAGGCTGGGTGTTCCTCCTGCGATATCTGAGCATCCTCTAAGGCAAGAAGATGTCTCAGCAGTTCACTTCCTGTCTCCTCAAGCCATTTGTGTGCCAAGCACATTCCACAGGCCACCCCAAAATCCACCTCATAGCACCACTCTTTCTGCAACACTTGCAGGGGTTTTGGGATGCTAGAGGTACATCCACGCCTTCCACAGAAGCCAGCAGTCCTGGAAGCAGCCGGCAGGGAAGCGGCTTCTACCCAGAGCAATCCTACCAGTTTGCTTCCTCACCTGCAGCATCAGGAGGAAACATCCTTACTTGGGCTGGAGCTGGCTTAAGATTGAGGGGTTGGACACGAGGACTAGAAGCTAAAGCATCTCCTTCCAAACCCACCCCCAAACCTCCAAAACCCACCCCCAAACCTCCAAAATCCCACCCCCAAGCCTCCAAAACCCCACCTCCAAGCCCCACCTCCAAGCCCCCGCTGCGGGGGGATGCCCGATCCCCCCGGTCCCCATCCCCGCTGCGCTCCCGAGCCTCCGAGCCCCGCGCCACGCCATAGGCCTATTAATTAACTTCATCATCAACCCCGAATAAATATATTTATATCCCACCCGGGCATACCGGGCATCCCACCCGGGAGGAGGGCCCGCTGCTGAGCGTTCTCCCGTACGGTTCCCTGCGGGGAGCACGAACCCGGCGGCTCTCCCGGGCCCCGCCAGCCGCCCCCGGGGTGCGGGAGCGCGGTGCGCGGCCCGGGCAG
>WBNO01010167.1:180822-220205 GCA_013400575.1 Peucedramus taeniatus
GGGTGCCGGGAGCGCGCCGAGCTCCCGGCCAGGCGCGCCCGTCGGCGGAGGGCTTTTCGTTTTTTGAAAGTTCAATTGGAAAAAAAAGGAAAGAAATACTTGACAGTGTCACTTTGAGCGTATCCCTCGCAGGGGTTGAAATGCGCTGGGGGTAGCGCTGCCGGGAGAGCGGTTCCCGACCTGTCCCGGGACTGTGGGAAGCGCAGAGGGGCTGCCCCGGGGGCAGCGGGCGGGCGCAGAGCCCACCCCGTGAGCCAGGCAGAGCTGCTGCCGGGGATTTAACCCCTGCTCAGAGCCGACCGGTGAACTTCTTCTTTTTTTCGTTTAGTTTTGGGTTTGGGTTTTTTTTGGGAGCAATTACTTTGTTGCCTTTAAAAATAGCACTGTAACCACCTTTTTTTATGATTAGCTGTAGTGTAACCTTTGTCCCTTCAAACTATGCAAGCTATGAAATGTAAATTAGGGATCAGTTAAAGATAGTTGATTATATTCAATCAGATGACATTCATGCACTAACTGGAGTATATACAGATAAAGCTATTAGAGTGACTTGTATGCTAACAGCAAGATANAACAAAAAAGTGAAATTGCTCTGTCTTTGAGAATTTAAATAAAAAAGAAACAGCACGAGCCGCTGTTGATTCCTGCCTCTTCTTTGCGGTCCCGCTTACGATGCTGCGGCGGGAGGCAGCCAGCAGCTTCCCGGGAGCCGGGGGGCCTGGCCGGACCCTCCCGGATCCCCCCGAGCCCNTTAGTTTTGGGTTTGGGTTTTTTTTGGGAGCAATTACTTTGTTGCCTTTAAAAATAGCACTGTAACCACCTTTTTTTATGATTAGCTGTAGTGTAACCTTTGTCCCTTCAAACTATGCAAGCTATGAAATGTAAATTAGGGATCAGTTAAAGATAGTTGATTATATTCAATCAGATGACATTCATGCACTAACTGGAGTATATACAGATAAAGCTATTAGAGTGACTTGTATGCTAACAGCAAGATATAACATACCTACCTATTCTAAAAAAATGACTATTAATATTGTATAACAGGACTGTGGGGGTTGGGAGGGAATGTTATCTCTTATCTTCTTAAAAGGGGATTTAAGATTTTTATAACTGTTTTTTCCATCAAACTTTAATATTTTTGTCAAATTTTTAGGTATTTAATTTGTAAAATAGATTTTACTTTGTACTGGCGTACAGAAAATAGGGGTTGATTTAAACTTTTTTGAAGCCAAGTGATCAAGTACATTTGTAATAAAAAGTCAATGGATCTATATCAGTCGTACTCACTGTTTTCATTTCTTGTACGTTCTAATGCAGTGGCGCTCTATGTCTCCCAAGGAAAAAAAATTGGGGAGGGGGGTGGAAGGAGAAGGCAAAAATGTCAGCATTGATGCTGCCAATTGATGCAACTTTGCGTGCACAAGTGGCCCCTGGTCAGTGGAGATTTGGTAGATATGCATTTTTCCTAAAAACACGGTGCACTTTTTCCAGAAGGGTTTATGCAAACCTGACGTTTTTGGCATGTCTTCACTTCACGCTTCCACCTTGGCGCCCGTAAACTCTAAAGTCGCCCTTTGGGAAGCGCCTTTCCCTGGCACTTCAGAAAAAGCAAAACCAACCAAAGCAAAACTCTGATTTCCTCTAAAGTGGTGAACTACAGCACATGATGTTTTTGCACCCTCACACGCTATCTCCCTTCCTCCAAGGTCTGCCACTTGCTTTTCTCTAAGTTCAACAGGTCAAAGTTTTTTTTGTTTCATTTTTTTTAAGTAAAATTGCCAAGTGTTTTGGATCGAAGACTTCAGCAGATCCACCGACCTTGGATCCAACACCTTGCAGAGCACTGACATAATTATTTTTTGGTTGCTTGTTTGCTTTAAACCCAGCCCTCCCCTTCCCTGTCCCAGGGCATATACCAAATCTGATTGACTTGTCTGTGGCAGAAGTTGTGGGAGTCAGCAGGGAGAACAACGACATTAATGTACAAGAATGCTAAAACAGGTTTACATTTTAGGGGCTTTCTTCAAGCATGAAAACCTCAAAAGTATAACTAGAACCAACCAATTTCCTCGGTTTTGCTAGTCCTCCAGGTAGACATTGAGTCTCTCTTAGGTGAGTTGGAAAGAAGGCAGTAAAGGCAAATTCTTCCACAGCTGTGCAATTTGCTCCTTCAAAAACCTGCTGCTTCCTACTGGATTGGGTGGCTTTTGGAGAGGTAGGGCTCTGCCTGAAGCACTGTGAGTTTCTCTTTTAAAAAGACGCTGTCAAGAATTTTTCTTTTTTAGAAACCCAGTTTGCAGCTTTTTTTTTCCTGGCTTTTTTTCCACTTCTTTTCTCCTTTTTTCTTTTGCTTTTTGTCAGGCTTACCCAAACTTTCCCTTTATTGTCTTACTCTCCTCCTTCGTTGGCTGCCTGCTCCTTGTTAACTCAGCTTGTGCAGCTGGAGGGTCACTGTTCCTGGTGGAGTTTGGACTATCTGGAAAAGGAGACCAGTAGTTTGAAATTCTCATGCTGGGCTTTTTTATATCTTTTGCACACTCATTTCTCTCCCTAAAAGTTTTACTCTTCTTGGCTTTCTCCTGTAATGCGTAAAGAAAGGTGAAGGGCTCTGAATTTTTGGTGACAGAACAGAGAAACTGGCTGCACGCAAAGCGTTGTCACAATGTTTTGACAAAACCGACAAGGTAAACAAGCGAGTTCCATTTTTATTCCTGATTCCTTCTGCTGTTGCCATCTCCTTTGCCGCTTGCAACAATGAAAGAGAGTTTCTGCCCAGAGCTTTTTTTTTTTTTTGTGGTTCCTTTTACTCTGCTCACTTGCACATGATTAACTCACTGGCACTGCAAAATGTGCGTGGGCTGTGAGCGTGGCAAGGAGATACGTGTATAGAGTTTAAAGCTAGTTAAGGTTAGTTTAAATGGACTCCCAAAATTATAACCTTTTTTAAAAGCTCATATTCCGCAGAGCCTAATCTTTGGGCCCGAAGTTTGTGGCATTTTTTTCGTCTCTGAAGTGGTGTGTGTGTTGTGTTGGGATGGCTGAGGGTGATGGCACAGGAAGGATGCTCCTCTCGTGTGGCAGCTCTCCGGAAGCTCCGCAGCTGGAGCCGGGCTGCCTGCTCTGCTCTGCTCCCAGCAGAGGCTCCTGTTCGTGCCAGATGGTCCTGGGTCCGCCCTGGGAGTTTCTCTTAGCCTGCCTATCCTCCTTTGCTTGTCGTCTTTCCAAAGCGTTTCAGTTCCTGACGGGCTGTGTGTTAGCAGCACTGCAGTCTGGGAGAAAGGCAGCTCCCATCAGGGTCTGCAACCATCCCACTTCTTGTGAATTACAAGTGGGCCACGAGGCTTTACTGGGCTGTGTATTGCTTGTTGTTAGCGCAGAACAGCTGCAGATAGCGGGGAGAAATAAAGGCCAAATCATCCATTTGCAGGGGTTTCGCAGTGTTACTTCTCCAATGGCATTCTGGATATTTTACTGCAATTTGGTTGGCATAGAAGTTGTTGCTGGAGGAGTACACTGGAAGGGAAAGGATGAGCAGGTTGGTGTTGGGGCAGGCGTGGTGCTGTCACTAACAAAGGCGATTCCTGAGCCGGCAGACTCAGACTGCATGAAAAGAGTTTGTCCAGGGGAGGAGCTCCGAGCGGTCACAGCAAAGGTGTTGTCTGTCTGGGGGGTGGGAAGAGGCTTTCAGAGCAAGGTGGGAGGTGGGATGTGGCAGAGACGGATGGCCAAGGTACCCCTGGGCTGCCATGCAAGTGCTTCAGCATCAGCACAGGTACAGCACTTAGAGAAGCCCGTGAGAGCCTGATGACAGTGGCTCTTTGCCACAAGCAGCTGAGGGGTGTCAGGCAGCTGGTCCCAGGGATCGTGGAGCAGCGGATGCTGAGCTCCCCAGCTGGGGTAGCTCTGCTGGTCCCCATCGTTGCAGTTTGGTGGCTGAAGCCAGATGAGCATTTTGTGTTTTGGAAGAGTCAAAGCATGTCACTCCCACCTCTATAAAAGTAGTAGCCGTTTGTGTAGCCTGTTGGAGGTAAAATATCTCAGGAGAGGGAGAGTTGAAGTCATACAGCAAGAAATGAGGCGTGTTTTCACGGAAAAATGTCAGCTGGAGATTAAGTGAAAAAAGATAAAGATAGAAGACTTTTGGCCCCACTATCTGTCTTTTGAATGTTGACTGATTAAAACAAGACAGAGTGAATGGCTGGATATCCGCAAACAATGCTTCACTGTCCCCCTGCAGATCGATACTGCTGGCGCTCCTTCACCACAGAGGGGATCTGGTCCTGAGCTTTCTGCTCCGGAAGGCACCATGGCCAGCCAAGGTGGAGCCTGCTCAGGCTGGCTGTAGATTTTGCCTGCATGTCGGTGTTGTCTTGTTTTGGGTGACCAGAAATCACCTGGGCTGTGGCAGTACTTCTGCAGTTCGAGTTAGGCGTGTGGCTTGGTAGGGAAGTTCTGCTGTCCCTGTGTAATGTACCTTGGAGCAGCCTAAGAGCACAAGACCTGATACAGTTTGGGTTTAACTGAGACAGGTTTTACCAACCAGTGGGCATTGGGTTTATCAGGCCAAGCTAGAGCTCACAGGAGAGTGAAATATCCAAAACACAGGTAACGTAGCTGTCAGGTCCTGAGCAGGGCATACTTTACTGTCGAACTTGGTGACCCTGGCCATTTCCACACCTCCTCTTGAGGCTTGAGTTCATGACATGTGGTGAACCTCTGCTCCTTTCTGAATCAGCCATGAGCTGGGAGGGTTTTTGGTTTGAATGGGAAGCTGCTGGATCTCCCCAGCAGGAACTCAGTCTTAACTCTGACAATTCCTTGGCTTTGTTGGTGATCAGTTGGTCTGCATCCTGACATTAGCTTTGCAAAAATACACACCTTAGCCCTTTCTGAGTCTTGGGCCACATAGCAGACTGAAGTGCAAAGAGGATTGCCTGCAACACTGGCAGTGGGAGTTTCTGCTTAGTCTCCCTGGCTGTGGCATTGAAGCATTTTTTTCTTGAAACACTATCTTGAAATATGCAGGAAGCAAGAAAAACCAGCTTCATTCTTTCTGTTCGAGATTGGAGAGGTGAGAGGTGTGGATTTACATCTGCAGCACAGAAGGATGTGCCCCTCTTTGCTGAGGAGACCTTGGAGGGAGGAGGCTGTTGTGGGAGCTGATCCAGTGCACGCCACTGGGACAGCAAGTGCATGACTTGGAGAGATTTAGACAGCTTTTTGGGAAAAACCTCCTTGTGTTGAAATGTCATCCCAGTCATGATGTTGATTTCAATGGAGAATTGCTTGTGAAAGTGGCTTGCAAGCTGTGTCTGAAGCCCCGTGACCGTGCTGACCCCGGTGGGTTTGGCTGTTTTACTGAACACGGTGCAGAGACCGTGCAGCAGCCCCGTGGGTGCAAGAGATCGTGTCCTACTGACACACGTCAGCAGTTTGGGCTGGGAGGTGTTACTGTCATGCTTGCAGGAAGGTCTGGGAGCTGGGCCTGGGCTCTCAGACATCATCACCACCGTGCTCTGGATTGATGCACGGGCCAGCATTGGCACGGGGGGTTTAGGGGTGGTTGCAGGGGCTCTGCTGTGGGGCTGACCCCCCCCAGCGTGGTTTGTGCTGATGTGGCTGGTGTTGAGATGAGGCTGGAGGAGGCCGTGTCTGTATCGTACAGGCCTGGATAGTTTCTGGTGCTGGAAGTTGAGAGTCAGTAAATGAGCAGTGCTCGTTTTTTCTGTTACTGGTGAACGTCTTGACGTGTGACTCGGGCTCAAATTGCTGTGTGCCCATCGAGTTGGGCCATTAGAGGTTTGAAGGGTTTTGTTCTCCCTCTGGGTAGAAAGGCAGCTGTCAAAGGGCAGGACAGTGGTTGTGCATCGGGCAGGACCTGTCTGTTGGGATGTCTGGGAGCAGCTTTGTCATTTGAAAGGCAGCCACGTTGGTTTGGTGTCTCTGTCCCCCAGCTTGCGCTTGCTCTAGTGTCTCCCTAGGGAATGCATTTTATTTCTCCGTGCTCCCTCCTGGTTGCACAATAGTGAGCACAATGTAGGCTGCTGGCGTTATTGCCCGCAGTCTCCTGAGGTTTGGAACTTGCCTGGGCTCACCTTTTGCCCAGGCATCTCATATGGGCAGGGGAGCTCAGACCAGCAGCTCCTGGGGAGTGAGTCTGCATCGGCACATTGGTGTCAGCCGGTCCAGGCTCCTCAAAACTCACCTAGGGGTCGAGAGGTGGGTGCTGGGATTTCAGGGACCAGCTCTTCTCTCTGCATCAGTCCAGCAGAAGCAGGTCCAGCTGGCTCACTTTTGGGCGAGCTGGGAAGGCTTGCCGATCTGTCAATACTTCAAGAAATGCCAGGGCTAGGAATCATGGAGAAAGGGTTTTGTGAAATCTGGTATTTAAACCTCCCACTCGAGTGATGCTGAGGAGAGCTGGCAATGTAGCATTGGCTTATCAGAAGCTGTGTAGGCAGGTCAGCTTAAAAAAATGTTGTGTGAGCAGTACCAGAGGTGAAGGAAAGAAACTGGTGTCTTGTCAGGTACAGGGTTTAAATGGGGTCAGAATTTCTTTTTATTAAAAAGATTGTTTTATTTAAATAATGAATGACAGTATGTTCACTGTTGCCAGGGGCTGCTGAAGGGCAACCAGGCAGGTCTGAGCGAAGTAGGGACTAAAGGCTTTGAATTATTTTCTGTCATTAATAATTCTGAACTGAGCACTGCAAATTCATGTAAAAGCCATCTCTGCTTTCATGCATGTGAACAGTTTGGTTTGTGAAGAGATCTGCTGTGATCAGAGGCTCACTCTATCTTAAAAAAAAAGTTGGCTTCTGAGCTTCACCTGCCAATAAAAGTCCTGGAAAATGAGTCCTTGCAGGCTTCTGCAAGGCCATATGTAACTTATCTTGTCCAGTGCAAGTCTCTAATTGGCGGTTTAAAGTAATTTAAAAAAAAGAATCTGTTAACAGTCGGTCTATTTTTGGTTTAAAGATGGACTTTATATGGTCATAAAGTAAAATTCCTAGCTTAATTATGGGAATCAAAGTACATTGGCTTAATTGCACAAAGAACTGCACACAAGAGTGCAGAGAGGACACGCTTTACGAGTGATTATCTGCTGATGAAATACTATATGGAGCAACAAGTGGGGGCATTCCAGGCTCCAGAAAGCATCCTGAGGCCAGAACTGCTGAGCTGCTGGAGGAGAGATGGCACCAAATCCTTGTCCAATCCAAGAGAACTGGAAATTTCTCTTGTCCAATGTGGACCAACTCTATTTTTGGAAATAAATAAGCATGGACGGGGTTCATTCCCACCACAGCACTGACTGTCCTGCCTTGTGGACACTTGAAACTGAATGGGATTGAAGGGGTGATTTATAACCAAAGCCTTGGTTGAGGAGTTGATTTGTGTTCTGGAGATGCCTCCAGAAGCTAGAGAAGCTGCTGTGGGAGGTTTGAATGGCAGAGGATTTGGTGATGGGAAATACAAGCTCCCAATGATTAGGAGATCCATCAGACTATCTCCCTGTTGGTTGGACACATAGACCTTGAAAGGTATCAGAGTGCTTGGGCAAGCCTGCATTCTTGAAGCTGAAATACCTGGGAAGCTAAATTGGGTACCTAGGAAGGAGACAGAGTTTAGGACATGGCAGTGCCTCTTCCTGAAGTCAGTGTGTGTGCCTGGGAAAAGGCTGTGACAGGGAAGGGAACTGAGGAGCTGTGACTTCACAGCATTTCCACTTCAGCCCAGGCGTCCCCAGCCTGGTGGCACGGGAAGGGGGCAGGGTTTGGGGAGGACAGAGCCTGGTGGGAGGCTGAGACTGTCGGGGCTGAGGCATGCACAGAAGCTGGGAGCAGAGTTGTGTGTATGGGAGGGACTGGGCTGGAGTAAGGAATGGGCACATCTGCACAACAGGGTGGAAACAGGAGGCAAAAATAGTTGTTGAAGACTGCTTGGTGGTGAAAAAAGACCTCAGCACAGCTGCTCTGATTGAAACATGGTGGGGGTGATGGAAATCAATAAGATACTGCATTACCTGCCATTGTAGCAGGTATGTTAGGTCATAAAGGAGGAACTCTACATCTAAAAGGTTGCTGTAAAATCTGAGGAAATTGGAGTACTGACGACCAAACAGCCACATTTATGTTGGATATAAATTCTGTATTTTAATGACATGGAGGTATTAGGAAGTTTTCTGTTCCAGACAAAAGGAAAGTTGAGGATTTCATGAGCCTTGGGAAAAAAACAGGCTCATGCATCTTCATAAACCTGTGAGAAAAAATGAGTTCTATTATGACCATGCTATCTGGCCAGATTGTTTGGGAAGGAACTGGCTAACATTTTGGTGGGCAAACATATTGATTTACTTGAAGGATCATTTCTTGTAACTGGTCTAGAGTTAGCCTTTGTTTAGAACTAAAAATAAGACCTGATTCAAAATACAATTACTGTTGAGTTGTTAAGTAGCAGTGACCACCTGGGGGTCACTGAATTGCAGGTTCAGCATTCTCAGGGGTAGAAGGTGCTGGACTAAAATTGAGTCTTCTGTTCCAAAATACTGCAGGGGAGAAGATCAGAAAAAATAAGTCCTTAGACTTACCATAGATACCTGGGAAGGTTACTGGCATCCAGGTGAGGCAGAACTCTGTCATGAAAGAACGAACAACCCTAAAACTGTTGTTAAAAATAGTTATAAAGGAGGGGACTTCTAGAGTTCAGGAAGATTCCACCCCAGGGCAGAACTCCAGCTCTTGAGGAGCAGACTGGAAGAACCATGTGGTAGGGCAGGTAACCATGATTGGGAAATGAAGCAGTTTAGGAAGGGCTTTGCAGAGCTGGGTGCTTTGGGGAGCCAGTGCTGTCTGAGGGACATCAGAGACAAGGCTGGGGAGAAAATCTTTCTGTACAGGACTGAAAACAGAATTCATTTCCTGCACTAATTCATGCCACTGAAGTGACTTCCCCATGTCATTCTGGAGCACAGGGCATGTTTGAGAGCCTGCTGTCCTTTTGGGTGGAATAAGGAGCCTTCCTCTGAAACTCAAGTGAGGCTGAGATGCTGGAGCAAAGTAGGAAATTCAGGTGGAGGAGCAAGGGGTATCAAGGTGTTTTAAAAAAGCTTGGGACTGAAACATTTAAAGATACTAACAAAAACAGGGCTGTCAAAAAACAGCTTAGTATTCTCCATGACTAGATAACATCCTAATGTCAGGTTATTCTTTTTTTTTAATTAAAGTATTAATCAGGGCACTGGGAATTGCAGATCAGCAACCCTGAACTCCAGTTGGAGAAGGAGAAGCTGAAATGCTGTAGGTTTTCAGTGTGTGAGACGTGGAAAACAACATACTTTCTGCAGAGAAAGGGGGTTGGACCAGGTGATCCCTTCCAACCCAATCCATTCTTTATTCTATGATCAGTCTGGTTTGTTGGGGCACCTACCAGAATGTCTGAACATATTGACAAACAGCAGGATAAAAAATAGGCTTGTAATGAGAAGAGAAATACCACGGACTCCTTCTTTGGTTGCAATTGATATTTGTCACTTGGGAAGCAAAAGGTAGACTAAAGTCTAGTTGGAGAAGGTGATTAAAGGCTTCCAAGTCTGCATCTTCAGCCTTTGAGCAAATGAGTTCCATTCAATGGTTTCATTAAACCCAAAATTGCTGGGTGAAAAAAGGTTGATTTTCATAAAACTTTTGTGGTGGACAGCACTAGGTCCAGGTTGCACAGTCTGGTCTGAGGGGAGAAACAAGCCCAGAATACTGGGTAATATGGCATCTAGATTTCTCCTGTAAAGCAACACCTCCAGTTCAAATTCCTACCTTGAGCTGGACTTGCAGGTCTGCCAGATCCCAGAGTGTGCCTCGGCAGCTGATATTGTGGATATGTTCTGTTTTCTTTTCTTCTTACTAAGAAAAAACTCAGAGGTCTTGACTTTTATAATGGGCAGAAAGGGAAGAG
Organism: Peucedramus taeniatus; assembly: GCA_013400575.1. Taxonomy (NCBI): domain Eukaryota; kingdom Metazoa; phylum Chordata; class Aves; order Passeriformes; family Fringillidae; genus Peucedramus; species Peucedramus taeniatus. Next base: position 190,777 of record WBNO01010167.1, read on the forward strand.
TAGGAACAGAGGTCTGGGCAGCAGCTTCCAACTCTTGCCTAGGTCTGTCCTTGAGGGAGGATTGTTGGTGTATTCACATGCAGACATGTTACCTCTCTTCCTGAGAGACCCAGAAGAACCCACAGGTAACTGGTGTCAGCCAGAGCAACCTTTTGCTGCTCTGGCTTAGTTTTAGGCTTCTTAAAAGCCTAGGAGTCATAGCAAGTACCCTGGCTTTCCTCCCTTCCCTGTCTCTAGTAGATGATGGTAGCAAAGAGTGAGTGCTTTGATAAGTTGTTGGAGTTTGCAATAGAAACAGGATTACTGCAGGCACCATGAGGCTTTCAGTCAGAGTCTGTGTTTAAAGACAAGGAGCAGAGTGGTTGGATTATACTGGAGAAGTGACCCCAGCCTGGCTGTGGCTAGAAAATTGAGAAGAGCATAAGATTTGGTGCAGTGAGCATGGGGCTGACCATGGGACATGTGAAGCAACAGTCAACAGGGCGGGGGAAAGCAGTTTTTAATGCTCCATCAGTATGCCAGGCTGTAAGTGAATTTTTCATTCGAAGGAAGAACTGCAATTCTGGTAGCAGAGCAAATGAAGGGAAGGTGTGTAGCCTGCCACTGGAATCCTGCACATTCCAGGTGTAGGTGCAGGTCTGTGAGGCTGCTGAGCAGGAGTTCCTCTGTACCACAGCTCATTAGAGCCCCACAGTGTCCCTGTGCTGCTCTCCCTGGTAATCAGGCGGTTGTGACTGGCACAACCTTTGTCCCTACCCCTAGAAATCCATTAGATTGCTCACTTCTAGTTAAATTATACCAGCTGACTTTGAAGTTACTCAATATAAAACCGTCGTGGTATGCTTGCATGATAGTTATTTGATGTAAGACAACAATTTCTTGTGCTCTCTCTTTAGGAATTTGGGCTTTGAGTTTCACTGGGGTGTGTTGTACGTACCCAACTGCACAGGACCAGGCCCATCTCTGTTTTAAAATGTATTTCACATCTGCAATTAGAGATGTTCTAGGAAACAAATTAGAAGATCGAGTTGTCTGTCTCAGGCTCAGATGATCATAGCGACTTGTGCTAAAGACTCTGTCCTCGTAGAGACCTGCACGGCTGCTTTGTGTAACTGCTGTCAGAGCTCTGGCGTTCTGGTCATAGTGTTTTTAATAAATGTACTGAGTATACTCGCCTTTAAATCCTGTTAGGTACCGATAATTATCGCTGGTATTCTGTACATTAGCTCTGTACTAGCATTCACATTGGACTAGGCTTAATAGCGTGAGTGTCAAAGATGACTTGAAAAAGGAAAATTAGTTTATACCCTTTTTGTGTGGTTCTACTCCATGTAGTGGGTGGTTTGTAGAAGTACCAGAAGTGCTACAACTGTCTTCCCCCTTTTACTTGCTGTGATTCTCTGCAGCAGAACATACAGATTTAAGTCTGTTTTTCCATCCTTTGGAGACACTGAGATATAATCATGGTGAGGTCCATGGAAATACCCAGACCAGCTGGGCCCTCATGCAGAGATAAGGCATCTTTTCCATTTGTTTTGTTGTTTTTTTTTTTCTTCTGCTGTCCATCCTCCAAGTTTTTCTTTGTTTGTTTTTTTTTTAATGTAAAAAAGTTATTCCCTCATCTATCAGTGCAACATCCTCTAGGATACTTGTGATCTTCCAGGAAAGGTAGACAGGACTGAAATAACTAATGCCAAAAATTGCCCATGGCAAGGAAGGGAAATCCTTGTTTTCAAGGCAAACCCATCCAGACTTTTTTCAGCACACCACAAGGGTATAAATCCCAACTTTTTCTTTTCCAGGTGATCTTTAAGGCCAAGTAGCAGAGGGCAGTGTTTTGCCCTCCAGTGGGGTTCCGGTGCCGTGTGGCATCAGCGCTGTCCCACACGTCTGAGCCCCCGGCATTTAGGGAGCTCCGTGGGGTTGGCTTTCACCGTGTCCTCAATTTGGATCCCCAGGGCAGAAAAAATTAGGACTTTCTCAGTTAAAGGAAAAACCAAAAGTGAAGCAAAATCTCTGGAGAGTTGTGTTTCCCCACAGCAGTGACAGCCCCTCAGCACCCACTTCTGTTCAGCCAGGACGCCTGGGTCAGTCCTGCTGGGTTTTTAGCCATCTTGACCTCATGTTTGCAAATATTATTGGTAATATAATGCTCTATGTACAAATGTCTGTGTGGCTCATGTGTATGTTTCTGTGGTTCAAGTCAGCCACAGACTTCTGGAATTTCATTGTACTTTGGTTAAATGTTGGACTTTTAACTCTTCTACTGTATGGCTTCTTGATTTCTCTTGTCCAATGTGGACCAATTCTATTTTTGGAAATAAATAAGCATGTAAATAAAATGAATGGGTTTATGCCACTTACAAGAAAATGCTTTATTTAAAATATACACTCAGTCTTGTATATTTTATGGTATCTCAGGGAGCAACTGCAGCTCAGGCCCCAGCAGCCTGGTGCTGAGATACCATATTATGTACAAATTCCCTTCCAAGTGCTTTTGGAAGCAAACTTCCCATCTCTTGAGCCAAACCCCCATAGGACCAGCCTTGCGGAGGAGGGAGGGGGGAATCCAGAAACACGTAGTTTAAGGGGAGTAAAGGAAACAAACACGACTTTCCTCTCAACACAAGGCTTCTGGTTTGAGGTGTCCAGGTGCCAGAGACACTGCCGGGTGCAGGGATGCCATGGGTCGGTTCTCAGCTCCCGCCTGGGAGCACATGGAGATCAGGAGCACAATGACATCTCTTTTTTTACTTTTTTTTTTTTTTTAATTCTCCATATAAACCAATATTTACCAGTAATCCTGTGTTTCTGTTTTTGTTTTTTGGCAGACTTTTACCAGTAAATATCGGTTTATTCCTGAAACCAGAAGCCCTAAACATACCTTTGTTTATAAGGTCAGTTGGCATTTTGTCTCTCTCATTCCCCACTCCCCCCAGTACAACCCAGCAGGTGGTTGAAAGGTACCAAGTTCTCTTTCTAGTTTTCCTGCTCTGCATCTCTGGGAACTGGAGCCCGCAGGACCTAGAGCCTTCTGTTGGTAATGTAGATCCGAGTTTACAAATTATTCTTTTACCATTTTAAATCCTGCTTTTAAGGACAGAGGTGTTCCTGCCTGCCCACCACGGGAACTGGTAGAAACCCCTAAATTGCTCCTCCTCTCCGAAGCCTGTGGGTAGGTCTCTCACTAGCATCTTCAGGCTTGGGGCTGAGAAAATAATTTATCCCAAAATATACACTAAAAACTGCCATTTCTGGTTTACTGCGAGCAGGACCGGGGGAGGGAAGGGCGGGAAAGGAGTTTAAAACTTTCTTTTCTCCCCCTTTTTTCCTAGAAAGCAAATGTGACATGGGGAGAAGGGAGAGAATGTGAACATGGCCCTTCCTAAACTCATTGTAAACTCCTCCTCCGAGGCTGGGAAAAAGGGCAAGTGAAAGATCTGATCCTTAAAAGGACATCACTGGGTGTCTGAGACCCCAAAAGCAGCTGGCAATTTTTAAGGACTCAAATTGCTTTTGGTTTATCCCAAGACAAATTGACTTGGGAATGTTGAAGCCTCCTTTTTCCCCACAAGTATTTGCCACCCAAACACTGCGCGTTTTGTTAATACCCCAGAAACAGAGAACATGATGAGGGATAGAAAATTAGCTTACTGCACAGTCCCGGCCAAATTTTTTCTCCCAAGCAAACAAAACGCAAAAAAAAACCCGAAAAAAAAACCAACAAAGCCCATCCCTGACCCTCCCCAAAAAAACCTCCTAAAAAAGCAAGTCCAAGAGGATCTCAAATGCCCAGTGTGGTTTTTTCCTACACGGTTGACAAGGGTGTTTTTGGCATAGCTGCAGCCCAACCATGTCCCTTTAAGGAGCACTGTGGCTCGATTCCTCCTCACGACCCCCGAGCTTTGCCATTCCGAGAGCTGATCAGAGCTCCTGCAGCCTTAGTTGGAGTCCAGAATGAGGGGAGCCCTTCCAGCTGTGCACTTTGAGCTGAAAACTACCTTTCCTCCCCTTTTGCAGCCTGGGTGGTTCTGATTGCTGGCAGTTCTGTAATACAACCTTAATCTGAGCAGTTGAGGCTGGTCCTACCTTATCTTCAGACGTCTTGCGGAGGACTCCTGTTGCCAGTTTGGTACTCAAAAGCTACACCCCACCATCAGAAGTCACTTTTTGTTTTTTCCAAAGGCAGTGATAGCTCACCCTCTCTAGCTCTAATGGAAAACCTGATAATTGCAATGCAACTTTCTAATAAATTGTTCATATATTCATAATTCCGTTGCAATCCCAAATTGGAGAAGAGATCTGTTAAAGGTATATATTAGTCTAGATTTTTCTTATTGTAAATACTGTAATTTTATAATACTGTCAATATTTTATTAACTTAGAAATATTTAACAGAGTTTAATCTATGGTAGTTGATTCATTTATAGGTTTATGTTGCAGCCAATTACATTCTAATGTAAGATTAACTTTCAGCATGTAAACTTTGAGTGAATATATCTTTGGAAAGATTAAGAGAGAAAACTCTCACTCTTAATCTGTAGTATTTATCCCCAATTCCCAGTTGGGAATTATTTAATTAAATATTAGGAGGTTTTGAATCTAATAACTGCAGTTGGATTTGAAAACTTGAATTTTGAGATGTACCTGGCTCTTTGACCCTGTGAAAAAAGTTCGTTTCAGTACCTGACCTCTCTAGCACAGAAGTCTTTATTTTGAGCAAAGGGACACTGTCAGATCAATTTTAGTTTCTTGCTTTTGGGGGGAAAAAGAAACCACAAAGCGCAGCATGTGTGTGGCATGCGTGTTCATTCCTTTGGGATCGCAAGGGGAGCAGCTCCTCTCCCGAGGCTTTGTGTCCCTGGCCAGAGCGCCTTCACCCCGGGTCCGGCAGCGCCGCTGCTCCCGCAGCCCTGCCCGGCCCAGCCCGGCTGCAGCCGGAGCTCGGGGAGATGGGAAAGTGCCCAAACTCTCCAACTTAACGATTTTTTACCAAAGCGTTTGCTTTTTAAAAATTGAAATCTCTCTCTCTCTTTTCACCTGATGGTGTCCCTTTAGCATCATAAAGATGTTCATGTTCTCTGAAAACCGTGAGAAGTGATTTTCTTTTCAAGGCAGGGGAGAATTGGTCTGTCATGTGTTTGCAACGCAACTTGCATAAAAAATACCAAAAATATCTTGAGGGTTTTCACAGGCGCTGGTATTTTTTGAGTGTAAAAGTTAATCTTGATTAGAGATGTGCCAATCTTTACTGCTTTCCTGTAGTGTTGTTACACTTAAGCATTTCAGTTCACTTACAAATATATACTGTAACAGTATACTTTGTACAGATTTATTTAAAATTTATTTGAAAACTGAAATAAAGTAGGCAGAAAATAAAGATATTTATTTTTCATTTGACTATGTAAGAAGGTATCATTCTTTTGGTTTTAGTGCACTGGTGTACCAAGCCTCAGAACCACTGCTTTCTCCAGCTCATAGGATGCTTTTCCAGACTGTGGATACGTGTATGTGTACTGCTGTGTTGATAAGTAAATGCCAACGATGGAGTTCGTTGCTTTTATACATCCCAAAGAGAAGTTCTCCACCGTTCACTGTCTGTTTTCTGACCGAAAAGGCGTGTGTTTGTGAACAGTGTTCACGCCAGCTCTGCCATCCCACCCTCACATCAGCTCACACCAATGCCAGGATGGGAGGAGTTGCCTGCGTTCCTTCCCCAAAACACCCCGGGCCGCAGTGGCATCGTCAGGGAGCAGTTCAAACCTGTGTCCTTTGGGCTTTGTGTAAAGCAAATGCAGAACGAGAAAAATCGAGATGTTAAATCCATTAGAAAACAAATTCCTTATTGTACAGTAGTATGGAGATCTCTAGTCAACCTGCCATTAATAATAGATTCTTATTTTTTGAATGATCTATTTAAAAGAACAGCAAGCATTGTATTTGCTAGTAAATCTGAAGTGTTTACATGGAATTACTAAATAAATTATTTGATCTAAGATGGCTCTTATCAGTGCTGATTTTTAATAATGGAAATTCGGTTTGGCAGCTGCTTTTTTAGTTCGTGCTGTTCTTTAAAATCTTCCAAAGCAGTTTTTTGGTTTTTTTTCTCACTGCATCCTTGTGGTTCGAATTAGGTTCTGAGGAAGAGGCAAACCACGCCTCTCCCTGCAAGGCCTGACAGGAGTCCTAGCTCATGTTTTCCAACCCCTTCCATGAGGCTTTCCCTTCACATCCCAACCAGCTGAGACAGAGCAGGATGCTCTGAGCCCAAAGCCCTGCAGCACTCACTGCTGCTCACAGGCTGGGGCCTGGAGACACAGGATGGGGTTTTTACAGCAGGAAGCTTTGGGATAGAAGTAGAACATCCTCCTGTGAGGTAATGAGTTGTCACACTCAGTTCCAGGGAGCATTGGTCCTGCTTCCTGCTGTTCCAAGGCTGCTGGAACACCCCGTGCTCCCAGCCCTGTCCCCTGCTCAGGGGCCGTGGGTCCAGCCAGAGCAGATGAGGGCTTTGGATCATCAACAAAGCCAAAGGCAAATTGAGGGGCTCTCACCCTTTCCAAGCCCCAAGGGCCACTCTGTGCCATGGGGGAGGCGGCTGTGCAGCCCCCAAAGCTCGCTGGAGCTCCGGGGCTGGAGGATGGGGCAGCTGCTGCCCTGCCTTGGGGCTCCCGCCCGGGCTGCAGGTGGAGAGCGGCAGGAGGGAGAGGCTGGATGCAGAAATCCCTGTACCGGGAGCAGCACAAGAGCAGGCAGGCGTTGCAAATGCCGAGTCTGGCCACACCGTGTCCCCCTCCAAGCGCCGCAGACGCTGCATTTCTCCGGGCGCTCAAAGCTGGGGAGATGAAGGCATCAATAATGCACCTGTCCCCGCGCTGCTCGCTCCCAGCCCGGCGCGGACGAGCGCTGAGTCACCCCATGTTTAATTCAACGCGCTCAGCGCCACAGCCCTGGCTACAAACCCATCCAGCGCTTACATTATGCACCAGCTGAAATTCTTGTTGGACACGGATTTCACGCCTCGTGTTCAGGGCAGGATTCCCGGCCCACCCCACACTCGCTCTGCTGGCTGGGGAGAGGCGAGCCCGGACCCTGCTCCATGGACATGGACAGTGCCTCCCCCAGCCTTCCCCTGCCCCTTCCCTCTCCTCTCTCCCTCGCTGGTTTGGAGAGGTTTGAGATATCCATCCCTGGGCCCTGCAGCACCACCCCAGATCTCCCTGGGCCTTTCCCTGCAGCAGCTCACCCATCAGACCACACTGTTTCCACCAGAAATTATTCTGCTCTCTCTTACTCCTCTGAAGAGCATATTTACACACATCTCTATCTCCTTTGTGAGCTAGCCCATGCTTATGAGCAGTATATTCCTAGAAATTTGCTTTCTGGTTTGGGGGAATAGAGCACTCTGATGAAATGGCCCCATTTGTTCTGAGTAACATCAGGAAACTTACCTGGGCCAGATGCTTCTCCAAGCTGACACCCACTGGCCAATGGTTGGTGCTTGAGAAGAAGCAGGAAACAGCTGCTCTACACCTTGCCAAGCCATGAAAGGCCCTTATTTTGGAAGAAAATACTTCCTCTTTAGCTTAATTTCCCACTCCAAACCCAACGCTCTCCTTATAGCACACAGGAACGACCCTCAGCATTGATCCTGCTGCCTCTCATGTCTCCACTGCTCATTTTAATGCTTAAAGCAAAAACCAAACTGAAACATCAGACAAGAACTCTGGTCACAAAGTTTTGGGGTTAATAATTGCTCAAATTTGTTTTCAGTGGATGGGGCAATGCTCCAGTAACTCAGATATGGAGCATCCTGAGCTGGCCTTGCCTCACAGGATGGCTCCCTACCAAAGCAATTGCTTCCATGCTGGTTTGGTTGGCATTGCAGAGAACCTGTGACTTCTCTGGGAATTAGCTGAAGAAGGTCATTCAAGATAAAAAGAAATCCCCCAGGGTGGCATTCCTGACCTAGGGAAAGAGAGAAGGTCTTTTTGCTGCTTCCACCACTGCTGCTCACAAGGAAGAGTGACTCAAAAGCCAACTGGTAGCTGCTCAATCCTTCCCAGTCCTGCCATGCAGGTATTGGGAATAGAGACTGCTCTGGATTTCCAGGAATTCATATTTGCAATCAAGAGGCATAGACATGAACTTGATCCATCTCCTAGGAGCTTCCCTTTCAACCCAGTAGAGCATGGGAGCTGTGAAAGGAATACTTGAATTATTTCATCCTGGATTTGTTTCTCCAAGTCTAAAATACAGAGATGCTGAAAGTGGGGAATTTTATAACATCCCAAATATTCAAGTTGGCCTGGGAATCAAAAGCCAAGGCAAGGACAGGGGGTGATTTCTGCTGCCAGGCAAAGAGGAAGGCAGCATGACTCTGGGGAGCCATTGCTCTGCACCCCCTGGGCAAGCTGAGACCCAGATGGGGCCAGCTGCTGCAGAGCCTTCGGGGGCAGCTGCCTGTCCCCAGGCTGCCATCAGGCAGGGACTGCTGGGGAACTCCATGGGGCAGCCAAAGCTCGGTGCCAAGGGATGCCTGGAAGACCCTGACAAGGAGGCCCTGGGAGAGGCACAAACACAGTGGGAAAGAGGAGGGGACTGGTTTTGAGCAGCAGAACTCAGCTCAGCCCTGCTGACCCTACAAGAGACGTTGCTTCCCTGCGCCTCCCTTTGCTCCTCCTCCAAGAAGTGTCTCCCTGAGCCAGGCTGCATCCATCACAGCCAGAGCAAACATTGCCAGGACTGACCAGGAGGACTGAACTGTACTGAGACTGGAAGCAGGAGTTGCCCAAGGTGCCTCTCCCTGCCGTGCCACGTGAGACAGGCAGTAACAACAGCTGTAATGTCCAGCACAGCTCCCAGCCCGCAAGGATCCCCAGCTGAGACTGTTCATCTTGCTCACAGGTTGAACCTGCAGTGTGTCTCCCAGGAATGGTCATGGAAAAGCACCTTGCCAGGCTTTGCAATGCTGCACTGGCTGAGGGCTGGAATGACACCCTGACTATCACAAGGGCACTCGCTTGCCCAGGGTAGTGCTGGGCTCCTGTAAGCAGAGGAGGAGCTGCTCCACCCCAGAGCGAGCAATTCCTGCTCTTAGAGGGTCCCTAAAGCTTTTTTCAGTGAGGGAAGTCAGATTTGCCCCCACCAGGTGGTGATGCTTCCCCTCACTTTGCCAATAGGGAATCAATCCCAAGATAATCCAATGCAGCTGAAAGATCCTTTTGCTTCTTACAAAAATAACCTCTAGCAGCAATAGAGCAGTCGTGCCTGCCCCATACCTGGGAGTGTTCCAGGCTAGGTTGGATGGGGCTTGGAGCAGCCTGGTCTAGAGGAAGATGTCCTTGCCCATGGCAGGGAGGAGGAGCAAGATGAGTTTAAGGTCCCTTCCATACCCAAGCCATTCCATGATTCCATGAACACCAACAGCTTTCCCTCCAGCTGGTGGTTCCCCCTGAGCTGTGAGGGTTTGTCCTGGCTCACAGCAAACACTGAGGTCCCCACAGCCTTTGTGCCCAACACAGTGCTTTGACCAGAGGCTGCAGGAAAGGAGTGTGCACCCAAAACCCCCCAGCCCAGACCTGTGGTGGAGACACAGCACAAAGGGGCTGCAGGCACCTCCTCACTGTGCTGAGCACTCTGAAAGTAACATCCTGCAGGATGAGCTCAGTCCCATGTGGGGAGCAGCAGGGATGAAGGGAATCCCTGTGCCCAGCTTTGATGTCCCCTGGCCCTGCTTCTCCTTCCAACAGCCCGTGGCACTAAGTGCTCCTAATCTTGCATTTTCTGTGGTGAATTTCCCTTCATTTTCAGCCTGCAGCTCGAGGATTTCTCAGCAAGCTGCTGCTTCTCTGTGATGGAATTAGTGACAGTGGGGACAGCAATAGTCATTATTCAGTGACCTAGAAATGACCTTTTGATTTTAAAAATCCATGGCTCTACTAAGGGCTAAACATTCAAGAACCTAAAGAAGCTCCTGAAACCCCAACATCTGGGCAATAGCAAAACACCTGGGAAAGATGATCAAGGAGGGAGAAGCACCAGGAAGTGTCTCAGTGAGTGAAGGATCCTGTTTGGAACCAGGACATGAACCCTTGAGCCCTGCTGGTGTCACAGCCTGTGTGACTCCATGGGCTGTGGTGACCCTGTCCAAGTGCTGGGACACAAGGATCCCTGGCTACAAGAGCAGCCTTTCCATGGCTATTTGGGAAGCAGGAGGATTACCCAGTCCATCCCCCAGAAGAGCTGTGGGCACATGTCCACTGCTGGTGGCACCACCACTGCCCCATCTGTCAGTCTTACGGCCCCCAGACCTTCCTGGCAGTGTGCTGGCACAAAGCTGGCCCCAGCCTTGACCCTGGAAGGAGATGCCATGAGGAACAGGCAGGAAAGAGACCTTCCCACCTCCCATGGTCTCTTGGTCTGCTTTCAGACCACCCAGTGCCACTGAACTGGGCACATGCTGGGCAGGGTGTCCTGAGCTCTGCTGGCCCTCTCGCAGCCTCGCTCCCTGCACGTGGTCTTCTGCCCTGGTTTTGGCCATGATGGGTAGTGGGATGCCTGATGAGCTTCTTAGGAGATCTCAGCTGCTACCCAAACCCCTCTGGGGAGGAGGAGATGAGCCTTGGATTAGGGAACTGGTGACCTGTGTGTCTCCCAGCTGTTCAGCCCCTGCTGAAAGGGAACTCTCAGTCTCCCAGGGATGAGTCAGGAAGCCAGATGAAGGATACATTTCTAGCACTCTTTTTCTCTTCATACCACAAATGTGCCCAGGGAGGCCTCTCGTGCACTCCTGGGCCAGCACCCCAGCTCACCTCTAAGGCTCAGCCCAGTCCTGCCAATGAGCAGAGTGGGAGCTCCCAAACTCCCTTGCAGGTGGCTGGAAGGTGCAGCCTGAGCCCTGGTGATGGGCAGACACACAGACCCTGCTGGGGAGGCTGGATGCACCTCTCAGCCTCTCCAGAAAGCTGTGCCTGAGGGAGAGGAGGATGAGGGAGGCAGTGGAGTGCTGGGCCCTCTGATGTAGAGCTGGGTTGGGGCCCCACTTCAGTCAGAACAGAACTGGCTTTTTGACTTTTTCACCTTCCAGTTGTGCCCCCTGAGGTCTTTCTGCCCAGACAGATCCTTGACACAAAATGGGAATCAGTGATTCAGAAAAACACAAACCATCTGTGGAGCAACATCACAGCAGAGACCACTTCACACGTGTGAGCCCTCAACAGACCTGCTCCCTGGGGAAAAGCAGAGTTAGCTGCAATTTTTTTTAACAATACTGCTATTTTGAAAGGAATAACCCATAATAATAATAATAATAATAATAAGAAGAAGAAGAAGAAGAAGAAGAATAGCTTCCTGTGCATGCCCAGCACATATGCTTTGAGCTCAAGTAGAATATTAATAGTAATTAATTACAGTCCCTGTGACAGCAGACAGTGTCAGGAGGGGACACTCACTGGTGTCAGCTCAGGCTCTGCCTCTGCCCTGTCTCCCACACCTATATTTCACCAGCCAAGCCTTTGCTCAGCACCTTTCCTTCACCTTAGAGGTCTCCAGGGTGATCCTGGGGCTCAGGGACAATCCCTCCACGAGGCTGCAGGAAGCAGCCCAGGGTAGAGCTATGTCCCAGAATCTGACAAAGAAGCTTGGCTACAAAATGTTTCTTTATCTATTCTAGAAAAACTGATTTCCTGCTCAAAACAATAGGGTGATTCTCACCTAATGTCCCCACAGGAACATTTGGCTTAAACAGCTTTGAAATTAGTTTAAAAGCTGGTTTTCTACTCTAGTAGTTAATCCTGAGCAAGCCATGTGCATACCCAGCACTCCTAAGCTCAGCACAGGGTGCCCCAGGAAGATGTGGAGAGGAAAGGAAAGGTTTGGGTTGGGGGGTTTGAGGAGGTGGAGGCCACCCGGGGCTTTGGCTCTCCCAGCGATCAGAGAAGGGAAGAGAGGACCAGCAGGTCTTGCCCTCGAACCCCTGACAACCTGCAGAGATCCCTGCTCTCACCTCCTGACCTTTGGCAGCTGGATCTGGCTCTCCTAAGGTGCCTGTGTTTTTTCTGACTCCGCCTCCTTTCAGCTTTTTTTAATCCTTTTATTTTTTCTGCTTTTTAAATCTTTTTCTCCAATTTCAGCATCTCTAAAGGATGAGTGAAGCCAACTGCTGTGAGTTCTGCTGTCAAACAGCTATTTACTAAGCACCAAACCACAGTGTTGTGAGTATTGAAAAAATACATATCAGAGCTTTTCAGGTCTCTAATCCAGCCAAGCACAAAGGATTTGGGGATTTCAGCAGTTCCTGGGCAGTCCTGAGCTCTTCCTCCAACCAGACCTACAAAACCACGAGCACAAAGAGCCACCAAAGTTGTTTCCCAAACCCAACAACACCCAAATAAAACCATCACCTGTGCCTGGTTTCCCAACCCCTCATGACAGGAGTGGGGCCTTCCTTTTGTTTCCCAACTGATTTTGGCTGGCACAGAGGTTTCTCATCAGTGCATGAAGACCACACGTGCTGCCGAGGCTTCAGCCCATCAGAATGACCCCAGCCCAAATGCAATGCACTTTAATTCTGTCCAGAGCTTTCACCTCTCCCTGACACATTAAATGGTTGTGAGATGAAATAAAATGCTCATTTTAAAAAATAAATCCCAGAAAAAAGTACAAATCCATTTACAAGATTTATGTTTGATTCAATCAGGCTCCAAGCCTGGGGAGGTGGAGGTGATAACACTTTCCTGGGCAGCCTATTAGATTATTCAGCCATAAAATATTGTGGGTTTAGTGGACAATTCTCTAGGGGTTGCATTGGCATTCACAAAAAACAGGTTCCTATCCCAGGGGGTGGTGGGCACTGAACAGGCTCCCCAGGGCAGTGGTCACGACCCCAAGCCTGACAGAGCTCCAGGAGCTCTGGGACAACTCTCTGAGGCACAGGGTGGCATTGTTGGTGTGTCCTGTGCAAGGCCAGGAGTTGGATTTGATGATCCTTGTGGGTGCCTTCCAACCCAGCATGCTCTGTGATTTTATGATTCTTTGATGTATTATTTTCACAATGTTTTTTACGTCCTTCCTGGCTGAGGGTTCCTCTCTGTCTCTCCTGGGCTTGCTGCCAGGGAAGCAGGCCATCTCTCCCAGGAGCACCCTGTCCCTCTCACTGCCACCCCAGCTCGCTCCTCCACAGGCTAGGACAGCTTTAAATGCTTCTGTCTGCTGAGACCTCTCTTGTAGCAATTCCCAGCAGGATTTAACACCCTGCAGAGCCAGGAGCAGGGGCAGGCAGTGCCAGCCCCTCTGTGCCCACCAGCCTTATGGCTTCAGCCCCCTGACAGGGCTTGGGGTGGCCCCACGGGGCTGGGAAAGGGCAGGGCTGCCCAGCAGTGCCCCCACAGTCTTGTTGTGCTAGCAGCGGTCAAAGACACCCCATCATTTCAATATCTGGTTCTGGAGAACAACCACAATTGCCTGGAGCAAAGCAGGGAGCCCCCAGGACAGCACCAGACACCTCCTAAATGAAGCCCCTATGGGCAGGTCCTCCAGGACAGCAGCTTGGAGCCTTCTGACTTCTCCCAGAGCAGTGGAGGTGCCCCAGGAGGAAATGGGCCCAGCACAGAGCGTGATGGGGCAGGGACAAGGCAGGGGAGAGCAGAGACAAGGCACTGTCAAAAGAGACACTAATTAGTGCTAATTGCAAATAATCAGCCAAAGCTAAGAGCATGAGGGAGCCCAGTCCTGGCACAGGCAGTAGCCCTGGCTGGAGTGAGGAGGGCACGTGCCAGGCAGGTCGAGATGGGAGAATCCCAGAGATGGGGACCCCACTGCCTCCCACACCATCACTGCTCTTCCCATACCCCACCCAGGCAGAAGTTCCCACTGCTGCAGCACCCAGGGCTCCTCAGACTGCTCTCCTGTGTCCCCTGGAAGCAATTCCCAAGGACAGAGTGTTCATGTTACTCATCTTGGGAGACTCTGCTGCAAAGCCCAGGATGGGCCTCTGGCTGCTCCAAAGGCAGGAGAATTAGCAGGAAGATGATTCCAGGAGGTGCTGGGAGATGCTACATAAAGCAAGCCTTGTCCCTGTCCTCCCACCACCCTGGGCTCACCCAGGTGAAATTCTCAGGGCACAGGGATTCTCCTGTGAGGCCTTGGTGCCCCTTTTCTCCCTGCAGGCTTAACCCCCTTTTCTCTAGGTATGTGCAGGTATCACTAACATTACCAACACAGCACAAGCTTTCTGTGCTCTGCAGTCAGCTTTTCCTCCCTAGAGGCCACCCTCCTTCAGTTCTCCATCACCTGCACCTGCAGCATTCCCAGCTCTCGTTTCTTTGGCCCCAGGATCCTCATGAATGATCCTCTTTGTGCTCAGAGCAGCTCTCCAAGCATGGCACCAAGACCTGCAGCTGCCCCACGGCTCTTGATAAGCTCCCACATCCTACCCTGAGCCCCAGAGTGCCTCTCTGAGACATCCTGGCTCGTGCACAGGGTGCTGTGGCTTGCTCTCAGCACCAGGATGGAAGTTTTCTCCTCCATCCTCGTGAAGTGGTTCTCCATCTTCATTACCTGGCTGTCCTCACCCCTGCATCCCATGGCTGTCTTCACTCCTTCAGGCTTTATTTGGCACCCACCCAAATCCTACATCCTTCCTTCCTTACCCATTCTCTGCAAATTTTCCCAGAAGACCCATAATGTTTCCATCTCTGCCCAGCTCTGGAATACAAAGCAGGGCACAGATGCTCCAGGTGAGCAGCACAGCAGGGGCTGAGCCCAGGTCCTGTCAGGGCTGTGACTCGTGTCTCAGCACTTGCACTGAGGGGCACACAGGACACACCTGCAGGGAGCAGTGTGGGCAGTGTGAGCAGAGTGGGCAGAGTGGGCAGAGTGGGCAGTGTGGGCAGTGTGGGCAGAGTGGGCAGTGTGGGCAGAGTGGGCAGTGTGGGCAGTGTGAACAGTGTGGGCAGAGTGGGCAGTGTGAACAGTGTGGGCAGAGTGGGCAGTGTGGGCAGAGTGGGCAGTGTGGGCAGTGTGAACAGTGTGGGCAGAGTGGGCAGTGTGAACAGTGTGGGCAGAGTGGGCAGTGTGGGCAGAGTGGGCAGTGTGGGCAGTGTGAACAGTGTGGGCAGAGTGGGCAGTGTGAACAGTGTGGGCAGAGTGGGCAGTGTGGGCAGAGTGGGCAGTGTGGGCAGTGTGAACAGTGTGGGCAGAGTGGGCAGTGTGAACAGTGTGGGCAGAGTGGGCAGTGTGGGCAGAGTGGGCAGTGTGGGCAGTGTGAACAGTGTGGGCAGAGTGGGCAGTGTGAACAGTGTGGGCAGAGTGGGCAGTGTGGGCAGAGTGGGCAGTGTGGGCAGTGTGAACAGTGTGGGCAGAGTGGGCAGTGTGAACAGTGTGGGCAGAGTGGGCAGTGTGGGCAGAGTGGGCAGTGTGGGCAGTGTGAACAGTGTGGGCAGAGTGGGCAGTGTGAACAGTGTGGGCAGAGTGGGCAGTGTGGGCAGAGTGGGCAGTGTGGGCAGTGTGGGCAGTGTGGGCAGTGTTCACTGCTCATGCCAGGCTCTGCGGGCACCGCACGGGTCAGGGTCCGGTGATGCACTGCTCACCTCGCTGGATCCGGCAGGGTGGAGACCCCTTGGCAGACCCCTCTGAAAGGGTCTGAAAGAAAAGTTCAATCCTCTGTGCCCTGCTAGTAAACTCCCATTCATGCATGACTTCTCAAATGCCTTTTGAGAGCTTTCCTTTGCTTTCTGTGCCAGCAATGACTCAGGCTTAGATGTGCATTGTCAGGCAATCCGGAGCTGGCGTCTAGCTAGGAATCACCATTTGTTCAGCAAGAGCAATATTTAAGTGCCCTCTGGTGGTAACTCCCTGCGCCGTTGTTGGGATTTCCTCCTCTCCCTCCTGCCCGGCTTCCCCGGGGATCTTCCCTGGGGTGTCTGTGCCGGGGCCGGGACAGTCCCTGCTGTGCCAGCCCCGCTCACTGCCGGGCGTTTCCCGTCCCGCTTCACCGCCAGGTTCTGCGGCAGAACCCGCGGCGTGTCCCTGATTCCGTCCCTGCCGCAGGCCGGGACAGCCCGGAGCTCAGCACTTGGCCTAGTTTGCTGCCCACGTGTCAGCTCCTCCGTCCTGCCCGGCCCCAGCAGCAGCGGCACTGCCTGGCTGAGGATGCTCGGGCACATCGCAGTCCCTTCCCCAGCAGCATTGGTATTTCGGCCAATCTGAGTAAAAATCTCTGCGTGCGAGATCTCAGGGTGGTTCAGCCCCCCTGAGCTGCAGGAGAGGTGGTGGCCAGGCAGGAGGACGAGCCCTAAAGCTGCTCCCCAGCACGGAGAGGCTGCAGTGACAGTTCAGCCGAGGTACCAGCCCCAGAGGCGCCGCAGAAAAACGGTTTTGTAACACTGCTTTTCCTGAAACTCCTTCTGCAACTCACTGCTCTATTTAATTGCTATAAAATACCTTACAGTGCCATCATATTTTCCTTAGTAAAAAACATCTTAGAAATACCTGCTCAGTAGCTTCAACTGCTGGGGGGAGAAGGGGAATATGACAGAAAATATCTGTCATAAAATATCCACAGCTGGATCAAAATCCAGGCTGGACATTTCTTAAGCGTGAAACGGGCATTTTAATGATGAGGTCATGGCTCTCGGCTCCCCTGGCACACCTCCAGTGACTCTTCCTGCTCTGCTCCACAAGAGGGGCAGACTGAGGAAATGCAAAGCAAAAGTGAGGCTGAGGGGGGGATATTTCCCCAGTCTGGGATCCTGCAGACCCTGGGCAGATGCTGGAGGTGTGCTGGTGGGATGGAGCATCCCGGGAACTCCCTCCTGCCCCAGGACAGAGGGGCTGCAGCCAGGCACAGTGACCCACCAGCCTCTTCACTCACCCCCACGTGCGGGCTGCACAATCCAAGCCCCTGTGCCCATCCCTCCCCTCCCGCACCGATCCCTAGGGAAATGTTCTCACCTCCCCAGTTCAGCCCCCTAGGTGGCAGCGGCCACCACTCAGGAAGGGGCAGAGCTGTCACCTGCGGGTCACACCTTACTGTGGGTTGGTTTGACAGCAAAAGGAGGAGTGACCCTTCCTATTCACCTTTGCTCTGCCAGGAGCTTTCATTCTGCAGGAAGGAATTGGCTGCCTGAAAGCCTCATAAATTAGGGGCAAAGCTGACAATGCTTCATTTCTGTGTGCGCTGCTGCTGGCACTCTGATAGATGCTCACATGAAATATGTGTGTGTGTGTGAAGTACCAGCCCAGGACTGTGAAATAAAGTTGCCCAAAGCTGACCTCTAATTTGTCTTTCAGCCAGCTCAACAAACTCCCTGTGTCCCACAGGAGTAGCTCAGCTCACAGCAGTTTTGAAAATTCAAAGGAGCTGTGTGGCTGTTTAAATATAGGCTAAAGCAGTTATTTAAGTACTTAGCATTCTTCTGGCCCATACAATAAATCAGCTTATTCTGCAAATTCTGCTGTTCTTACCCTGCTCTTCTCTGGCTCAGTGCTGGTGTTCACTGTCCAGGTGTCAGGCAGATGATGGAGACAGGACACCCTTGGTGCCCACGTGGTGAATGCTCATAGTGTGACAGAAGAAATGCACGTGTGTGTCCTGGCTGAACACCAAAACCAGCAAACTGAGCAGCTCTGTGACTGTGCCACCTTCAGGGACAGCTGGGAACCTCTGCAGGTTTTCTGTCCTTTACAAGGACACCCAGCAGCACCTGCTCCAGCCCACCATGTCCCACCTGCCCCAAAGCTCAGCCTGGCATTTCTGTGCCCCATGACAGAATCACACACCTGCAGACAGGGTGGGTTGGCAGGGACCCTTGTAGGCCACCTGCTCTGACCCCACTCAACCATGACCCCCCTTGACCATGACTTTGTCCAGGTGGCTTTAAATACCTCCAAGGATGGAGGCTCCATAACTCCTGGGTACTTAGAGGGATCTTCCAGTGGATTTGTGCCCATTGTCCCTTCTCATGTCACTGGGCACCACTGATAAGAGCTGGATCCTTCCTCTTTCCACCCTCCCTTCAGGTATTTATGCACACAGGTAAGGTCCCCCTGAGCCTTCCCTTCTCCAAGGTGGACAGTCCCAGCTCTCCCATGGGACAGGCTGCAGTCCCTCCACCCACTCTGTGGCTCTCTCCACTGGACTGTCTCCAGTTTCTCCAGTCTCTCTTTGTGCTGGGAAGACCAGCACTGGACACACACTCCAGATGTGACTTTCCACATGAGGGATCAAACAGTGATGATTTTCTTGTTCTTCATGTACCTGGAAATGATATCCAGGCTGGAGTGGGACTAGCTGTTCCCATTCCAGGGATGGGGTGAGGCAGGCCAGCCTGTAGTTCCCTGGATCCTCCTTCTTGCCCTTCTTAAAGACAGGAGTGACATTTGCTTTCCTTAGGGCTCTGGGTGCTTCTCTACCTTATCCAATGGGACTCTTACAAGCAGACCTGTGAAGAGGCTGAAGTCTGCTCTCACAAAGCTCAGGGTTGTGCTCTTGCTTTTCACCCTCTTTCCCTTCAGGATTCTGAAGTCTACGGTCCCTGGGTCACCCATGACCTTCAGGATGAGGCAGCTGACACTCCAGTCTCTCACACAGGGTGTTTTTAGCCCAAACCTGACTCACCAGCTGTAGACCCTCTGTGTTTCCACCTCCCAAAGCCAAATGGCAGCTGTTTGCAGAATGTCACCCCATGCTGACCAGGACTGAGTCTCCCACACGTCACTGAGGCTGAGGAGACCGAGCATCTCTGCCTTGCTGCCCAAGAAGCCAGGCTGCAACAAGGGCCCAGGTCTCACACTGCTGGGACAGACAGGACTGATAATGTCTTGGACTGAGTGTTTGGCTGCTCAGGAGCATCGGGGCACAGGAAAATGGCACGTGGGCTCCTGGCTCCCTCTTGGTGCGGTGTCCTGTGGCTTTGGGGACCGTGACAGAGCAGGAGAGCAGTCACAGCAGGCAGACAGGGTTCTGCTTCCCAACAGCAGCAGCAGTATCTGTCTGGTCTCCACCTTGGAACATCTCTGTGTTTAATTAAAATAATTAGAAACATGGCAATCCAAGCAGATGAGGGCTGTTCAGAGCCCACAGGCGAGAGCTGGCTGAGGCCTGCTGCCAGCCCAGAGAGGCTGAGGAGCAGCTCTCCTCTGCCCTGCTCCCGGGGTGGGTGGCACAGCTGTGTCTCTGCACTGGGGTGGAGGTGACAGTCGGGATCCCCAGGGCCCTGGCTGTGCAGAGTTTCTTGTGCAGCTGCTGGCCTCGGAGTGAAGCCAAGGCCGATGGATGCACACGAGTCCTGTGGCCGAGCCAGGCTGAGCCCCTGGCAGCTGCTGGCCTTTCCTCCTGGAGCTGGGGTGGCCAGAAAGAGAGGGAACAGAAGCCAGAAGTGCTGTTGGCACCGTGTGGACTGGAGGGCCGTGGTCGGCCTCTCCCCAGGACTCGCTGCCCCCCGATGCTGGTGCAAGGCCACAAAGGTTATATCTGTGCCCATTCCCAATGGAGCTTCCTTGCTCAGTGCTTTACACTCCTGCTCACTGCAAAGCTGTCTGTACCTTTCAGACAAAAGACAAAATAAAGCTATTGGGAGACAAACAAAAGATTGACTTTTGCTTTCCAGGACTCCAGCAATCCAAGGCTGATGCATCTTGTCTGCTGCATCTGCTGAGAGGTTCTCTCCAGCGAGGCTCTGAGGCTGAGGAGGGTTCGCTTGTGGGACCCCTGTCACTCCCAGGGCCTCCTTCCCCTTTCTGCCCAGACTACTGCATCACCTTGGGCTGCATGGCAGGGCACAACTCCACTGTCCCACATCCCTGGGGTTTGCTGTGGTTTCCTCTGCTCACCCCACAGCCCCTCCCAAAGCACCTATGCTGTCACTGTAAAAATTGATGCTGTTTTTCCTCCCTCCCTTCACTGTTAAACTGCTTTACATCAGCTACCACTTCCTCCAGTTCCATGTATTTTTTGATGTGGAGCAGTGTCTCATAAGCCACTCTAAGGAGCCATTGTAATCCCAGAGAAATGCAATGCTCCTGGAAAGGAGCTTGTAAACCCACTGTTATTTTCTTTCCTAATTGCAATTTCAGTGACTCATCCCTGGTGCCACACTGCAGTGCACAGCCATTGTGTAGATTTTTACCCAATCTTGAGCAGTCACAATTCACAGCTCAAGTTTTCAGGCCACCCAAGCCATTAGGAAAATAAATGTAAAATAAAATCTTGCTGGTACAGTTGGCTGGCAGAGCAGCACAGCCCCTTGGGACAGCAGCAGAAGAGAAAGGCATTCAGTGCTCTCTAGAGCTGCTGTGGCCAATGTGGCTGAGCTAGTGTGAGCTGCTGCCTGAACGTGTGCTGTCTGAACAAGAGCTGATTCTCTCCTTTCCCCTTTCCCATTCCCTTCTTCTCCCCAGCTCCATCACAGCTCCATTCCTCAGCCCTGTCTATAGGCTCTATTCCAACCATATTCCTTCCCCTCCTCACCTCTACCCCCTTCCCCTTTTCCTCCCCATCCTGATCCCACTCCCCATCTTTATCTCATCCCTTTCTCTACCCCATCTAACCCCACCTCAGTCCCCATCCCTTTCATCCCCACCCCATTCCCATCCCACTCCACTCTTTTCACATCCTCCTCCCTATCCCTCACCCCATCCCATACCCATTCTGTTTCTATCTCATCCCCATTCCCATCCCATCCCACCCCTCTGCTCCTGTTTGTAGAGTCCCCAAAGCCTTGCCCAGCCTCCCCACACCCACCCACTCTCGTGGGAAGAGGTTTCTGGGAGGGTGGTAGCACTGGGCAGCTCCTGCAGGAGAGGAGGGATGCCCTGGCACATGGACAGAGCTCAGTCCTCACGTCTCAGAGGAGACAAAGGCTTCCTGGGGAGCCCTTGGCCCTGGCCTGCTCAGGCTGTTGATTCCCTGCTCAGGATCACATTGGCCTGTTTGTACAAGATCCACAGTCCTGCTTTTGCCAGGGCTACTCACCACCCTTTTCCCCTTTCTCCCAGCTGAGGTAGGAAGGTGCTGACGTTGGCCACGAGTTTGGCAGGACAGCACTGGGGCTGCCCTGCTCCTCCTGATGGCCAACCTCAATTCTGAGCACCAAAGCCTTTTGTCAGCCAGCACAACATCCAGGGAAGAGCTGACTGTGTTTGCCCTGTCTGTGCTGAGAGCTGCTGCCTGTCATCATGGCAGGCTCTGCCATCAGGCCCTGGGAGATGGCTGAGTGTGGCTAAAGCATCCTTGCTGAGCAAACCCAGCTGCACTGGGCTGCCAGAGTCAGGCAGCAGGGCCTAGGTGGGGCTGGGGAGGCTGGAGAGGAGCCTCCCCTCCCTTGAGCTCCCGTGCCCTGCTGGGCTGGGCTGAGCCCAGGCTGCACACCCAGACTTTGGCCATGGCACGATGCCACCAAGCACTGTGCAGCTCAGGTTCTCACCAGGTTCAGCATCACTTGGGATGAAGCTGAGCTGAGGCCTCATTGTCACCTTCCACTACTTAAAGGAGCTTATAAAAAAGAAGGAGAGTGATGTTTTACACAGGCACAGAGTGATAGGACATGGGGGAATGGTTTCAAACTAAGAGAGAAGAGATTTAGATTAGATATTGGGAAAAAATCTCCCCTGTGAGGGTGGTGAGGCCCAGAGAAGCTGTGGTTGCCCCAGCCCTGGAAGTGTTTAAGGTCACACTGGACAGGGCTTGGAGCACCCTGGTCTAGTGGAAGGTGTTCCTGCCATGGCAGGGGAGTGGAACAAGATGAGCTTTAATGCTTCTTTCAATCCAAACCATTCCATGATTCTGTGATCCCATTTCAGTGACACATTCTCTGGCTTTGCCACAGGGTGGGCTGGAAATGAGAGACTGGAGCTATGTAACCAAGCTGGCAAACTGTGCCAGTGTCTCTGAGGCAGCACAAGGGGGTGTAAAGGGGCTTCCTGAGCCAGCCTGGGCACTGTGACCAAAACTGGGGCTTACAGGACCTGGCCACAGGCTCACCAGCCCTCCTGTTGCAGTGGTGCAGGGGCAACCACAGCTGGTTTTGCTGCTGGAGCTGAGGGATGGCAACAGAGAGCTCACCTGGAGGGGCAATGCACAGCCACAAACCCTCTCTGCTGCCTCCCTGATGTTTGCACCACACTGCAGCACCAAAGGGGAGCTGAGCTGTGGATTTGGAGCAGAGCAGGTGGAGAGAGGGAGCCCTGCCCCACCAAAGGCTCCAGAATAGCTGTGAGCAGAGCTCCAGGCAGCTCCAGCAGGGCAGGACGGGCTGCAGGAGCGATCCAGGTCCCTGAATATTCATAACTGTGTCATTAGAGGGTGCCAGTGCATTGCTGCAGCACTGGCCTGTCCCCTTACCTGTCCCAGCAGGGCACAGGGAGTCCTGTGGCTGTGGGATGCTGTCAGGATTGCACATCCAAATTCCTTCTTGGGCAGTTTAAACTCCAGAGCCCTCCCAGCTGTGGAGCCACAGGCCTGGAGCAGCAGATGCAAAGCTCAGCTGATACCTAGAATACATCCTAGAGTGATTTCAGCCTTCACCTCCCTCCATCACCTTTCAGTGCCAGTGTCTTAGCAGCAGGAGGTTTTTCCAGAGCTGTGTGACAACACCACAGCAATGCTGTTCCCACCAGAAAAGGGGAATTCAAGTGCAGAAGCTGCTGAACCAAATCCCTCCAGCACAGCTGCAATTACCTGGGTCCTGCTGCTTGGAGGTGGAAAGCCAGAGCTGGAAACAAACCTGAACACCTACCAAGACAGAGGTGGGCTTCTCCTGTGGCCTCAAGCTGTTAAATGGCTGCTGAGGCACCTGGGAATAAGGCCAGGGTGCAGCAGTGGGGGCTGGCTGGGAAGGGGCTGGCACAGCCCTTGGTTACACAGAGCAATGCCCACGGGCTGTCCGTGGGATTTACAGCACAGGAAAGGAATTCACGGGTCCGAGGGAAGGGCCCTGCCAGTGCCCAGGGTACAATTCCACAAGGGTCTGATTTCAGCAGGTCCCGTGGGGCAGGGCTGGCTGTGGGGCAGTGCCAGCAGAAGGGCTGTAGGTGGATCATGTGGGTGTCCTGTGGGGTTTGGCATTGCTTGAGTCCAAATCCCTGAGCTATGTCCCAGGGAGCCTCCAACATCAGTCACAGGGCTCGAGGCAGCTCACTCGTGCAGTTCAGAGCCCTGGGACAGAGGAGCACTGCTCTCCAGGTGTGTGCCTTGCACAGCTCTTCCAGGACCAGGGCCAAAACCCAGGATCATTCCAGCCAAACCCTGAACAAAATTAAGGTCTGAAGAGAACTGTTGTTGATCAGCCTCATGTCCCCCCTGCAGAACTGGGGGTGTCCCAGGGAAACCCCAGCTCAGGATTTGCTCTCAGCATGTTGAGCAGTGGGTCTTCAGGTAATTGTTCCTTTCCTTTCCTTTCCTTTCCTTTCCTTTCCTTTCCTTTCCTTTCCTTTCCTTTCCTTTCCTTTCCTTCCAGTGGGGGCCATCTCAGACAGATGAATTTGAGGAGGGAGGGAGATATTTCTGTCTTGCATGGCACTGATCTAAGGCTTAATTATTTAAGATCTTGCAAACACTTGTCATTCTTAGGATAAAGTGCTTTGTAGGAAGCACAAGGCACTGTTAGGAGAGCATTAATGTTTTTGCCTTCTCTCTGCTTTGTGGAAGCCAAGGGCTCCTGGGTAGCACAGCACACCTGCAGCTGTCTGCTCTAAAGGGTCATAGAATCACAGGAGGGTTTGGGTTGGAAGGGGACCTTGAAGATCATCCACCCCCAACCCCCTGCCATGGGCAGGGACACCTTCCACTATCCCAGGCTGCTCCAAGCCCTGTCCAACCTGGCCTTGGACACTTCCAGGGATCCAGGGGCAGCCACAATTTCTCTGGGTAACCTGTGTCAGGGCCTGACCACCCTCACAGTATTTTCCTAATATCTAATCTAAACCTAATCTCTTTGAGTCTGAACTCACTCCCCCTTGTCTTGTCACTAAATGCCCTTTGAAGTAGTCTTGTCCCATCTTTCCTGTAAGTTCCTGTAAGGGTGGTGATTTGCCTACTGGCAGCAGAAGACTGCAAGCACAAAGATATAATTCCCTCTGTCTCATCTGTTCCCCTTCCCAGCCATCATGCAGGTAAAACCTCTGCTGAAGCCTCATCCTGCACCACCTCCCCTCCCCTGCCCTGCCTGTGGAGCACTGCATCCACAGGGACAGGCTCCATCCTCTGCACACATCCCCCTCTGCAGTGGCACCCCAGGCACTGGTGCTATGGGATATCCCTTTGGTCAGCTGGGATCACCTGTCCTGCCCGTGCCTCCTCCCCAGCCCCACCACACACCCAGCTTCCTTGGCAGCAAGGCAGTGTGAGAGGCAGAAAAGGCCTTGGCTCTGTGCAAGCTCTGCTCAGCAACAACAAAAACATCTCTATATCATCAACCCTGTGTTCAGCACAAATACAAAATACAGCACACAGGAGCCACTGGGAAGAAAATAACTCTACTCCAGCCAAACCCAGCACACTGCACCTCATAGTCCATACCCTTTACACCATTCCAGGTCCCACACTATTCAGTACAACTTCAATAGCCACCACCTCCCTTCCTGTTCTTTGACATAACACACAGATATCATTCCCTTAGTCTATGGACCACTCTGGAAAATGTTTATTAAACATCCACAAAATGCCTGTTGAAATAATTTAGTCCATCTTTGGAGCTCTATCTGTTCTGGTGGTCACTCAGGACAGCAGAGGTGCTGGGTGGGGAGAGTTACTGAGCACCAAAGGCAGCTCAGGTCAGGCCACTGCTGCCTTGCCACTGCTTCTTGGGAGGCTTCTCCTGCTCTGGGTTGAATGGTGCCTGTTACAGCAATTCCTGGAGCACACAACTCAAATCATTGCTTATAACAATTTACACATCCATTGCAATCTCCATCCCTGGTATTTTGGGCCAGGTTACCTGATGTAACATTGTACTGAACTCCTGCCTTTGTCCCCAGCCTGGCTTCACCAAGGGGCTCCTGCCAGAGTCCCCATCAGTGCAGTCACATCCCAGTCCTCCAGAGGCAGCAGGGGACAGCTGCCCCTCCATGGGCTGCCCCTGCTCCAGCCTGGGGTCTGACCCACAGGAGAGCCCTCCCTGAATTTCTCCAGCACGGATCCTCCCCATGGGCTGCAGTTCCTTCCTTTGCAGCTGCTCCAGCTTGGATCTCCCAAGGGGTTCCAGGTCCTGCAGCAAACCTGCTCCAGCACAGGCCCCACAGGGGCCATTCTCCTTCAGGCACCCCCTGCTACGGCGGGGGCTCCTCCACGGCCCACAGGCAGATCTGTGCTCCGTGTTGGGCTCATTCACACACCTCAGTCCCTCCAGCTCAGTTCAGACCTGGGTTCCAGCCCATCCAGCACAGCAGCACTGCCCTGGCCACCTGCCAGCCCAGACCCATCACTGTGGCTGTTATCAAAGCATTCCCAGGCACGATCCATGCAGGTGATAAGCACCAGAGCAGCACTGAAAGCAAAAAGCAGCCACTAACAAGCACTAGAGTCTCATATACAGCCAGGGAAGTGACCCCCACGGCAAGCACAGGAGCCTGCTGAACAGCACTAACAGCTATAAATTCATTGGAGCACATCCCAATTCTAGCAGCCACACTGCAGTGCAGGGAGCATCCCTGCATTTCAGGTACATCCCAAGCCTCTCTTAGCCTGGTGTAGCAGGAGGAGAGTGATGGCTCCAGCTTCCCCTGCACAGGTACCTTTGTAAGGGGGTCCTTGAGCCTTGGAGCTTGCCAGGTGATCTGTTCTCTTTCCAATCATGGTCAGCCTGGCTCTTGACAATGTTTTGTTTTCCCATACCCAAATATAACAGCCTTCCTATCCTATCTACCAGCATAAATCTCACTTTACTGAGTGGGAGTGAGAGATAAGCATGAAGCAGGCAAAGCTCAAAGGACACTGGGTGTAAGGAAGAGCAGAAACCCAAGCCTTCAGAATGACCCAGCACCAAATCCCTGAGACCTTTGAGCAGAAGAGCAGATCAGCTTCAGGACATCCTGCACAGGGCTGGGGCACAACGAGCCATGTGACAGCTTCCTGCACTGCTCCAGCACATGGAGCTTCCCAGCTCTGGAAGAGGGGAGGGCAGAGAGGGAGGTGCTGCCAGTAACTCCATTTCACCTGCAGACAGGACAGCTGAGACCAGGGCACTTGGAGGGTTTTGTAAATCAGTGGGAGGCAGAGCAGAACCCATCCTGAGTAAGGAGGGAAGAACAACCACCACTTCTCTCTCACAGAGCCAGTTTTCAGAGTGCAGGGCTTAGGTTCACCCAAGAGCTTGGACAGATGTGAAGGGACATTGAATCTGTTCAACAGATCTGTGCCACAAATCACTGAGGATCTGAACTTTCAAACTATGAATTTTGATCAAGCAAGTCAGGAAAATTTCCCAGTAGTGAAGGTGAAGGGTAAGAAAGACTTTTGTTCCAGACAGGGCTTGGGATTTCAGGACAGAGAGTGCAGATCCAGGGATTTTATCCTCCCGGGCAGCACTTTCCTTTTGAGCTCTTACATTGATCCTGGACCTGCTCACAAGGTCCTACACGTGTTTTTGTGGAGGCGCTGGCACATAGCAGGAAGGAAGGCACAGGCTGGTGGGAGTCTGGGGATGCAGCAGGATCTCTTGAGCTGGCACTGTCACACAGACAAGGACAGGGACATCTCCTCCCTGACCCCTTCTGCCCTGTAGACACCTCCACCAAAACCAATCACCAGCAAAGCCCTGCCTGCAGCCTGTAGTCTCACAGAGCCCTCTTGCAAAGACAGTGGGGTGTTTCACAATGCTTTTGCAACGGGCTTTACCAAATTACTGTGTGGAAAGAGGTGTGAAACCAGCAGGAATGGGGGCAAGCAGCCACCGCAGTGGCCTTGCACTCTGCTGTTCCTGCTCCCCTGCTCTCCACAGCCTGTTGTGCTGTCTAGGTCCAGCTCCTGCCCTTGTCCTTGGCAAGGTCAGCTTCTTCCCTCTGGCTGGTGTTGTTCAGGCAATCGGAAAGGAAAAAAGTAAACAACAAAGACAAAAGCTTTGATTATGGAGCCGCTGAGTTTGCCAGGCACGGCGAGGGCTGGGGGGAGATAAATGTTGCTAAACCAGAGTTTCCAGGCAGCACAGGCTTCCCAGTAAACAGGATTCACACCTCCCTTCCCACATCTGCTAGTAACGGTGGGTCATGTCAGGGAACAGGAGAAAGGAAGGGAAAAAACCACTAGTAGAAGTGCAAAGGGTGCAAAACCCAGTCTGTCCTCCAAAATCTCAGGTACCATTTTCAAACAACTCCACTCTTGCGTCTCAGGAGTTCCCTGCCCTCAGCTGTGAAGCCTGCCTGGGAGCCCAGGTAATGCCTCCAGGGCTCTCCCACACCTCTCAGGTGGCTTCTGGGGATGTGCTAACACACCTGATGGAAATTGGGTGAATGTGCCTTCCTCGTGTCCTTGCTAGTGTCCTGCCTCTCCTTTTTCCAGGGGAGAGCTGGCTTGTCTTCTCCTTGTAGGACTAAATCCCAATTTGTTGCATGGCATTCCCTACCAGCTTTGTTCCCAGGGTAAAGACAGCTGCACCTAGAATTTCATGTATAATTTCTGCTGGAGGCATCATAAGAGTCATAAACCTGGCCTGCATTAGTATTTAAAGTATGTGCAAACTGCTCATAAGGATATGTACGTGTCAAGTGTCCTTTGAAGATTTTAATGAAGCCAAGCAATGTTTTCCAAGCTGTTTTCCCAGTTAATGTTTAACAGGACAACAGTGTGTTCCCACTGGCACTGGAGTCTAGGATCAGGACAAGTTCAGTGCTGCTCAGCAGAGCAATGCACACTGCTTCTGCTGGGAGGTCCTGCCTGGGCAGCTTCGTTTCCAAAGGTGTATGGAAATGACATCATAGGGTGAGGAAACTGAGTGGGATGGAATTGTCTGCAGCTCCAGGCCAGTGCCCACATGTGCAGGGCCTTCCCCTGGTCCCTCCATGCCAGCCCTCCCCTCCCTCACACCCTTCACATGAGCCACATGGACCCACCAGTGTGGTACAAAATGGTCCAGAGGACTTTTTTCGTTGGTTGGTTGGTTGGTTTTCTCCCCATTCTGTGGAGCAAACTGCCTCCTGGGAGGTTCTGCCAGATGTTGGGGTGCTGCAGCATGTCCAGAGAAGAGAATGGAGCTGGGGGAGCTCAGGGGGGCTCAGTCTGTAGAAAAGAAAGCTCAGGGGTGACCTTCTCCCACTCTACAGCTCTCTGACAGGAGATTGTAGCAAGGTGGGAGTTGGCCTCTTCTCCCAGGCAGCAAGTGACAGGATTAGAGGGGATGGTTTCAAGTTGCACCAGGCGAGGTTTAGGCTGGATATTGGGGAAAATTTCTTCACCAGAAAGGTGTTCAGGCATTGGAACAGGCTGCCCACAGCAGTGGTGGGGTCACCATCCTTGGAGGGGTTTAACAGACCTGTAGATGTGGCACTTGGGGACATGGTTTAATGGTGGCCTTGACAGTGCTGGAGGAATGATTGAATTCAATGATCTCAGAGGGCTTTTCCAGCTTCTACGACTCTGTGATTCTGTATGAGGAGGGCAGCACGGCTGGGGCAGACAAGGCTGGGGAAGGATGGTGCCTCACTGCCTGCATCCAGAGAACTGCAGCCTCTTCTGTGTGCCCTGGAAGGGCTCTCGAATGCCTCCCACACCTCCCACCAGCCAGCAGGTTTCATTTGGGATACACTTCGGGTGCTGGCTGAGTCCTTCAGACAGAGCAGGGGTAGCTGTGTATCCTGTTTTTCTCTTGGCCAAGAATATAGCATGTCATGTAACTAATTTAAATAATTTCTTCCTGGTTGAGCCTCATGAGGGACCCAGCATTAAGCTGGCCTGATTTGATCTACTAATCGATGGTGGGGAAAAAGAAGCTGGTTTCAGCACGCACGGCAGCACAGGAGCAGAATCATGCTGCTCCACTCCCTGGGGACCCCACGGTCCCCAGCCACCTTCCCACCACGGTCCCCAAGCCCACCTCACGCCCTCCGGGCACAGCATCCCTCCACAGGTGGCCACCGCTGTCCCCTCGCCGCTGGCCGCCATGGTGAGTCACGGTCATGTGCCAGGGGCAGGGACGGTGACCGAACACTCCAACCTGTGTCCTTGACCTATTTTATCTGGGCAAACCCGTAATTGCTTTCCCAGGCTCCGTGCTTGAACCTTCTCGCACGCACGTGTCCCGTTATCAGCAGAAGGCGGCAGCGCCCGTGCAAAGGTCCCGCTCGCCAGCCAGGTGTCCCGTCCAGCCCCCGCGGGGACGGGAAGCGAGAGCGGCGGTGCGGGGGGCTCTGGGGCCCAGCCCAGCCCCTGCCACGCCCGGGGGTCCCTGCTGGGGCCAAGGCTCCCCGGGTCCCAGTGCTGCTGGCCCCGCTCCCGAGCC